>OY998230.1:19365686-19925686 GCA_963922035.1 Amblyjoppa proteus
ATTATTTGAAAAATGATTGACATTTTTTTTCGGCTCTTTCGCTTTTCCTCCGCGATATTTTATTTTTAACAATCTCATGCCAGCGCGCAAAATAACGCGCCGGTGAAGAATTATTAAAAAAAAAAAAGAACAAAAAGTTATTACACGAATACACGTGATACTTAAATTTATATTTTTAAAAATATGATAATAATTGTAAAAAAATTAGTTTTGCCTTCATTTGGCCTCTCCGGATCGGCAAACGCTGGCGCGATTATTGCACAGTGAAACATAATTTCGTAAAAACGCAATGCAAAATTTCGTAAAAATTATTTTGTTGAATAAGTGACAAACTCGTTTGTCACTTATTTCAATATACGAACCTGTCCTTTTATTTTCCGTGTCATTGACAATTTTACTTTGAGCTTTTGTTTGCAAAACTAGCAAATTAACAATTAACAAAAATTGTGGATGTTTGCGGATAATAACTTGTAAAAAGTGCAAACTTTTTTTACTGTGTGGAGTCCGCGCTAGCGTTCGCAATTTTATTCGTAAAGATCTTTTTTTTTTTTTTTTTTTTTTTTTTTTTTTTTTTTTAATCAATACAATTCATCGACGGAAATTTTAATACGCCCGACGAAATTGTCGAATCGTCGCTCTCTGATTTCCCGGTAAACGAAAAAAAAAAAAAAAAATCCGCCATCGCACGCTTCGGACGATAAACATAATCGCAATGTGCTCGATCGAAATGTTCGCTGGTGAATTAATTTAATATGAGCACACATCGCGTGCGTGTCTTGAGGCTCGGCGAGCGAGAGAGGCCTTCAAAGAACGTTCAACGAAAGTTCAAAGAATTAATGTCCGTGGTAGTACGTGACGTGCCCACTTGGGGGGGAAAAAAAAAAAAAAAAAAAATTCATGCCTCACTCTCTCGCGAAACTCTATCATCGAAACGAGTGTCTTTACTCATGGGCAAACGAGTGTTCGGCGTGGTAGATGTTCGCCGAGCGCAACGAGAGACGCGCCTTTTGCTTTTTCTCGAGTACTCAAAATTGCTGCGAGCCTCAAAGGTTTCGTGTATACGTATGCACCGATATATATAGACGCTATATGTAAGGTCATATATCGACTATGTGTATATACAGTGTATATACACGGTAATGTAAAATTTATATACGAAGTGGTTGGTGGCTGCTGACCTTGCACGAATTTGCGCACCCGACCCAGATCGCACTCGCGAACTCACACAGTCAATCCTTAAGGCGATGTGAGACGACTCAGTGGTTAAGAAAAGCATATTCCATTCATTTTTATTTATCTTTCGGGAGCGTTGACTCCCATATTGACGTTGACGTTGGTGCGAGAAATATCATTAATTACGGAGACGATTACAATTATTGCAATTACAATTACGACTGCGAGGTTTAAGGTGACTTTCGCATAAGTTCGAGAAAAATAAGAGAACATTGCAAGTACTTCTCGATGGTGTGAAAATCTGAAGAAATTCATGCATATTAATGGTACCGAAAAGATTAATTTCGCACAATAATAATTCCAAAATGTTATTAACAGATGAATAAAAAAAAAATTAATTGTTCAATAAATTAATCGGCAAAGCAACTTTTTTCAAATGAAAATTATTCGTGAATTTTTTCAGATTTTTCAATTAGTTTTGATTTTTGTTTGTTTTCACATATTTTCTACATATAAAAAAAAAAGAAAATCAAAGCTAATTGAAAAATCTGAAAAAATTCATACGTATTCCGAAAAATGAATGAATCATTTTCATAACAAAAAAAAAAAAGTTTTGTTGCCTGATAATTTGTTAAGCAATTAATTTTTTTGATTAATTTGTTAATAAAATTTTGGAATTATTATTACACCAAATTAATTTTTTCAATAGCCTTTAGTATACGTTCATTTTTTTTTCAGATTTTTAAACCATCGACAAGTATTTGCAATTTTCTCTTATTTTTCTCGACCTCATTGCGAAATGAGCCCGAAGCGACATAGCTACCTTAACACTGCGATAATTAGAGGTTTGCGAATGCGTCAGAGTTTCCGACTATTAGGTCCGTGACCGTTCAATACGCGATAAGCTCCACGACGATAAAGCCACATTATGATCGATCGAACAAGCCGAACCGAAAATTGGTTCCACCTAACAGGAATCCAGGAACTTAGGTTTAACGAACCTTACCTCGGACCGGGCGCGAAGTGACCGATCGCGAGTGGGTCAATAATTTGGCTTTCCTCAGAAAAGTGTAGCATCATTAAAAAAAAAAAAAAAAGTTGATTACGGTTTGCTTCACGTACCGAGCCCTCTAACATCGCCTTAACACCTCCTTCACAAAACTGGTTAAAAGTAATGTAGTTTGTGCGGAGAACGTTGCAGAGAAATAAAAATAAAAATGCCACAGCGCTCGATAGGATCGCGTCTTTACAACCGCTTTTAGATTTCCCCCTTGCATCCAATATTCATCTCGGCCGGTATCCGTGCTGCGAGTCGTCTTAGAATTTGCCCCGAAACTCTTCGCCCATACTCGTATCAAGCCCGCCAAACGAATCCAAGTGCAACGTAATAAATTGCCGAGATAAAGTGGCAAAGCACGAAAAAAAAAAAAAAAAAAAAAAAAAAGAGGTGTCCTCGACGACCAACACACTTTGCGCTTTCGCACTTATGATCTCAGTTGCGGAAGGCAACGAGACTTAAGATGAAGACGGTAAGGGGGTTTGCGGGAGGAAGGTGAGGAAACGTCGCTGGTGGCGGAGGGGGGGGGGGGTGGTTGGTCGGTGCTGTTTCCGCGCTCTCTCGCGATGACTTACAGCCGGCCGAGACCTGTGACAAGCTTAAAGGATGTGGGAGTGCTGAAAGTTGATACGCTGCGGAGCTCGCGGACTTGCTGCACACCGCGCTCCACCTAGCGTTTGCCCGACAGGAGTTATATATGTATACGCGTTACATAGCGCTACCATAGTTAAAGTGGACCGGGAGCTCGGTGAAGATGACCGTTCTGACGCGACAACCGGTTGAAAATTTTCCACCGTCTAACGTTGGCGACCGGTCATCTTCACCGTGCGAAGTTGGGTTGTTAAACATATACACAAGGGGGGTTGCGCGGTATGAGAGAAGACAGAGTGGTCGAGTTCCTCGTTTCTCTCGCTTGCCAGGGCGGGGGTGAGTCACCGGTGCGAGCGGTAATGAGCTAAAGTAATGGAGATTGGTGCTCTGTACCAGCCATCGCTGGAGGGATGGCTATACCCGTTGCTCGGAGAGTTCCAGCCCCCCTTTAGCTTCTCCTCCACCGGCGGCGAGAGCAAGTATATCGTGTGTGTGTGTGCGTGTGTTTGGCCCTTCGGCAAGATATTCGCGACATAAGACACGCGCCCCGTACATCCGCGATGTTGAACCGACGACGAAGGGCGCAGTCGTTGGCCACGCAAGCGACGAGTCGTCGGGCCGCTGAGTAACATTTTCTGCGCGACATTAACTCCGGCTAATTGTATCAAATCGGCTAAACAAACACTATTTTGCTCCAAAAGAAATTATGTTTGTTCGTTGGTTGTTAGGTTTATTGGATACAAATTGGGTACTATCCGGCACAGCTCACAATCACTGTTTATGTGTGTTAGAAATATTCTTGCGGAATATATATGAGGATTCGAATCGGATCCGAACAGACAGAAACTCGACCGACTCCAAAAAAAAAAGTTGTAATTTCACCACCATTAATGATTATTTGCAAGTGATTTTTGTAATTTTTTGAGGAATTTTTGGATTGTATTTTTTTTTTGAGATATCGAAAAATAAAAATTTCTTTAAAAACTCCTGTATCTTGAAAACTGTTAGTCATACAAAAAAACGTTTGAGACATAAAAGTTGCAGTTTCAAATGACATTTTGAAAACACATTTTTGTAGATCTTTTTGAATGCAATAAACGTCTGTTTCTATAAAAAAAAATATACAAAAATATTTTTTTCAACCAATAGGTCATGTTTGATTTTTCTTAAAAAATTACAGAGTATACCTCTGAAGTGTGTAGAGTGATCTTACATTTTTGTTCGAATGGTTGAGATGCCCGTTTGATAACTATGCTCCGTTTAAGATCGATTTATAATAGAAGAAAGAGATATTTACCACTTACCATTGACTTTTAATAAAAATTGTGACGATTGTCCACAACAATGGACATTATCACAATTTATGTCTCAAATGTTTTTTTCCACGACTAATAGTTTTTAAGATATAGGGGTTCTTTTTAAGTTCAATTTTTCGACATCTCAAAAAGAAAAAAAAAAAAAAACTACAAAAATTCTGAAAAAAATTACAAAAACCGCTTGTAAATAATCATGAATTGTGGTGAAATTACAACTTTTTTTCCAAAAAAAAAGTCGAGGTTCGAGTTTTTAACCGTTCGAATCCGGATGGAATGCCTCATATTTGACAGAAATCAGAAGTAGTATTAACTATCGTTCCTAAATTGTGTGCCATGGTTCCTATAAGATAAGTTCTTTGTACTTTGTGAGATGACGCGAGGGATTGGTTGTAAAAGGCGATTGAAGCCATACATCGGAAATAAAACTACTACTACTGTTTGACGGAAATCTCAGTACGTCTGGTGCAATATGTTTTATAATATTTGGTGTGTGCCGGTACGATGCACAAGTCGCGGTCTCAATCGGCAATGCCCATCGATCGCCCAATCGATGATGACGAAGCCCTCCGAGTCACGTCAGCTCGCCTTTGTATAGCCTAAGCTCCCTTGTCTCCATCAGGAACAAATAAAGGAACCTTCGCGAGCGTCTCGTGTGACTATCGCGGAGTTTGTATATCTGGTTCCGAGAAAAGTATGCCGAGAAGTCTCTCGTTGTGTCGCTTTCATGTGATTTAAGTAAAGTACACCTGTTTATAGTTTTTTACGGTGTCTGTGCTGTCCCCAAAAATAACACGACGAATCGTTTTGTCGACGATAATTTATATCGAACTATCTCTGCCGGTTTACTTTCGGCCATACGAAAATTGATAATTGAAAAAAATTGTTAATAAAGAAATATCTGTAAATTAATACAAGTGCAAAAAATATCTTCGAGGTGTATTAAAATCGATGTTTTCTTACGATACACCGAAAAAAAGGTTTGGTAATATCAAACGAGATTTCTTTGAATCAATCTAATCCGGCGGTTGCGTGTGACGAAGGAAATATTTAGTTAAGTTGACTACAAAGTTACATCAGCATCAGGCAAACCAATTTTCCGTGACCGCAGCTGTGAGGTTGATATATTACCAAACCTTTATCTTCGGATAAACTTTTTTTCTTCGGTGTAATTAATCAAACTGAAATTCATATATTATTCGACGACATATCAGAAAATTTATGACACATATATATGCGATGTGATTCAGGTCTGTCGTCTTCCTGTGCGAATAATGTCCATGTGCTCCTTAATGCGCCAATCATTGTGCCGTTCGGCCGGCACATAACCGAGAGAGCTCTTTCACGGTAAAAGATTGCGAGAGAAAGGATAGCCACTCGGTTCCGCCTCTTCTATCAGCGGGCTAAGTTAACTACTAACTCATTAACGTAAGTAGCCGAGTGGCATTATCACCTGGCAGCTTCGCCAGGCGGAGAAAGAGGTGGTAGAGATGGATATAGATAAAAACGCACGCACACACACGCACACACACACACACACATATATGCACCGGCACAGATCCGGATCATTGGAAGGATCGGAAAAGCAGTTGCTTATGTTGGCAGCTGTAAATTGTGAGTTAACTCGATTATCCCTGAGGGAAAATCACTCCTATTTGGAGCGGCAATCTGGTTGGTCCATGTTGGCCCAAAGCCCGATAGGAAAGTTCGACCGAGATGGCGGCGCGGCGGACAAGGGAAGAGATTAGTTCGTTCTTATAGCACGGAAGTACTGAAACCCGATACCCTCGGGCGAGGAAGAGATAAGGAGGTGTGAGATTGAGATAAGAAGAAGAAAAAAAAAAAAAAAATGATCACGATTCGACAAAATGTTCGACGATGAGGCACCTTCCGCGAAGCCATGCGTGACTCGTACATCCGACCATTTTAATTTTTTACTCGCGCGAGACTAAAATTCAACTGCCGCGACCAATATTTTTTCTTTAATTGCATTTTTTTTTATTTTACTTCCAAACAGATATAAATGCCCGTGGAAATTTACCTCTCAGAAAGGGAGTGTGTGTGAGATGATTCCGCGAAACTGCGAATTTTCAATTGGACATTGAAAATAACCCGTTTCTCCGAACGACCCCGATATCGAGGGATCGCAGTTAGCGGCGCAATCGTCATTCTCCGCCTACTGCTCTTCCTCCTACCTCCGGCTCGCGATCCCCTCAGCCTCCTCGACGTCCTCGATCCGGAAGGACCCGTGGAAATGCTCTCCGAGAAAATTCTTTGACTTCTAATTGAATTTCTGTAATCCGATTTCTGGAAAGTCGCTCGCTCGGAAGGCACCCTATATTCGCGGATACCGAATCTGTGCCCGTCTCGCTGGGCCCATTCGTTCCTTCACGACTAAATGTGCCCCCGTCTCTCGACTGCACCCTTCACCTTTTTTTTTTCTCCCCCCCCCCCCCCCCAACACCCTGGCGTCTCCTCGTACTCCCGATCTCAACGAATCCGATGACGCCTCGGCTCGGCAGGCACACAGACTGTTCGATTTTTTTCTCCCCCTCTCCCCCCCCCCCCTCTCACTCCTTCCGCCCTCTCGTCGGTGAGTTTTTTTTTATATGCATTTAATTCTTTTTCTTTTGTTTGTTTGTTTTTATCACACTGCAGTCTCTGCAGCGTGATTCACGCTTCGGATAGTTCGTCCGGATATTTCTCGGCCTTCGGCGAGTCCTCTCGAGAAAGAGGCCCGCGGCTCTTCTCCGCCCGCTGCTCTCATTCGCACCCTCGCCTTTTCCCCTCAAGGCGGGATTAAATTTATGTTCTTTCTGATATTATTGCGATAATGAGATACGACAAGCGTACACAATTACCGCGTACGCCCGCGCTTTTTTAGACTCACGCAAACTACTTTGCGAGTTAGAATTTGTTAAAAAAAAAAAACGTTTCGGAAAATGAAATTATCTTAATGGCCGATTTTATCGAAATTCTTTCACGTGAGTCAATAGAGTTGTTTTTTTTTTTTTTTTTTTATCGATCAATTTATTTGATATTCATGCGAATATTACGAAAACCTTGCATTGATTTTTGCAATAAATAAATCAGAGGGAGTCTTTATCCATCTGGTTTTATTTATTATTTTTCATTTGTTTACTCTGTAGCCGCGAAAAAAATTCTGTTACTGAATTAAACAAAAAAAAATATCAAAGTTGATGAATTCCGCTAAATTTGTGTTTAACCGCTCTTGAAGTTATGTATATTTATTTATTTTACGTATAATTTTGTGGTGGGCAAAAAAAAAAACAGAAATTCACGAATGACGCTTGTCGTTTCGTCAATGGCCAGCTAGTTTCGATCCACGGTAGACGAAAACACGGCACATATGAGGCATTCTCTGTCAACTCAGACACTGCTTTTTCGACCATCAGATTTATCCCATAATTGACCACATTTCGGATTCACTTGAAAGTACTCTTTGAGAATTTTTTCAGATTTTTTAAACCATCCATTTAGAATATGCGTTTTTTTTTTTTTCAAATCGATACATCTGGAAAGGGATAAGTAGAGCAAAAAAAAATCTAACAATAAAAAAGTTCTCTTTATTCGTTAAGTATTTAATGCAATATGTGTTATATTTTTGGTCATTTTGGAAAAGCTATTTTTAGCAGAAAGGAATGAAAATGACATTTTTTTCTAGCTCTAGTCTATCTCCACATCGCAATTTTTTTTTAAGGTTTGGCCTGTATCATGGACTGCCCAAAAAAATTAACAGCAAAATTGAAGTTATCGCATTGGATGAAAAAGAAAATTGTAATAAAAATATTATATTACTATATTTTTGTTCGCTTAGCAATTACGTCGAATATCGCTTTGATCATTTTTTTTTAATAGGTTTTCATACATTGCCGAATACCCTGACAAATTGGCAGGAAATCAAAAAGGAAAAGTATCGCATTGCACGGAAAACTATAATTTTCATTGCTTTCTGCAAAAAAAAATAGCCTTTGCAATATGAATAAAAAGATAACACATGTTGCATTAAATAATTAATTACTAAAGAGAACTTTTTTGTCGTTACATTTTTTTTTGCCCGAATTATCTCTTTCAAGATATATGTATTGGAAACCAAAACCCATCTCTCTAAATGGATGGATTAAAAAATCTGAAAAAATGTCACAAAGGATACTTTCAAGTGATACTAAAATATGGCCAATTATGTGATAGATCTAAGTTGGTCGAAAAAAAGTGGCTGAGTTGACAGAGAATGCCTCATATATAGATATAGATACAGATATAGAATGCCTCATATATAGATATATATATAGATATAGATAGCCTCATATATAGATATATATATGTATAGATATAGATATAGAATGTCTCATATATAGAACTCTGGGTGAATGCCGAAACCGAATATTCGTATTCGGGACGGCAGACGTTACGTATATAGTGCGTGTTCGGAGTTCTGTGACAACAGTAGATCGATGTTAATCCTGTGCGAGGACACAGTGCACGGTACGATTACCGGGCCATTTCCGGTTACGTTGCTCCTCGCAGCTCTCTACACCACCGCCCGATGTGGGTCACGAAATTCAACTCGAATCTAATTAGGTCTCGGTAGACCGAAGTCTCCATGCGTACATATGCGGATTTTCGATCGTCCCGCACGAGCATCCCGCTCGCTGCACACTCACAGAGATCTCCCACTCGACCATCCCGCGTTTCTCGATAATCTCTCCATGTTTCATGCTTGAATTCTTTTTTTCGGCAGTTTCGACGCAAGGAAAAAAAAAAAAAAAAAAAAAAATTATGCCTCCAACGCGCGTACGAATTTTACCGTTTCACGAATATTTCGAAAAGTCCGTTACCGCGAGCGTGCATGCATTTCGCTCAAAGCTGGAATTACCCTTCCATTCAAGCTTAATGTACTAATTGAACTTTTGGCGGGGCGCGATGGTGTTTACCGTAAAGCTGCCACTTGGCGAAAGACAATTAATCAAGGGATATTAAAGCGCATACGGCTCCGGGAATTTCCTCTATTTATACGCCCCAGTTTTCGGCTTTCGCGAAATGTTATTAAATTATGTAAAATACTTTGGATAAATAAGATGCGCATCGTGAATGAGAGATTGAGAGAGATATATGACCAAGAAAAAAAATTTCATACTTCGTTTTTTTCGTGATAAAAGCTCTCGTGCTATTTTCCACCATTATTATCTTATAAACATCATCATCGTCAGCCTTTTTAGAAAAAAAAAAAAAAAAAAAAAAAAAAAAAAAAACAAACGAAAATAACCGTTGAGTATTTTCAGAGGAAATATTATCTTGGAATATATTATTCCCATAGTTTCTTCAGTCTTCCGATATTGAATGGAAAAAGCACATTCGTCGAGAGGTCTTTAATGAAGACCTCTCGACGAGAGTTGAGAACGGCAATGAGCCCGAGCTTTGACTTTCTTCGAATCGTTATGAAATTGCATGATACACTTCGTACAAGTAGGATGTGCATTACGAAGATGTAATGTCATACTTTGTTTTCCTTGCGATAAAAGCTCACGTATTATCAACCATTATTTTGCGTCGTCCAGCATGACAATTATTATCTTTCGTGGATAAGAAATTCGAGAGGAAATCTAATCTTCGAGTATCTTATTCCCATTATTTCTTCATTCTTCTGATATTGAATGGGGTAAAAGTATGTCGGTCAGGTAACGAAAGATTGTTCGTCGAAAGTGGAGAATGCCGACGATAGAAGACTTTGCGCGAAGAATTCGTGAATGCAAATTAAATGAATTCGTCCATGGATCTTTGGATCTCGGGGTGATGCACTGTCTATCTTTCCGCCCGACACGAAGGGCTTGCCCAGCCTTGAGGAATCCCGCGGGCCTTCGCGTCTTTCCATCGCGTCGGAAATTTCAAACAATGCCTTCGCCCTGCGATGAGAGTCGGGTCGGTTCGGCCTGAGGGGGGGTTAACAAAGGGCATATCAGTGTGGCTGAGTGACGGACGGCAAACGGGCCGGGCTCTGGCGAACAGGCGGAAGTGCTCATTTAAATATTTACCCAACTCGAGCTATTATCTTAACCCGCGGGGTCCCCGCGTGGCTTTGAGGGAAAGTACGATGTGGCGCCTCTTTGGAATTTCACCGCGACCGAAGGGAATTATTGATTATCGGTGTGTGCGCACCCTCGCGAAGAAAAAAAAGAGAAACAATAGACGGAGAGTCTTAATGGATTGACTGTGTCGTAAAAGAATTATGATAATAAAATGCTCTTTCCCCAAACTTGAGAACAATGTTTTTTTTTTTTTTTTTTTTTATTACAGTTCATAAAATTTCGTGATAAACATCGATCGATAATTCAAAGAATAACTACCAGTTTATAATAGAAAGAAAAAAAAATCTGTTCTTCATTGAAAACATTTTTTTATAGGACTCTTTCACTGAATTTATCGATCCCTCGTTCGTCGTTAGCCGATAAAAAAAATCCGAAGCTTTATTGCCATAGAGCATGGAATTACAGTTGAAATAAAACCTAATTGTATTATTTATTTATTTATTAGTTTACGGGATGGAGCCTTTTATTACATACAACAATAAAAATACATCGGTAAATCGGTAAATCATTAAAGTATATCTAGAGGGAAGGAAAGATGGCGGCCGGGGCAGAAGTGAGGAAGGAATGGTGCCGGAAAAAGTGCAAAGAGAGAAGGAAAAGGTCGCGATAAAAGGGAAAAAGTGTGATAAGGGAAACGGGGTCGAAAAAGGAGTTTAGCAAGATAAGAGGAAAAGGCAGGAAGTGCGAGGTTATAGGAAAAGAAGAGTGGAAAGGAGACAGAGACAACGAGGTTAGGAAGACCCGCGATGGACAAGGGGAAAGAAGAAGAGAGGAGAGAAGGGAATGGCAGACGCGAGGAAGAAGCGAGTAGGCAACGAGGACAGCCGAACGGTGACGGATGGACAGCCGAAGCAACCCGAAGGGAATCGGAAGAGCCCGGGAAACGACGAGAGGAGTCGAGAGTCCCGAGTCGGGCGATCAAGGGCCTGGCGGAGAGAGGGAAAAGTGGAAGAAGCGCGGAGAAGAAGAGGGGCGCATGCGCAATGACCGGGAAAGGAGGGATAGAGAGTCCGAGAGAAAGTCGGGTGATGGCGAAGAGGAGAGGAAGAGGCGAGCCGGGGCCGAAGGCAGCCGAGGGCGACCGAGTCATGACAGACGAGGATACCCGAGAGCGAGCGAAGCTAATGAGAGAAAGGAAGAAAGTGCTCGAAGGGACATGAGCGAGACAGTGGGAGTAGGCAACAGGCGGCCATTGAGCACGTGCGTACGGGCGAACGAGGTGCGAAAGTGGGAATAAAAGGCAAAGAGTGCGGAGAAAGAAGAGAGCGGAATGGATTGGAAGCAGGAGTTGGTAAATGCGGTGAGAGAAGTAGCCGAGGAGATTAAAGGGATAAAGAAGGAATTAGTCGAAATCAAAGAAGGAATGATACTGATGAGAAGGAGGGCGGAAAAGACAGAGGAGGAGAGCAGCCACGAGGAAAGCAGCGGCTGGGAAGAGAGCAGCGCTTCGGAGGAAGTGACAGATGAAGCAGAACGAGGAAGCGACTCAGAGGACGAGGAAGGAGGAAAGGAGAAAGGAAGGAAGCAGGAGGAGAAGAAAGCGGACAGCAAGACAGAGGAGCCAGGAGCGGTAGCGGACGGTATAGCAGAAGAGAAAAAGGAACGAGAGAAGAGAGAATGGATCGAGAGGAAGAAGGAAGATGAGAAAAAGAAAGCAGGAGAGGAAGGAAAAGGGAGGAGAGCGGCGGAGGAGAAGGCACGAGAGAAGGGCGAGGAAGAGAGGAGAGCGGCAGACGAGGAGGCAGCACGAGAGAAGAGCAAGGAAGAGAAATCGCTAAAGAAAGGATGGAAGGTGGCAGCGAGGGAGACGGAGGAGAGGAAAGAGGCACGCAGAAGAACAGCAGAGCAGAGAGAGAAAGAAGAGAGGCGGAGAGACGAACAAGAAGAGAGGCGGAAGAGGAAGAAGAACGTGATGCTGAGAGGAGAGGTGGACGTAAAAGAAATTGAGATACAGGACTTGGAAGAACTGATAAAGGAAGGTCTGGGAAAAACGATGGTAATTGAGAAGATAGTGAAGAAGAAGCAGATCGGAGGAGATGGGTTGGTGATAATGGAAATGAAGGAGGAGAAGGACAAGAAGGAGCTATGGGAAAGGAGACGAGAGATGGAAGCAACTGGAGCCGAAGTGTGCGAGGACCTAACGTGGTGGGAGAGAAGGACGGGATATAAGCTGAGGGAAAAAGCTACCGAGGAAAGAAGGAAAGAAAAGAAAGTGTGGGTAGAGAACAGAAAGCTAATGGTGGACGGAAGAGAGATAGAGTTTGACGAGAGAACGGAGAGATGGGTGGAGGAAGAGGACGGAGAGGAGGAGAATAGCAACGAAGACAGCCCAAGGGATGGGACAACCGAGAAGCAAAGGAAGAGAGAATAAACAAAGAAGGCAGAAGAGCGAAGAAAAGATTGAAAGAAACGTAAAAAAAAAAAATGTAAAAGAGTTTTGGTTGGTTTTTGTATAGCGTCAAAGGGATGCAGAAGGAGGGTGTAACAAGGAGAGAACCTTGGAAAAAAACTTGAAACCCTAAGGGGAACAATAAACAGTTACATTAAAGTATATCTACAAATAGAATAACATCATCGGTTCACATCTTATCGTACGACTAGACATTTAAACTATTTTATTTGAACATTAATAATCAGCACACCGATCATTCGTCTTTGGCTGCGCGATTAACTCACTGACCGAAAGTCCGACATTAACCATCACTCCCAAGGATATTGGCGAGGTTCATGAGTCTGTGGATGGCTGATATTGCGCCGAACGCACTTCTAGCCACTGGCACAGCAAACAAATTGGCTCGTCTCAAGACTATTCCACAAGGATCCCGAAAACGGATTTGACGTGACAATGCCTGACAGTTGAATAATCCATTGACAATTTTATCCACAGTAACCGTGTCTCCAATAATAGCTTGAACAGTCATTGATGCTTAATTGTAAGGAACAATGATTTTTATCGTTTACGGAAAAGAATATAAAAAAATGTTGTATTCAACAAATATAAATATAAATTCTTAAGTGCCATTCGGTAATAGTTAGGTGTTTATATATGTACCGCGTGTCATTATATTTTTATGACTGTATTCGAAAACTGTATATCCTGTATATTATACAACCATATATTCTGTATATTCAATCACTGTATATTCTCCAATACAATTATTTTTAGTTGTGAGGGCACCCTGACAGCTTGCTATTGGGTACGGCCCGTAAGATTTTATAATAAATAAATAAATAAATATATATATATATATATATATATATATATATATATATATATTGTAACGAATATGTAGCTGACTATTCGTTAAGACACACGATACTAGTTAGGTTTGAAAAAAGGCAAACGAACGGACGATCGATGCAAGATCGATCTTCAGATAAACAGTCTTGATCAGACTTTCAGAGATGACAGACGTTTGACACTTGATACTTGAGATACGTAGCCGTGATTATACCAATAGGATACGCCCCAAAATCTAATACGCGAGTTATTCATTCCCACAGTCGTTACAATATATATGAATATCTCTATAATATAAAAAGATTTCGCCGTCGCCGCCGCCGCTGCGTCAAGAATCGTGCAGGGCGGGGGGGAGTCGATAATGGGGTCGGATGAGGCCAATAATAGGGAAAGGGGGTCAATAATAGGGTCAGAGAGGGTCATTAATAGGGTCAGAGGGTCAATAATAGGGTTAGCGGAGGTCAACAATAGGATCAGAGGGGGTCATTGATAGGGTCAGAGGGTCAATAATAGGGTTGGCGGAGGTCAACAATAGGATCAGAGGGGGTCAATAGCAGGGCCAAAGGGGTTCAAGGGGGGGGGGGGGGGGTGAATAGTATATAAATATACACACATGTTGACCTCCGGACGGTCGGTAGTTGGTAAACGCTGCACGTGTCCATCCAGACTGAATGGACACGTCTAGTGTCTTCTTGATTGTAAATTCGAGAGGGTGTCTCGAGCAATATGTTTCCTCGTCGTTTAACAGAGCGCGGCGACCGACGTAGACTACGACGTCGACGAAGTAGTAACGACCGCAACGAGGTCCAATGTCGATTATCGAGAAAGACAGCGCTGGACGCGAGCATCAAACTCGGGTTCCATCCGTCGGTCGACGTATCCGTTTATCGACGGTACGTACTCGTTCACGATCGTTATCTCGTTACAAGGAAGCCATACCACACACACACACGCACACGCGCGCGCGCACACACACACACACACACACACACACACACAGCGATAATTGAGTTGCGTTTATGATCGCGGGAGAACTTTGGTGGTTGGAAGATTGTTTGTTAAACATGAGGTCTTGCGGTTACGATATAGTTATGGTAATGTGCAACAAACGTCCCGAGTGTCTCGTCAAATTTTACTGCTCCAGGGAGCTTCCAGAAATACCGTCGGTAATGATTTTCATTGTTTTACAAAAACTCTTTGACCAGTCAAAAAAGTTATGCAAAAAGACTGTTCTTTTTTTGTTAATCCAAAAAAAAATTGGAAACAGTTTTTCTGCTCAATTTTGCTGCTCTTGCGGGATTCCAGACATATCGTCGGTAATAATTTTCATTGTTTACAAAAACTTTAACCACTCAAAAAAGTTATGCAAAAAGACTTTTCTGTTAAACCAACAAAAATTGTAAACAGTTTTTTGCTCTGGAGCAAAAATTCAGATTACCGAACAATTTTTGTGATAATTTTGGCGAAAACAAAAATGTACAGATCGACAGGTACGGAAATAGATGAATGGAACGTTTGATCAAACTCACGATATTGATAAGTCATCGATAAAAAGTCTTAAAAACATACACTTCTTTTTTTGGTACTAAAAAAATAACGAAGATTATTTTTCTTTCGACTACGTGTTTGGTTAGTCGTTAGAGAAGTTGTGCCAAAGACGATATTGACGCAAAGGGATGTGCACGCGGTGAACGGACGCGAACGAGCGCGCGGAGAACGAGGAAGCCTTAGCAGCACGATCGACACGAAGCAGCGCACGGGCGCATCGGGGAAAGAAGACGAGGGTTGCCTATTTCATCGCTCTTCGCCTTAGTCTGCGGATCCGATTCTCGTATTATTATTCATACGAAAAAACCGGAAACGTGGATAATTCGTTGTTTAATAATTGCCTCGAACGACAAATAGCCACGTATCGCTTGCCCGTTCTACGGTCATTCTTGTATTCTGAGCTGTGCATTATCGATGTAGAAGATATTGATCGCGAATTCCGTGACATTGTCTTTTGATTGAGAATTCGAAGTTGCAATTATGAGACGTTGTAACGTCAATTTCGTTTTCAGTCTTTTGTGACACGAGTGCGTAATTTCAAAGTCAGAAGAAAATAAATTGATAACGTTATAAGCAATGTTGTTCTTGTTTTACTTCTACTTTCTATGATTTTCCGACACGGTTAGAAAAGTTTTCTACTAGGGCTGTGCAGCTGAGCCGTCTTAGCCGGCTAAAAAATCTTATCCGGCTAATGGACATTATAGTTTGACCGGCTAAGCCGTCTTAGCCGGCTAACTATTAGCCGCGGCTTAACCGGCTAAGATCGTTTGGGCGGCTAAAAATTAGCCGCAATTTAGCCGGCTATTATTTTCTATTGTGAATTACAAGGAAACTGATAAAATTAATGACATTTATCTTTATCACATTACCTGTTGTATTTATTCATTTCTGTACTATTCTTTGCTTAGATTCGACTGTCTCTAAGATTTTCAAAATTTCATTCCCACGAACGAATTTTTATAGCCAATATTATAAAAGTCAAGCACGACATTGACGTTGAGAAAACATGAAAATTGAAATTTTCATATCGCTTTCTCATAAAAGTTTAATATTGAATTGTGTTCTCATAAAAGCTGAAAACTGGTATTTTTATATCGTTTTCTTATAATCTTCCTTTATTAGCAATGAATGAAGGAACGTTATGAGAAAACTATATGAAAATTTCAATTTCCAACTTTTTTTCAACGTCGACACCGGCTTTGACTTTTATAATATTGGTTATAAAAAATATTTCGTTGGAATAAAATTTTTAAGATCTTAAAGGTAGTCGAATGTGAGCAAATAATAGTACAGAAATGAATAAATACGACAGGTAATGTGCCAGAGATAAATTTCATTAGTATTTTATTAGTTTCCGTGCAATTCACAATAAAAAAAATAATAGTCGGCTAAACTATAATGTCCATTAGCCGGATAAGATTTTTTAGCCGGCCAAGACGGCTCAACTGTACAGCCCTGGTTTCTACATTAAATAAACGTTTGTTGTCCACAAACTTTGACAATTTTTTGTCGTTGATTTTGCAATTATTTCTAGGTAAAAATACGACGATGAGATAGAAACCTTTAAATTAACATGGAAAAAGTCGTCTGTCTTCGTGGACGAGAAACGTTCGTTAAATGTACAAAACTTTTGTTACTGTACGGATATAGAAAATGTTAGAGCGCGGTGTGTGTTACTTTCCGTTCTTCATTTAGATCACCGATGCCTCGTTAATCGCATTGTTTTCGTCGGCAATAAAGTGAACGGCCCAATTACTGACCGTGGCCCGATTACTGTCCGTTTGTCATATTATCTACGATATAAAATCCTATTTACGTCCGACATACTCAATTATTATTTTTTTTACATTTTTTATAATGTTTATCATGTAATGGAATCAGCATCGAGACAAAATTTTATAAAATCGTCGAATGTCAGATTTTTATCTGTGAACCGGCCAGAGACAAGCTCGTGCAGGCCATTTTCTTGTCAGTTTCGTTAAGCGGTAACGTTTCTAAAATCGGTTCGTGTTCTTTATCAGAAGGGAATAAAGTGATGAATCTAAGTTATACTGTGTCATTAAAGGTCAATTAAAACCGTAGTGCACGAGAAAAAAAAATAGAAATTACAATTTCGCCGGAAAATACAAGGGTCAGAATTGAGTCCATAAAAACCCCTTATGCTCCTATTAGTGTCCAGATATTTCAGTCATTTATATTTTTATTGCCTTATGTCTTTTTTGTACAGAATTTAACTAAAATGTTTATTGAAATACATGATTTTTGTACAATGTTAATATTAATTAGCAGGATTATGAATAATCTACCACGTTCTCTGCGTCACGATTCGAATATCGGACATGGAATATCATTACCTCACTTTTGCTCAAAATATTATCATTTTCCTAATCACTGATCGGTCATAGATGCAAAACGGCATAGGTCAGTGATTGATCCCTGGATAGGTCACTATATGGGCTAAATGACAAAATGGGAGGACACTAATTGGGTCATTTACAACGGTGTGTATATTTCGAGTTTATTATTAAAAAAATGCTTAAAAATAATTAAAAAAAAATGCTTAAAAATAATATTTTCATTGCCTTATGTCTTTTTTGTACAGAATTTAACTAAAATGTTTATTGGAATACATGATTTTTGTACAGTGTTAATATTAATTAGCAGGATTATGAATAACCTATGACGTTCTCTGTGTCACGATTCGAATATCGGACATAGAATATCATAGCATCACTTTTGCTCAAAATATTATTGTTTTCCTAGTCACTGATCGATGCATAGATGCAAAATGGCATAGGTCAGTGATTGATCCCTGGATAGGTCACTATATGGGCTAATTGACAAAATGGTAGGACACTAATCGGGTCATTTACAACGGTGTGTATATTTCGAGTTTATTATTTTTTAAAATGCTTAAAAATAATAAAATAATATTTGTTTTAGTTAATTAAGACTCTAAACTTTTCTGTAATACCAGTTATTTTAATACCTTCACTGTTTTTAACAAGCCTCTATCATTTTCAATGTCATGTGGAGCTTAGGTAGTCAGTAATTGGGCCATTCACCTTAGTGTTTGAAACTTGGTCAGAAGGTTTTGACCGACACGGCGACGGTGACACAACCGTGATTATTCCTCAGGAGGGACACGAAATTCCACTAGAGAAAAAAAAAAAAAAAAAAAACGGGCACTGCGCACCAATCCTACATGAATTTTCTCAGATACTTGCTTACTGCAAATCCGTTGGACGAGATTAGTTTTCGTTCGTGAGTTGTCGACGATTCTGGAGTACGGAAATTCATAACGGAGGGTTGGGGATCGTTCAGTTCTCGTTCGAACTTAGCCGGGGATGATTTTCTCGGATAGATACGGCCCCGCAGTGACACCACGAGTTCGCCATTAACTCATCGCCGCTGTCGCGACGCTGGTTCTTAATCATAATCACGCATCGCAATCCGGAGAGTTCTCCAGAGACGAAAAGTAACATTTTATGCAGTCAATAAATGAGTTTCTAGGGCATTCATCCGAGACGACATCAGGACTAAGCTCATTCCCTTATAAATTTACTTTCGTAATTGCTTCCGCCGTTGATTCAACCGATTAAGATACCAGCTGTATCAGCGGTTATTTTGCCTCTTGGCACGTATTTGTTATTTATTTATCTATTTATCAAGCGTCAAACGTAACGGTATGAAAATGCTCAAACTTCCGGGGATTTATTAGACATTTTATTTGTGAAAAAAAAAAAAAAAAATGATTAATTCCAAAAGGTCGAACAGCTCTGACTCTTCCTTCTGGCCTCGGCTGTATTACTGAACGCTTTGGGCAAATTAGGTGGGTAATTCAAAGGCGCGGAGAGCGCAAAGCTGGGTGTATACCCGGTAGGTCAGACGAAAATGTCTAACGTGCGGCGTAATTATAAGTTGAGCGTCACCGAAACCGCCCGGAAGTACAGTGACCGACTGAATTTTCCCTGAGGTATTGCCGCACAGCGAGTATACTTTTTACCCAAGTCTCGGCGATCGGTTCTCTGCGGGACCGCGGGCGGTTTTTCTCTGGGGTCGTAGAAATATAATAAAAGTGGGTTAAGCAAACCCGACTAGGCGCAGACACGACTCTGACATCGGACCAGCGATTTCAGCTTTTATACCGCGTCGGTTGTGAATACACTCAATTCTCGGAACGGCAGAAATTTAATTTATTTTGTTTGCAACAAAAAATCTCGTCGTTTTGCGCCCTCATAGAGGAAGCTATATTTTCATAAAAATAAAATGTTTCGAGATCTTTGTATCAGAGTACTTAAAACAGAATAAAGCGTCGAGAAATGTGATTTTTCAGACGGCGCGTCCGGATGTGTGTATGTGATTGATTTTCGGTTTTCAAAGTCGCTGCAACTGGCGAACGGTTTGAGCCAGATAGTTGAAATTTGTTACACAGGTGTAGTGGTCACTTTTCTTTGTTAGAAACAAATTTCATTAAAATTCATATCCGATTTGAGATTTTTCAAAATTTAAAATTTTGTTAAAAAATTGAGTGGGTCCTTTAATTTTTGCACATTCAGAGCTAAATAATCTTAAAAGTGGGCACAAGTATAATATATCGATCAAGCATGTTCGATGTTGAATTTGGCTGAAAACTATTCAAAAAGCTAGATTTCATGACATTTTGATTTTTTTTTTTTTTTTTTTAACAATATGTATTTTACTTCCGAAACGAGTTTCTGCATCAAACATCGCGGTAAGAGTAAAATTAGCGAAAAATACATCAGAAATATCCGCGAAACGACGAGTTACGAAAATTAGAGTTGATGCATTTTTTCACTAAAGTTTGCGATAAAATTCGACCACTTAAATGTTATATTATAAGCAAAGCTTCTATGAGGAAGTCAAAATCAGTACATGATTTTTCTCGTATAGGAAAAAGATAAAAAAAAATTAGCAAGCCATGTGCAAATGACAAAGTAAAAAATAATTTCGTAAAATCCGAATACGAAGTTTCGTGAAAATAATTTTGTTAAATAAGTGACAAACTCGTTTGTTCATTCCTCAATATACAAAACTGTCCTTTTATTTGCCGTATCATTAACATTTTTAGTTTGTACTTTTATTTGTAAAACTGAAGTTTACAAATAAAATTAACAAGTTAACATTTTTCGACGCTTGTGGACAATAATTTGTCGTAAAAAGTACAAACTCGTACTCGATATCGATAGCTCAATTCCAGAAGGGCATACGAGCTGTGTATCCGCATAGTTCTCCGAGGTTGAAACCCGCTCCTCCGAGGTTGAAACATCCATATTATTTGGAGCCAAATTCAGCGCTGAGCCACGCGCCCGCATTGTAAATTTACGTTCCTGCGTCGTGTACTTTGAACGCTTTGAATAATTGGTGGATAAAATCCAAGTACGACGAAAGCGCATACATCTATAATATCCGCGAGCGCGATATCGCATCATCACGACGAGTAACTGTGAGGGATGCTGTGGCTTCGTCTCGCGCTGTGTAATATGTATGCTCCACTTCATCTCGGAAACTATAATATACAGAAACTTGCGTGGGCTTGTTGAGGGCCCATGTATAAGGCAAGGCGGCTTATTGCCAAGGGGATTTAATCGCTAGGCGTGTACCGAGCGAAGTGTCTTTGCCACATAATCAGCTTCGCGGAAGCTCATCGACCGTATTATCGCTGAAATGTGTTTCGTTGATGTAACTAATGCAGCGAAATTTTCTAATCCGATAAACCGTATCCTATCGGTTGAAACAAACTAATCGAATGTTCTTTGTATGTTTTTTTTCCCGTTTTGCTTCCTCATAGAGGAAGCTTTGTTATGGTGAAAAAGAGATACATCAATTCAAATTTTCGTAACTCGTCGTTTCGCGGATATTTCTGATGTATTTTTCGCTGCTGATTATAAATCTACAACTAATTTTAATCCTAGCGCGATATTCGATGCACACACTCGTCTCGAACACCGAAAAAAAGGTTTGGTAATATCAACTAAGCTGCGGTTGCGGGTGGCGAACGAAAAGTTTGGTCGATTCAACAAAATGTTTGTTCAATTCGAGTAACTATTCGTTGAAGCAACTAAATATTAGCTCAAACTACTTAATATTCGTTAAATCAACTAAGTATTTCTTTCAATCGAACCTCGCCACCCGCAACCGCAGCTTAGATTGATGTTGCCAAACCTTTTTTTTTTTTCGGTGAACGTAAAATACAAATCTATGAAAAAAAAGTCTCAGATTCGCGATCGGCGTAAAAAAATACATGGAATTACAATTCCGAAGTGGCAACTAAAGAAAAAGTTTACCGGGTATTTTTATACCCAACATTTTTTTCAGGCTAATTAATGTAATGCCATAAAACATCAATATTTGCTCGCTCTACTCTAAATATCTCCACGATCATTTAATAATTTTTTGTGTTTTTCCTCTTTCTGTTATAGGTGAGTACCAGAAAATTTCTGACGACAGCAATTCTTACCTAAATATCCACCAACAATGGCTGTGAGTCTGAATTGAGATCGTTCCGCATTTCGATATTTCATGCTGACAATAATAGTTCATGTTGTTAAATTCATTGAATTATTATCGTGTACGTGTATTAACTTCGTTCTTGAAACAATCCGGGTGTATAAAATCGGTATTTACAGACTTGCGTTGTAAATTTAATAATATAAGAAATTCACCGAACAAAATATTGAAAAATACATGAGGATTAATTCGATCACTGATGGGCCTGTGTGTGAAAATCAATATACAGTTTAGTCAAGTCTATGTCATAAAGCGATATTAATATACATTATCCCATTAAACGTGTGATTCAAGATATCGAAAGATAATTCGCACGGGTGCATTAAAATCCAAGATTTAGTGAAAATTTACAAATACTTCATTGGCATTTCTTGCGACGTCATTGGAAAATCATAATTTCATTAATCTATTCCAAGATCTGCTACTTTATATTCAGAGTTATCATTTAATGTGTAATATAGTTAATATTGCAGTTTAAACAGGTAGGCAGATTCATTCTTCGGGTCGAAGTTTAATATAGGGTAAAAGTGGGGAATATGAACCGGTCCATATTTCATTGATTTACGCGTTAGTCGGGATGGTCCATATTCACCACGTTTACCGTACTATTTTTATATTATTCAGGGACGAGTCGTTTTTCTTTCGGGTATTTTCAGCTGTATTATTAGGAATTTTTTTTTTTTTTACAGAATCTTTTTGGATTTGTATTTGTTGTTCCATTTCCACAGTATACCATTGTGGGTTTTTACGGAACCCCATCCCAATTCCCCCCTAGGACTCGCTACCCGCACTCAGCGAAACTACCTAACTTTCAGTGCGTCCGCAGCCAGTTTGGGTATACTGTACCGCATTTGCTGGGGACACGGGAAAACTACGAAAAACCCGAGCCCGGTACAGGCGGCTATTTTCTACCGATCCTCCGGACCCAGAAGAAAGCGTTTCCCTCTCAACGGTCGATGCGCCAGCCAGCACATGGCTAAGGGTCACCCATTCAAGTACTGACCGCAAACGAATTTGCTTGACTTGGGGGACGACCGGAACCATGCGCCGACCGCTCATCCACCGCTGGTGGTTAATCTTTTTGTATTCATTGCGATGAAACTGAGCGAATATTTTTATTGATATTATCACATAATACAGCATTTTTTTTTTGCCACGATATTGAATTCTCAAGGTGGTGCAACTTGCGCTGTAGGACTACTGCTTTACGATCTGGATCACGATTGTGACTGTTCGAATGATCTGAAAAAGAAAATACGCGGATATTTGCAATCAGAAGACTGGTCTCTGTCGTCTGAACCAGTATCTTTTTTTTTTTTTTTTTTTTTTTTTTTTTTTTCATTCGGCAAAATGGTGGCATGATTTCGAAGAATTTTTCATTTTTTTTTTTTTTTTGTAACTTAGAATTTCCCTACAAATCGTATTTCTCAAATTTAAATTTTGCCCGTAGTCCGGACAATAGCGAGATGTGCTCTTAATAAACCCCCAAATTTGAAGTCAACCAGTTGATTGGTTGTTGAGATATTGCGGTCTTAAGTTGCAAAAGGCAAATTTCGAGAAAAAACGCGTTTAAAGTTTTCGTGCAGTCTCGATAGATACACGGAGAGAAATTTTCGTATAAAGTTCCTATGAAAATATAGGAGAGAACCCCAAACAACATAGCAATCTGAAAATATTCCAGGAGTTTGGGGAATATCTCCATACTGTCGAATAAAAAATGAATTATACGTATGTACAACATACAGTGTGGGAATTGTCTCCGTATTGTGCTCAAGTCGTCGCAGATTCTACGGAAATTAGTCCATATCGTACGGTCAAATTCACCACACGGCTATTTATATATTCAAACGTCCGTTTAGGTTGTATTGCAATACTTTACAAGATTCCTCTACCTATTCTAACCGGAAAGATGCCACACTCTTTAAAATGAAGCTGCGTCCAGGGTGTTTCTTTATTACGCAATTTTTTATAATTTTTTACCTTAATACTTATATGTATATATAAACCTTTTCATACAGAGTATGTCTCAAGTTACGAGTTATGAGATACGAGAGACCTGGTACGTGTTCTTAAAATTAGGTACTCAAATATAAGAGACGTATCGTAAAGGCGGTATGGGAAAATTATCCCAAAGCCAAATTTCTTTTCTACTTTTTTTCAATTAAAAAAAAAAAATATATATATATATATATATATATCATTACGACCGAGCGAAATGACAACGCGTATATTTGGTTTTTGGGCGGATATCATTAACTACAAAGCCTGAATGTTGCAACCCGATCGCGATATCTGTCGTACACGTCCTAACGCTACGACTTTCTAGCCAACACTCCCTTCTGTCATGACGATCAATAAGCAGTCGATCGTCCTTTCGTATGTCAACTCTAATATCGTGAGTCTCTGTAAAGCCTAATCGTCATATTCGTTACAATATATATATATTTATAATTTTATTTATATGTACACTGAGAGAAGGATCTGGTAAATATGGCTATGTTGCTTGAGAGTTATTACGATAGCGCATAGTAATAGGGAACTAGGACGCCATTTACGGTAGGCGGTACCGGATTTATAAGAATTTTTCGCAGATATTGTGGTAAAAATTCGTGACGAATCTGAGACTTTCCGCCATACGTGGCGTCCTAGTTCCCAATTACTGTGTGCTATGGTAATTTTTCTTAGATGATCGGTAGTCTTTACTGGATTCTTCTCTCAGCGTACATATTTTGCATACATTTTCTGCACAAAGTGTATAATTTGTATATCTATTTGTATATTAAATTACAGATAGCTATATAACGCACGGCGTTGTGCACTTCACTGTGAATAACACGCGTGTGTTCGTAAACATCCAGCAACTCGTAACGATAGAACTAGAAACAACGACGCTTCATGGTATATCGTTGCCGGAAACTGAGCGAAATATTGGTAGAGCAGGGAGTACAGAAGCGAGCGCCCGCAACATTATAGGGAATCTTGCCATGCCGTTTCGCTATAATTTTCATTGTTATAGGACGCGCCGATCGCACGCATGCACCCAGAAAAATAATTTATTTGACGGCGATCGTTTATTTGGTTTAGGTAAAATATTAATTTGATGTAAATAAAAATTTATTTCATATCAGTAACTATTTACTTAATTCAAATGAATATTTATTTAAATCGAATTAATATTTTACTTGAGCCAAATAAACGGTCGCCGTCAAATAAATTATTTTTCTGGGTGTGGTTAAGGGGCTGCTGGACCTTCCTGTTTTACCGGCCGAAATAGGTGATTTCGTAGTTTTCACTTAACGTCGTTACTATGCGACGGGTATGCTTCAAATTTTACAGGACTCTATTAAAATCATAAACCATTCGGCGTGCACTCGAATTTCGGTCGAAATCTTCCGAAAAATAAAGAAAATCGAATATTAAAAATTGTCGCGGAAACCAACATAGCGGCTGAAATGTTCACAGCATCCGTTCTGTTGGATATTAAAAAATGATAGATTTTGCATACGTCAAAAGGGAGTGCACGCCGATTCTGTGAAGTTCTCCGAATATTCCAAAACCATCGGAAAGTTGCTCACTCAAAAGATAATCACGTGAAGTGTAAACTGCGATTACTCAGTCTATCGACTTGCGACGGGTGATCAGAGCCGATGAACACGGCCGAATGAAGTGTTAGGGCACGATGCAGAGCCACCTGGGCGTCAATCGTAACACTACGTTCACGGACTTTCGCAAACTATAATATTCGGTTTTCTTAATTCCTTGTAAGTTTTCAATCAAAATTGAACTGCACTCCGAAGCGTTTATGTCAATATCATAATCCTGCATGATTTGAAGCATATTAACAATGCTAAGTCGGAACATAAAAATTGGTTAGGTCCATCGGTAAAACAGGTAAAGCAGGTTAAAAAAAGTGAAAAAAAAAACAGCTCCAGCATCCCCTTAAGTACTAAATGCGTATGCTCGTTCATATAAACACCGATAATTGTATACATTGCCATGTATATATCTTCTCGATTTCAATGCATAGCGGAAAACACTGCCAAAGTGATAAATACTGTTAAACTACTCTCAATGCATTTCTTCACAAAAATTTAAATCGTGAAAGAAACTCAGGATTCGTCGTACGATCACGCAATTTTCCGTTCGTTTTTACGACACCGACTAATATAGTTCTCAATATGCATTGAGAGGATTCCCGAAATGTCGAGAGACCAAAAAATCGGCATAAATCCTGTCTATCGTTCATCTCGTAACTCCACACGCAGAGCAAAAACACAGCCACGTATAGCGTAAGTCAACGGAAAACCGAAAAATTATTCGATTGCCATGTTAAGTCGAGAGATTATCCCCGTATTCTTCTGTCCTTGTAGGCGCCGAGGCATCTTTCCAACAAATCTTCACCCGACAAATCCTCGTGGATTGGTCGAATAACTCCCGCAACTTTTTCGTTTAACGGTGGATCGCGCTTGAATTTTCCCAGTTGACCTCGAGCCTGTTTTTTTTTTTTTTTTTTTTTTTTTTTTTTTTTTTTTTTTTTTTTTTTTTTTTTTAGTATTTACATCAGGTCGAAGAGCCTGAAGGGAAATAATGATGTTATGGTTTTTCACGCCCGCTTCTTCAAACCTCGATAACTCCAACAATATTGTGAATGAAATTTTTTGTTTCTGTACTTCTGCTACTGAAAAATAAAGCTAATGAAACTCAATGCATATAAATTCTCATATTTATTTATAACAAAAATACCGCACGGGAATAGAAAATCCAAATACGCTACAATTGTAATATTATCGAGTCGCAATATTTGATAACAGTCACTGCGAATATTAATCATAAATCTTTATGAAATGGGATATATAGTTTATGCATATTGCACTTCCGATTCCGGTATATTCATTTTAGGACAGATTTTTTTTTTTTTTTTACCGTGGATGACGACTCTCAAATAAAAACTAAACTCGAAGGAGTTGTATTTATTTCAAATAGAAAGGACGCACGAAGACCGAAGACATGCACGATTTATTCTGAAAATTCAACGCGATCGTTGAAGTAATTCGCAATTTCATATAAATTATCATCTTTTCGATGTTAGCTTTTGATATATCATCGCGTGTATATTGCCCGAACCATATCCGTCCTGGGACGCCGATTAGCTAATTAGTCAATTAGCTAATTAGCTCAGGTTACGATAATTCCCTAACGCAATAATCGCCTCAAAGCCTACGAAAAGCGCCCCCTATTGTCCTCTTCGTCTCGATAATAACCGCTCCCGATGAGTCATCAGACTCGCGAAAATTTCCCAAGACCGTCACAGTCAAGCGCGCGAGGCTGAAGAATGAGTAGTGTGCGCGCTCTAACGTGACGAATTCCGGAAGGACTTCCACAAGGCATAACGCACCCGTCTCGTTCTAAGGCAGTCCTTGCGAATAGTGTTCAGTTCGCATAAGTTTCAGAGAAATGAGAGAGAATTGCAAACACTTCGCGATGTTACAAAAATCTTTAAAAAAAAAAAAATCAAGCATTTCAAAGGTGCTGAAAAGATTAATTTTGCATAATGATAATTTCAAAATGTTATTAGCAAATTCATGAAAAATAAAATTTGTTCAACAAATCTCTCGGAAACCCAACTTTTTTTTTTTTAATGAAAATAATTTTTTCACTTTTCGGAATACTTATGAATTTTTTCAGATTTTAAAATTCACTTTGAATTTTTTTTTTTTTTAATTTTTATATGGGAAGAATGCGTAGAAATTCACAAAATTCAAGGTGAATATAAAAATCCGAAACAATTCATACGCATTCAGAAAAATGAATGAATAATTATCATGAAATTTCTTTTTATGCTTCCGGCAGATTTGTCGAACACATTTATTTTTCATCAATGTGTTAATAACATTTTGGAATTATTATTATGCAAAATTAATCTTGTCAGCACCTTTGATATACATGATTTATTCAGATTTTTTTAACCATCACGAAGTGTTTACAACTCTCTCTCTCTCTCTCTCATTTCTCTGAAACTTATTCGAACCTAACACAATTCGCAAGAACTACCTTGACATAAATGAATATCGATCGGATACCTCCTTGATTATCAAGGAGGTATCCGATTATCAAGATATAGTCGAGACAAGCAATATGAGTAGCTCCCTTTGACCCGAAGAATTTTGCGAGTGCGAGCGTAGAGAATAGCGAGCGTGCATTCCGTAAGTTCTTGTCACGCATCGGTCGAGCGGGTGTTGGCTTTCGGTTGTTTCGTCGCAAGAATTTCCGTCCCTTGCTGTTTCTCGGCCGAGCCCTCGGACCCACGGGGCAATTATTCTCCAAGGTCCCGCAATAATACAGCGTGAGAGCATCGGGACATTTGCAGGACGTGCCGAGGCAATAGTGCGGCGGGGGAGTGCTGCACACCGAGGGTTAACGTGACGAGCACCGCGGGGTTTTTATCCGACCCTAAAGCCCCGCGCCGGGCACGTGGGGAATGCACGTCGAATCATCAGTACGGAAACTGCATGCTGGCTTTCGACCTCGAGAGAGAGAAAGAGAGAGAGAGCAACCCCACGATTCTGCCGCAGTCCACATAAAGCAAGTTCGCAGCCGGCGCAAACGTCCTCCACTTGCTCTGTATTGTATACTATATATTTTACCGGCTTGACAACCCCAGCTATATGACCTACGACCCCGACGAGTAACCTCTCAGTCGTTACCAACGCCCGTTAAAAGCCTGCGTGAGACGTGTATTTTATTTATAGCGTTCTCGAATTCGAACTGTAGTGCAGCGGCGATGCGAATTCGCGTATATAAACATGGCGATTAATAGCGATAATCGATAGCGGTGTCGGGAAATTGATCTGAAAAAAAAAAAAACGATATCGTCAGATAAGGGTATCAATGATTGGGCGGTCGAGAGCGTCACCAAATTCACGCAGTTATACTTTGTCGAGGATAGATTTTTTTTGTTTGTGACTGAGATTAACGATAAGCTGCTCATTTTTAGTTTCCCAAGCAGACTGATTGATTGTTAAAATATCAAGTAATTTTGCAATCGTCAATATTTCTGGGTGACTTTAATCCAAGCACAAGAAAAAAGGAACAAATCAAAGATTTCAGGAAGATATAAAATTTCATAGAAATGAAGAGACTTTCGACATTTGTAACCAATAAATAATCCAAGCAATGGAGACAATTCTTGGTCGTTCGTGAAGGGCAATCCTGACCTTTCTACTCTGCACTAAAAATAAGGAGATTGCACAAAAATGTTGCTCGGACGTCATAATTATTTTAGAAGGAAACAGCCCGATCGTAAACCCGCTAACTGAAAAATCTAACTTGAACAAAGCCAATATTAAAAATTATAAAAACTATTCATACGGCAACAACTAAAGATAAAAAGACACCATGAATTGTACCGTGAATAACGACCTAATTAATGCAACCACTTGAAATTAAAAACTGAAAACGTTCAAGAAAAAAATTAAAAAAAAAAAAAAAAAAAATGATCCTAGAATAAAAAAAGCAGATCTAACCTTTCTTTTCATTTTCAATTACCCGGTCCAACGTTAAAAAAAATAAAAATTACAGTGTTTGCACATTGCTGACAAAATAAATAATACACAGACAAGATTCCTCCTCAAGTTCGAATCCAGTTGATCGCTCTCTTGGATTTTATTTCCACCGACAGTCGGCGAACGGGGAAGGGGCCTTCCGTCCTCCTTCCGGTATTCACCGACATCTCTATTTTTCTTCGGTTGAAAAACTTTTACGTCAAGTTTCTCGCTCTATCACGGACTTTATATTTTATATCAAAGCTCCTCTCGAGCAAGAGAGCCTCGAGGATACTCACGGTCGGGACTCTCGATAATACTTTGGACAGCCACTATAGTTTATTAGAGTCCGTAAGGTACAACGTACTACAGTAGTGATACACCCATAATCCACCGCAGTTTATCTTCTCGCAGAGGTGCATCTTTTATGTCCTGACACCAGTGACGAGATTATTCTTTTTTTCCGCATCATAATATAATCCCACGTAACATGCGATGAAAATGTCCCCCCCCCCCATAATTCACATGTCCACTTACACTTTCGAACAATCATTCTAAACATTAATGAAAAAACGAAAGATAAAAATACCGGGAACATAAAGTTTTATCTCTCACAGCTTCGCCGTCCTCGGTATATTAAATTATTTTTGGCCTGTTCTCAAAACGTTGAACCAAATGGCTTTCTGGAGTCAAAAACTGGGGCATGTGCTTCATGCACACGCGTATGTGTATACATGTATACGCATGTAGGTGTGTGTACACTGTACGTAATAGGTAGGGAAGAGCGGGGCAAAATGGGACGGTGGGGCAAAATGCCATATTCCAATTATTTTTGGACAGGACAATGGTGCAAAACGGGACAGAAAATCCGGATGTAGGGTGAGAATGCACCGGTGAATGGACGATTAAGCGGCTGGTCGTTTTTTAAAAGAGTCACAAAATAGAAATATTGTATGCACACCTTTCGGGCTCGGTTCAGTTGATAAAGTAGATCATCTTGATTGTGACAACAAATATATAAAATTAACTATAAACTTGTAAATATTTTTTTGGCACAGCCTTATTAGTACATTATCTATTAATTAACAATTTTCTAATTCACGAAAAATAAGTTAAAAAGAATGAGTCATGTCCATATTGCTAACTTCTCCCCATGTCCATTCCCTGGAGAGAGTTTCGGAAATCGCGCCAGCGAATGGACGTTGATAATTTCGGCATATTTACAACAATTTATCGAAAAAATTTATTACAGAATCAATAATTAATGATATCTTTATTTGTGCACCATGCTACTTATCCTCAAAAATTAAGTCTAACACTTTTTTTTTTACACAAAACGTCTGCGGCCGCATCAATCGCCGCCTACTACCGTCGAGTAATTTCTAAACGATAAAAGCAAAAACAAATCTACAGTCGGTAATTTCCATATACGTGCAGTGATAATTTCAGCGGTAATTATAATTTTTTTTCTAAATTTCGATCACCGAATGATTTATTTTCAATTGAGTTTTTTTTTTATTAAGCATATAATGAATTTCGTCCATTCACTGGTGCACTCACTCTATCAACAGGGCAAAATGGGACGTCCAAAAATGATTTGAAACTTGGGTTTTTATCGCTGTCCCGTTTTGCCCCATTGCCCCATTTTGCCCCGCTCTACCCTATACCACCCGCGCGAAACACTTCTATTAGAACTACACCACCCAAGTCTACAACGCGTCGCGCGGCTGCAGTAGAGTAGTCTATTTACTTCGGATTGCAGAAGTCGTCCGCATCACCCCTGAATTACGCCGCACTCTCGACAATTTCAAAATCATCGTGATTTCATTACTGTCCCCCGACCGGTGTGCAACGCCACCAGAAACTCTTGTCGAAAGTCAGGCGCGAAGAACTGCAAGCGGGGTTGAACGGGGCTTGCGGAGCTGCAGTCTTCGCGATGCTGATGCCGCAGCCATCGTCACCCCCTCCGGTGATCGTTATTGGCAATACACGGAGAGCGCGAAGCTTAACCCCTCGCCCGACATAAAGGGGTAGAGAGAGAGAGAGAGAGAGAGAGAGAATGGGAGAGCGCCACGGAAGCGCCATGAGGTATATAAACAGCGTTCCAATGCACACGCCTCGGCCATTAACAGCCCGCCATGATGTCACGACCTCAGATGTCGCTTGCACAGTCGTTTCACGAACGACTGCGACACTGTCTGCACGTGTGCGTTGGACTGAACAAGAGAAGAACCAAAATCCACGCTGCATTCGCTACGCTCGCATAGCGAGCGTTACAACTACCCCCGTTACAAGTGGTAAATCCCAAACTCCGCGAACTGTTTGGAATGGACTGTAAAACGATAGCGTTGAATCTCGAGCCGAAACTGAGAGAGAAAGCAGCCGCGAGAGAGCGATCTGATCGCGCGAAGCCAGTGAGAGAGAGAGAGAGAGAGAGAGAGAGAGAGAGAGAGAGAGAGAGAGAGAGAGAGAGAGGGGGCTAGGGCGCGAGTTCGCGACATCTGGTTAACCAACGACCCGGAAAATCTAATCACCCTCGGAAAAGTTTACCTCCCACCTTTCGGCTGTGTACCATCGGATATGGCAAGCCGCAGTCAGAATCAGTTTTCCCCTCTCCTCTTGAATGCCCCCCCCCCCCTTTACTTCCTCCCACGCACTTTTGCGGAGGACTGCGGGAGGTGTACGTGTTTAGAAATCATTATACGTACTCGAGCTCCTCAGGCGCCGTTTTACTGCATCGTCCTTACCGCAACGCCTATGCTTACCGTCGAGGCGTGCCACATATAAACACGAATTACACTTACCGTTTCCAGTATCACTGCGACATTGTGAGCATTGTCGCGACATTGATTGCGCTCGTCGGTTTCTTCGATTTTTTTGCGCAACGAAGGTGCGGCAACGACGTCTCGATAGTTTTTCTCGGAGAATGTTTGACGATGAAGATTCTTTTTGTTGTTGTTGTTGTTTTTTTTTTATTTTTCTGTGCATTAGCGATCGGCGTCTCGCGCCTGATTCCACGCTCGTTTCGGCTTTTTCAACTAATCATAATGTGACCTTATCGTGGCGTGACTTATTGAATTGTCACGGATGCCATAGTCAAAAACTTCGAAGGATCAGCAAACCTCCAATCCTTGCCGTCTTGAACCTGATAATTGTAATCCTCACACCCAGAAGAAAAAAAAAATGTATTCAAACCAAACAAAATTTATCTAGGGCAAATGAAATTGCTTATTTAAATAACGGCTTAATAGAGTTTCATTGAAATCTAATACATTTTATTAGAGTCAAATATTTCGCATATATACTTGAATCAAGTAAAAATATCCTTGAGTCAAATTACGGGGACACAGGGCGAAATTGGAGACGAGACCATTCCAAAGAAACCCATGGGAGAATACGCTAGCCAACAGGGTGATGAGTGCGTGGAACGCACTCCCATCTGCAATAATCGAATCAGAGTCAATTAATCAAATTAAAAACAGACTAGATAAACACTTGTCTACTTAATACATTATACAAGATGCAGATATTATAAGTTGTAAACTTCCTTTCTGTAAATAATAATAATAATAATAATAATAATAATAATAATAATAATAATAATAATAATAATAATAATAATAATAATAATAATAATAATAATAATAATAATAATAATAATAATAATAATAATAATAATAATAAATAAAAATTTAATTAATTAAAATAAAAATATTCTAATATCCGATTTTACTGACGATTAATAAACTTTTTTCTGGATGCATAGTCGCAAATATAATATAGTTATTATAATTGTAGTCGGCGCTATATTTACAAATCGTAGTCCCGCGCGTCAACGCCCTTAGAGCTTTCCGTTTATTCCTCAATTTATCTGGTTATATCGTTGGCTACATCCGAGATAAATTCCAAATACATTTCAGGCGTACCACACACGTTCTCGGGTTCCTTACTTCACACGTTTCTGTCACTGGTTCCATTCAAGTTACATTCCGAAGAAAAATAAAAAAAACTCTCTCTGTAACGTTACTTCCGCTTTGAAAATCTCAGTTTTCAACTGGGTATGACGTCATACGGGAAAACGTGACTTCTGATTTAAAAATCTCAGTTTTCAAGCTGAGGTGACGTTATATGGAAAAGCTTTATTTAAAAATCTTCTTTTGACAGGAAGTGACGTCATGTCAGAAATACGTCACTTTCCCGTATAACGTCCCTTCCGGTGATAAACGAAGATTTTGAAACTGAAAGTGACGTCACGTCCGGTTCAAAACTGCGATTTTTCAAACCGCAAGTGCCGTTTTCCCGATTCCAATGCGAATGAGAATATTCTGGCCTTTCCAGAATTGTAAACGGTAAACCAGAATGCTTGACATGGTTAAGAACTGTCGAGGTGACATTGACAGGTGACAGCTCGTAAAATAATAGACTTTCAAAATAGCGCGACGACCTCGAAGTCATGAATGACAATGACATTTCATTGTGTCGATGTTTTTTTTTTTTTTTTTTTACTTTTTAAGCCGTTTAAAGCGCACAGTAGCGTATCACTATGGTCTCCTTAAAGCAACGCATCTTTGAGTTGGCTCGATGAAACATTTTCAAAATTTCACAGTAACTATCGCAGAGTGCACACTTGGAGAATTTTTTCGTATTTTTTGCGAACTTTTTTGTTTCCTTGCTAATGTTTTATGCAATAAATGTCATTCATCACAATGTTAAAGGCAAAAAAAGAATTGTCACTTTGCAGCTTCTGCCATAATAAAATCGGTCAGGTGAAGAACGAAAAGAAGGGAAGTTAATACACAAATTTAAAAAGTGATTCTTCTATGTATAATACACCGTGTTAAAAATCATTCGTTCATTGGTTTAAATAGCAATAAATCATTAATAAAAATGCCCTATATCGATAAAATGTAGAAACCAATATTCGTTTCTTAAAACCACCAAAAAGGTTCGCGCAGGTTACCCAGAGTACCTAAACAAGGTTGCAGTAATCGACAAAAAAAAGACCCATGCTCGTCACAATCTAGGCATGCGAGTAACTAAAGGAGCATCGAACAGCGGAAAATTGAACTCAATTACCAGGGCAGAGATTAACGGAGCCATATATTCCGAATATCGACGCTCGAGCTGCCGCGCACGAAAAATAGCCCGGAAAATTCGTCCGAAAACTTTCCGCTCGGTCGTTAGAGCGTATTGACATTCCACCGATTTGGAGCTTCTCATGCATTATTCGCTTGTTCAGGTGGTTCTTCGGCGTACAATCGCGGAAGTGAACAACACATCCGGCGGGGTGTACACAGAAATATATGTGTATAAAAGAGATAAGCGACCGTACCCGGAATACCACCGAGGCCGGGGTAACTGGTAAAGCTTGATCTCCCTCCTGATACGCAATATGTATTAGCCGGATGATGCCTTCGACGGTGCCCTCGGCGGTGCACGCGTCGCGAGCCCGCCGGTGCGGCCCGATGGAACAAAGTGGATTTCCAATCTATGAGTCATCCACGAAGCACGTGTAGGAAACGCTCCACCAGCCAAGGGACCGTCCTCCTCCCCGCGTTCCATGAAGCTGATCGACTTTTTATCGCGTCTCCCGGGGAATCGGTATGGAGAAAAGGTATCATGCCGTTCGGCTTCACGATGAGACGTATTCGCGTGCGTGTGTGCAAACCCGGTCCGCACAACAGACACGCAGCTCGTAAATGGTGAATCGTTGTTCGTTCAGGGGGTCTGGAGAGAGCGCTATAGACTGGACCACAAAATGGGGGAAGGAGGGCGAAGAATAGAGTTTGGTCTCCAGTGGACAAGGGACGAAGAACACGGAGGGCTGAAGACCGCGGTGGATATATGGGAAGTGGATGGGAGACACGCACGCTTGCATCGGTCGCCGTGGCGAACGGATCAGGGGAAAGAAGTACACCCGAGCGCGAGATCGTGTCGAAAATGAGAGTGGACGAAGGGCGGGCTTTTGTTGTGCATCGCGCCCTCATGCGTGCAGTATGCGCCTCGTAGGAAGTATGACTACAAAGAGGTGGAGTGGGGAAAGCCCCGAGTTAGGGCAACCTATCGATCTACATTGGGTGGACTGTTTGTTGCACGGACAGCTATTTCTTTGCTTCCATATTCTTCTTTCCTTCCATCTTTACTTCCTTTGTTCTGCCTTCACCCCTCCTAGACAAGCTGCCACTTCGCTCCGGCGGGCTTCCGCTCGGTGAAACGAGTATATAGTAAACAAACCATTAGATATAACCGTAGGAAATACGGCAATGCCTTGCAGGATGAGGTATATCTGAACGGACGGAGATGTGAGGAGGAGTGAAGGGTTCGATGTATGTGATATGCTTGAAGAAGGCAGCCATCAGCGTTATATCCCTGTCGTTTCGCGTGACGTGGGCCTTCCGAGCAAACGAACGTCGTCAATTATCCTCGCTCTCGCTTCTTACCTTGTCTCCCACTGAGTCGGGAAGACTTTTATCGAGCTACCCGCCAATATACTACAACCCGCGGGCTTTCAGGGGCCTCCGACACGGAACGGTTCGAACGTTCGGGGGATGGGGGTAAAACGGGGTAGCTGAGAAATAAAGCCCCTCGTAGACATTTTTGAGCGTCGGATCATGCTTTTGTCAGGGCCTTGTCAAGCCTTTTCCGGACATTATCGGAGCCTGATGTAGTGCTCTAAAAATTTTACTGGATATGATTTATGGGATATGAATTTTCTGTATGCTAACAAGGATTTTTATTTGCAATAATCATTCCGAGTTTCGGAGACAAATTGCGGCTTGGGGCAAAATGGGGTATCTCTTAAACCTCCCCGTCAACGACGAGGACTGACATGCTTTAATTCGCCGCAATTTGGGAGGTAGCGTCAACCGCCCACTGAATGGACACTTTCCGTATGATTAGGTTTACAGATGGATTTTATTGTCCGCTTAATGGGCTATTTACTGGTCGATTTATCCTACTCTACTGTGCTTCGCGTGGGCATCATGCCCAGAGTCTTTATTTTACACGCTTCCTCGAGTATTCCAATTAATTTTTCTCCACACTTTTCGATACGCTATTTTGCTCTCTGTGACCGTGTGTGCTAATGAATTTTTCTGAAGACTTTGTTGTACCCCATTTTGCGTAGGTCTCCCCTAAATGTGGCGTTTATGTGGGCGTTTATGTCGGTGGACAATTGTAATGGGGGATGCGTGTAGCTTGTAGAAGATCGATAAACATGTGACAAATTCTTATATATAAGAATTGTGAATCGTGTTTATATAACAACGAGTGGTAAAGCATTGATATACCTTTTTTAGGTTAAATGGTAATTATTCGGGAAAGCTCCTTTTTAATTTCATTTTATATACATGGACTAAGGCCGACCCAGACATGCACAGACGGTCAAAAGTTAATAAGCCCGCAATGGTCACAGATTCTCCATATATCTCCATATAGATATGCCTATTCGTTTATCCGTATCATCAAACGTCCTAGTGAATTAATAACGCTCATCAACTAAAGAAATAGGACAAGGAATTATTGTAAATTTGTTCGTTTACCTCAAAAGCCTTAAAGATGCATCACACGTACATTCCCAACCAAAAACGTAATTTGAATACAAATCTCAGTATTGCGCGATGTGCCAAAATTCTGAGAAAAAAATCAATCGTATTAATTATGTCAAAACCTTTGATTTTGCACAAGAATAGTGTCAAAAAGTTATTAACAAATTATAAAAATAAATTGTTTTTAAAATAGTCAGAAAACGTTTTATTTTCTTATTTTAAATGAATTCTTTGATTTTTTTTTTAGAATTAATATATTTTTTTCAGAATTCTCCGATGTTTGGCAATTTTTTCATAAATTTGAAAAATCTATTTAGAGGCACTAATTTCCGTTTCCTATCACTATTCTACAATACACACAAAACGTTTTGATTGTGCGAACACTATCGCAGTTATGGCGTTAAAAAATTTCAAAACGGAAAATAAAAAAATGTAATTCAATTCTGAAAAAAAATCATGTCGCTTCTAGAAAAACAACAAATTTATTTGAAAACAGAAAAGAAGGTTACTCATTATTTGTTGAACTATTTTTTTTTAGCTGTTTGTTAGTAACTTTTAGACATTATTTTTATGCAATATTGACGTTCCTAGCACCTTTAATATAATTGATTATTTTCAGATTTTTATACCATTAGGGAGTGTTCAAATTCTCACTAAATACCACTTTTGATTGGGCACACTGTAAAAAAAAAAAATTGTAAATTTAATTTACGGGTCATTGAAATTTCCTTACATTATTTACATTAATTGAACATTAATGTACTTTTACTGTAAAATTACAGTACGAGATATTAAGATTACAAATTTTTCGCCGGAAATTTACAAAAATTTCCATCAAAAATACTAATTTTACTGTAAAATTGCAACGCATATGTATTTGAAATTTCAGAAGTAGTTTATGTAAAAAAGCTTCCTATACTGTTCAGTAATTTTCAAACAAATTTTTTTTACAGTGCATGTACGTGTGAAGCATCCTTAAATGTTCATCGCTCAATGTCGCTTCTTGTCATATCGTCGCTTCTTATAATTATATCTCTTGATATAATTATAGATTCATGTATGTTACTATTTTTAATGATACCAAATAGAAGAGGAGTGATACGTTCACAGTATAAGTTTTGATTCGGTCTTGTTGACTTAAAAAAAAAAATGCACTATTACATTTCATTGTATCTAATCGACAAGACATGGTATAGTTTTTTTTAATCTTGTGTTATATATGAAGAAGCTCCAATTGGATACCAAATCCAACTTATATTTAGTACGGTTCGCGAGTCTGTAGATTGAAAAATAAAACCGCCGGTGAGAATAAAGTGTCGATGTAACGATATCCAGGTGAATCATCAGGAGTCGCTCACTCTTCGTCGTCATAGAAACTCACCGAAGGCGTTGCGCTCCTTTTGTAGACGATCGCGAAGAAAGGAGTGTCAATTATCCGCAGACCCTACTGTCCCGGAACTGAAAAGATGTCGAAGGTTTATTCGCCGCGTCATCAACTCACTTCGGGAAGCCGTATGGCTCGTCGTTCAGAAACTCGGCTGGGACGTAATGGAGCCAAAACTGTCGTCGCTTGTGTTCATATCAATCGACTGTCCTTGGCGATTCTAACTTACTGACGAGACACGTGTTCCACCTTCGTGCTTTATTCCCTGCCTATTTCAGGGATTTTCACTCGCATCTCCGAATTTCACCTAGACAAACTATACCCGGACTTCCCAGATGGCGGAAATCATACCGACGTGTTTGTGTGTACCGGGTTGTTCGAAAGAACTTTCAAGTCCGCGACGTGGCATTGGCCGAGGGCATTTTCAATAGTTTCTCATCCGTATCTTCGTTAATTTGCAATGTTTTATCGATCGGATGCAGTTGAAGTGCAGTAATAAATGAACATTGGAGAGCGCAGCAGCTTCACGCGAGAGAACTTGATAAAAATGGGATTGGTATTCACACGTTCTCTTAATTTTCTATTGAATCAAAGTCGCCTACGAATTGAGAAAAAGGTTTAGGGCGAAAGGATTGGGAGTTTAGTGTCGATTCCACTTTCACCGATTAGTACGAGTGGTAAATGTATTTATTGACATTCACACTTATATGAATAATGATGCGGCACATTTAGACAGTACACGTAACTTATGACGAAGTACAATAGCCGGTACATATAGTGTACAGTGCCAATGAACCATCGACCGAGGTCCTTCAACCCGGGACTGTCGTTGGTATTCGATCGTCGACAACGACGATATCCAATTTTATATGTAAACAAAAAGGATTATCTTAGGAAAAACGTAGATTCGTACGCAAACACGGACATTCAAAATGCAAAACATTCAACAGATCATATAGATATGGACGATCTCGCATTTCCAAAGGGTCTCTAAAGGTTTAATTCTGCATTCATTGAAAGACAACTATTAACGTTTGGCACATAGATGTTTTATTACTTGTTGTCCGTAAGGATTGTTTCCGCGAGCTACGCGGCAAGACATACACTCCAGTTGATCCTTTATGCGTCACACCTCTATCCCCACTCTTAAGCGCTACCGTGGCAATGCGTCGCCCCCACTCCGTGTCCGTTAGTCCCGTCTCGGTACACTGTAAAAAAATTTGTTGGACAATTAATGAACGGTATTGGAAGCTCATTTACATAAACTGTTTCTGAAGTTTCAAACACATGTGCGTTGCAATTTTACAGTAAAATTTGTATATTTAATTAAAATTTTCGTTAATTTCAAACAAAAGATTTGTAGCTTTGACATCTGGCATTTTAAATTTACAAAAAAAAAAAAATACATTAATATTCAATTAATGTAAGTAATGAAAGTAAATTTCAAGTTCCAGTACATTAAATTTAGAATTGATTTTTACAGTGTACAGTTTCGGGCGGTGCGACTTATATAGGGTTAACTACCTACCTGCAGGGGCGCTAACCTTGAAGCCAATCAAATAAACAGTGTTGCTCCATACAACAACTTAATCAATGAGAATACGCGATACAAACGCTTGAAGGCTGAAAAAGGCCACTAAAGAATAAATTATTTGCAACGAGCCTAGCTACGCCCCACAAAGCGGACCCAATACTCTCTTGAATCACCCTGTACAGTATGCTTCGCAAATCCGTCCGTAGTTTATATTCGCCTGGCAGCAAGAAGTGGCACGAAAAGGCGGACGTTGAGGATTCGACGAGTTCTCCGTCGACTTCTCGCACGACCGGCGTCGCGCTCGTGGCACGCGTCCTATCCGCACAAAGTGTACGTGCGGAGATGCGGTAAACGTATATCGAATCCATCAGCAACTGGATCGGAGAATTCGCTCGAGCTCGGTACTCGAATATCGTCGGCGCTGGCCGTCCGAAAGCAAAGAAAAGACGAGGTAACAAGTATAAACAATCTTACGCTAAAAGTGGCGAATGTGGATGAGCGGTATTGCTATTTAACTAAAAAGTCACAAATAGGTTATAAATTCGATACGGGAATCAGCCGGAAACTAATTCTCGATGTCTGCATCGGAACGTCGTATTCCCACTCGCCGTGCTGCACAACGCATCATAAATCGCTCGAATGAAGCTTACACCCGCCACTTATTTATTAGTTAGCCACTCTCGGGAGCAAGAAACTTTGAGCCGCACTTGGAGTTTCAATTGCAAATTAGAATTCCTCCCGGGTATATCATTCGGGCTACTCCTGCCTGGTTTTGCATAGGAGCTACCCTCTTTGTTCCCAACTCACAGATATCCACCTAGCTGTATGGATGAGCTCAATTTCGATGGTTATATCTATATATATGCAACATACATATATGTCTATATATATGCAACCTGCATATATGTCTATATATATGTAACATAGGGAAGAGCGGGGCAAAACGGGGCAGTTGGGCGAAACTAAAGTTTCCAATAATTTTTGAATCGAACAAGGTGGCAAAACGGGGCAGAACAGCCTGATGTATCGATGGGGCCGAATTCGGACATCCAAAAATGATTGAAAAACGACGTTTTGCCCCACGCCCCGTTTTGCCCCGCTGCCCCATTTTGCCCCGCTCTACCCTATATATGTTCTCTATGAGACTGGTCCGCGGCGGTGAGATTGAGTGTTCGCAACTTCCCATCCGGCTATCGAGGGTACGAGGGCTCCCGATAATAATTTACGTAACAAGGAGGATCACACCGCAGGGGCATTAGAGGCAGTTCCGTTACGGTACGTACTGGCCCTCGCGATCAATTGTACGATTGGTATTCTCCCCCGTGAATGCCCTCTCCACATTCACGAATATTCCCCGCGCGTGGATCCGGCAATCTACGTTACTCCGAAGCCATATTACACAAGAGAGGTATCAGTGCCGCATTGAGGCGAAGCAATGGGGCCAGGCCGTGCGCGCGGTGCGGTCGTCGAGCTCCTGTGCCTGGTGCACCAATCTCGGCATCGCGGCGACGGACGCGCGTCGCGACTCCGCAGCGTCCTGCTGACCACCCGTCGTCCGCTGTCCGACCACCGACGGCACGCATGTATCTTCGCTCATGATTTATTAGACGTACTCCCGGCGTTCCGTCAATTCGAATTTCTACCGCGGTGTGTTGTTCCCCCGCGTCAACCGCCACGAGACCCGTTCCGTTAGCCACGAGAAAGCGTCATTTCCCCGACGTTGGGATTTCACGTCGTTCGCCATTCTCTCGTGAAACACTGACCGCGTCGGCTCTTTGTCTCCAAGTTGCGTCGATCTCGAAGCGTTGATCGTCGTGAACAGGGTAAAAAAAAAAAAAAAAAAAAAAAAACAACCAAAATCAACGAATATCAAAGAAAAATGAATTACAGTAGAAGCCCGATTAACCGGGATGCTCGGGAGAGATGAGTCCTCGGATAATCGAAATCCTAGTTAAGCTAGCAATGTCGGTACGCCGGAGTCGTAGATATCAGCGTCTATACGAATTAAAAAATTAATTACATGTGATACTTTGTCTGCATCAGTAATATTACAAAAAATAATAGAGTATCTAGAGCGAAAAAAAGGTTTGTCAATATGAAACTAAGCTGCCGTTGCGGGTGGTGGGGGAAATATTTGGTCGATTGATAGAAATAATTTAGTTGATTGAACGAATATTTGGTAGTTTGACCTAATATTTAGTTGCTTCAACGAATAGTTACTTGAATTGAACAAACATTTTGTTCAATCGACCAAACATTTCCTTTGCCATCCGCAACCGCAGCTCAGTTGATATTACGAAACCTTTTTTACGGTGTGTGAAAATGTTCGCAATTAGATTGAACCGATTATTTGTAAGCAGATTATTTGTTTAGTGTGGATTTGACTTCATTTTCACGACAATTAGGTTAGGAATCATCATTCGTCCCGAAACCGTGCACTTTGATCGCAGTTCTATCGAACATCAGTCAGGTGACTACTTTTTTTTTTTTTGTTGCGCATGAATTCCTGATTGACTTGCGAGTTCGCAGTACTTCATAATTTTTCTCTATCTTTGATCCAAGTATGTTAATTCTCGATTTGCAAATCAATTTTGCGCGCTCTCCCATAAGCACCGTGTAAAAAGACCGATTTTCCAAGATCTAATTATTCATTCAAATGGTCGGTAAAAGCCTTCGTGATTTTGAACAAGTAAATGGATTGCCTTCGCGACATAACTACCGTAATCCGAACTAGACAGCGAAAGTACATAAATCAATAACGGCTAATGATGCAACTTTATTTTGACTAGTTACAATGACATTTGGTACAACTTGCACTTAATTGTTCCATAGTGTGAACTTTGGATTTTTTTTTTTTATTAATAGTACGTAAGCTAGTCTTTTTTCTTGTTTAAGTACTCAGTGACTTTGGTTTGCTTCTTGCACTCGCCTCGACTTTCGTCTATCTCTTTCATTTTTGCGCACTCCGCGCATAAAAAAAAAAAAAACCTCGGGCATGAAAGAAAGAAAGAAAAAAAAAACCCTCGGAAGACACACGGTTAATCGGAGTTCCACTGTAGTAAGATTTCATTTGACGATCATGATGATGAATTCTTGCCCTGGGCTCATCCTCCGAGATTCGTTTGGCCAGCAAAAGTTCCACCGTTTGATTATTCCTCTATCTCGAGACGAAGAAAAAATTAATTAATTGGCACGCCATCGTTTAATAATAACTAATCGTGATCATAGACGACTCGTTTTTTATTTGTTTGTCCAATGATCTTATTGGAATTCCTTTATTTTTCTTCAATAATGACAACATCTTTACTTTAATGATAAAACAGTATCAACGCCCACAGATCCGATGTTTCCGAATTGCGATAACAATTCCTCTTCTATCCCTCTCCCGTGAAACACCGGGCGTCGTAAAAGAATAATCTATTCCGCCCTCGACTCCTCTCCGATTTATTTGTATTTTTTTTTTATTTATTTTTTTTCCATCACAGTTGTATTTCAACGATGTTTCGTCATAACAGAGGAGCCAAGGTATGGGATACTCCGCTGTTTACTTCCAATATATTTTTCCTCTCCAAGATGAGTTGAAGTGTTTGTCCGGGCCGATATAGTTTTACCGCTAGAACCGGGAAGTGAGTATATATATATAGACGCCCTGAATTGATATTGGATCCAACTGGAGCGATAATGTCTGCGGGTTATAATGGACTTCGGTTCAACTACATGGGAATGCCTGTACCGGGATTGAGCGAGGAGAGGGGCGATGCCGGGGTGAGGAAGATGGTAAAGACGTCCGTATCCGACGACAAGTTGTGTGTAGCGTACTCGAGACGGAGCGAGATGAGAGACACTCCGAAGCGTGGGAGAGAGAGAGAGAGAGAGAGAGAGAGAGAGAGAGAGTGTGAGGATAAATTTTATGTGTACCCTTCTGCTCCTCGAACTTTCTACTCTGCCAGATTGAAACTGTTTTTCACGAGCACATCCGCGTATAGAAAAAGCCCGAGTTGATATAAGTCCCGGGCGCCGCGTCGACGGGCTCAAATCATCGCTAAAGTGGTGGCCCGAGCCGTTGCAACGAATTTTAGCCTCACTCCTTCGGGCGCCCCATTCAGCGCTTCTCTTATCGCTCTCGTGCATTAATCATTCGCCATTAACTATCGCTGCCTATTAGTGATATCGATTATATGAGGTCCCATTACGGTTCCGCTTGTCTATGGTCCATTATGTTCGTCAAGCGTAGACACGTAAAAGCCCTACGCGCATGAATCGTTTGGATTCATGTGACCAAATTTCGTCGTGACATATTCTCCGGTCATACGGCCTTATCGTATTCGTAATTGATACAGCGAGGATAAATCGTTCTAGCATCCAAAAAGGGTCCGGTTGGTATTGAGGCAGTGCAAACGCGTACTTTGCTATCGGAAAGGGTGTTGAATTTTTTATGTCCTACACACAGAAAAATAATTTATTTGAGGGCCACCGTTTATTGAGATCAAATAAAATATTTATTTGATTTACTATTTATTTAAGTTCAGTAAATAGTTACTCAAATGAAATAAATATTTATTTAAATCAAATAAATATTTTACTTAATCTAAATAAACGGTGGCCGTCAAATAAATTATTTCTCTGGGTGTACGAATATAATGCACGCGAAAAAATAATTTATTTGACGGCCGCTGTTTGTTTGGTTCAAGTAAAATATTTATTTGCTTTAAATAAATATCTATTCAAATCAAATAAATATTTTACTTAATCCAAATAAACGGTGGCCGTAAAATAAATTATTTTTCTGGATGTGCACAGAGGAGGAATATTTCTATAAAAAGTCACGAACAGGAATGCGTGAATTTTTATAAACATAAGTTGAATCTTATATGTATTGTGAAAAGTTGTTTAATTGTTTGTTTTGCTTATTCCGATTGCCCCAATTTGCGGATACGTCGGAGTTTCCGACTGTTACGTCCGTGACCATTCAATAAGCTGCACGCCAATAAAGCCACATCTTGATAAGGTGAAAAAGTCGAACAAAAGCTGGGGTCAGACGCGAATCGCTTCACCGCTAGTAAGGTAAGAATTTGTGTCACACGCCATTCATAGTTCAACGGAGAATGGTGGATCGGTAGAGTTATTCCTGTGCGAATACGCTTTTGTCATTCTTATTTTCGCATCCTCGATCGTCCGGCCCTCCTCTCCGATTCCTGTGACGTTCGAGACGAATATACTGAATGGTGGAGTGGACTTAAAAATCTGTGGACCGTCTTGGCGGAATATAAAACGATGTGTGAAGTTAAAATAAGAGATAACCTTCTGACGAAATGGCTTGGCATTAATTTCGCGTAAGGTCGAGCAAAATAAGAGAAAATTGCAAGGCCTTCTCGATGGTACAAAAATCTGAAAAAAAAAAAAAAAAATCATCCGTATTAAAAGTACTGAAAATATTAATTTTTCATAATAATAATAATTCCAAAGTGCTATTAACAAATTAAATCAAAAAATTAATTGTTTAACAAATTACCCGGCAACCCAACTTTTTTTTTTTTATGAAAAAGATTCGTTCATTTTTCAATTAGTTTTGATTTTTGTGTTTTTTTGCACATTTGTTCTATATATTAAAAAAAAAAAAAAATCAAAGCTGATTGAAAAATCTAAAAAAATTCAGACGTATTCAGAAAAATGAACGAATCGTTTTCAGTAAAAAAAAAAAAGTATCGTCGCCGGGTGATTTGTTAAACAATTAATTTTTTGATTAATTTGTTAATAGCGTTTTGGAATTATGATTATGCAAAATTAATGTTTTTTCAGTACCTTTGGTATGCATACATTTTTTCAGATTTTCATATCATTGAGAAGTGCTTGCAGTTTTCTCTTATTTTCATCGAACGTATGCGAAATGAGCCCGAAGCGACATAGCTACGTTATGACAGAAGAGATCAGCGTACTACAGCCGTAACACGCAATCGTAATAGCACGGTCTCCGCGAAAATCAAGCTCAAATTTGCATAAATTTTAAAGACTCTCTCGGCTACGAATAGATTGTCTCGAGTCAACGATGATGCTGCGACAGTTGAATATTTTTGCCAAATGCGAATTTCGTTTACAATAAATGTTCGAAAACTGTGGGATGAAGCAAAAACCGATTTTTCCAATTGTATTAAATTTGTAAATTGTGCACAGTAGTAAAAAAAAAAAAAAAAAATGTTTGTACTCCTTACAACGACTCATCGTCCACAAAGGTCCACAATGTTTTATTTGTTAATTTTCTAGTTTTACAAACAAAAGTACAACCTAAAATTGTCAACGACACCGGAAATAAAAGGACGCGTTCGTATATTCAAATGAGTGTCAAACGAGTCTCTCGCTTATTTAACAAAATTGTTTTTACGAAATTTCGCATTCCGGCTTTACGAAATTATTTTTTACTGTGTAGTTCAGGGTTAAAAATAATTGTCGATTGGCAAATTTGGCCTCCGACGAGTCACTGAGCCGAATGCGGATGACACAGAAACGTTTTCATTGAGCATTGTGTCGTATAATCCGACCACTTTGAGGACAATGCCATTTGTCAATGAAACCTCAGATCTGTGGATGGTCTCGTAGGTGGCGATTCGAAGGAGAGCAGCGAGGCGACCCAACATAATAATTCCACTACTCGCGGCTCTTTGCATTACATTTATGCGTCAGCGAGCTTCAGCCGCGGAGAGCGGAGAACACGGGGGAATTATAGTGGAACGCACGACTCTCACCGGGAATTGGAGCAGCGAGCGAGAGACCGGAGACCCGCAGTGGTACCGCAGAGAGAGAGACTTCATCGGGCCACTAATCTCCGGTATGACAGCCGTCCGTTATCGTTATCGCGAGGGTATCATCGCGAACTCGCCGCCGGCGCTTCGCTTCTATCTCTCTTTTTTTTTTCGCGGGTACGAGGGCGTATGAAAGAGTAGTGCGAGCACAACCAGGCGTTGTTTCAGTATTTATCGGAACATAAAAATGTCCGGGGACATTACGCTGGAGTAATTACCAGGTGAGGATCGGAACGTCCGAATCTTCAGCGGTCATACACGAGTCTGCCGTTATACTGAAAACGGCGGAATATTAATATAGTCCGTGCTTTCAGTACTTTGTGATACAAGCGCGAAAAAGCGGACTGCTTTACGCGAAGGTTGTGAAGTTGGCTGCATCGCTGCCACACACAGAGAAATAATTTTTTGTAACACGTGCACGAAAAGTCCCGCTTTTCGTGCCTGTAAAGTGTGGCGAAACTGGCGCTTTCTAGCGGTGGATGCGCGAAAACTTTTTTGCACGCTTTTTTCACATCCTAGCTACTTTTTTTTCATCCTAGCTACACACTTTGCGCACACTTTTTTGACACTCTAGCTACTTTTTTTGCACACTTTTTTCCACATCCTAGCCACTTCCGCACACACTTAGCTGGCAGCACTGTAGCTATTTGTTCGCGCGCACTTTAGAGGCACGAAAAGCGGGAATTTTCTTGGGATTGTCACAAAAAGTAGTATGCGATACTCGTACGAAAAAGCGGTCTCCCGACGACAGTTGGGAAATCGGCAGCAGTCGCCTCCTCTCGAGCTACAAACGTCACTCGGCTTCGCCTCGTGCCGTTGCGGCTCTCGATCCGGCTCGTGCAGCCAACATCACAACCTCCGCCGAAAGACCGCTTTTCCGTACTAGTAACGCAAAGTACTATATTTGACGGCGACCGTTTATTTGGTTCAAGTAAAAAATATTTATTTGATGTTAATAAAAATTTATTTCATTTCAGTAACTATTTACTTATTTTAAATAAATATTTATTTTCATCAAATTAATATTTTACTTAAACCAAATAAACGGTCGCCGTCAAATAAATTATTTTACTGGGTGCAAACTGCATGAAAACGAATGTTGCCTGTGGTACGCGCTGGAGGGGAATGCGATCAACTTCACAGCCTTTGTTGAGTATCCGCCTTTTTTTTTTTTTTTTTTTTTTTTTTTTTTTTTTTTTTTTTTTTTTACCACATTCGGCTCGTGCCACTGTGGTATTCACTTCGGGCTCGTGCGGCCAACTTCACAATCTTCGTCCAACGATCGCTGTTCGCATTAGTATCGCATGGTACTAATTTTGTAACAAATGCAGACAAACTCCCCTTCTTTTTAGGGCTGTGGCAAAATCGTGCGAAACGGTAACTCTACACTGAGAAAAAAAAATGGCTGGATTAACCAAGGTGCGTTCCCTCCACGTTCAAAAGCGTTATTCAGTTGGTATAATAAAAAAATTTGTTTGAATCGACATATTTTGAATCGACTGAAGCGAATAATCGTTCAAAAAAAAGAATGATTTAGTTGTACCAACCAAATAGCAGCTTTGAACGTGTGTGACCGCCAATTTGGTTAATCCACCATTTTTTTTTCTCAGTGTAATGTTACAAAAGCGTTCCAAAAAGTAACAGCGTGATTTGCGCATGCGCAGTATTTTTTTTTTTTTTTTTTCTGCACGCCTCACTGAAAAGCGTCGGTTTCGCCACGCTTTACAGACACGAAAAGTGGGTCAGCATCGTTGGACAGAGCATTTACTTGTGAATACAAATTTCCAATGACTCCAGACCGAAAAAAAAAATGTATATTAAAATCAGTTTCATGAAACGCTTTAAAAAAAAAAAAAAAAAAAAAAAAAAAAAAAAAAAAAGATACCGTGAAACTGCGGTATATCGGAGACTACGTAATACGTTCCCCTCAAATATTGATTTGTACTAACCCCAATCCGTCGGATAGACAAAAGAGCCCCAAAAATAAAAACTAAATTCGTTGGTTAATCGGTTTTCAATACTTTAGTCTCCTTCACCAGCATCCCCCGTACTACTGCAGTATGCAGACGGTGCAATTCCAGCCCTTTTGTCTCTGCGTCTCTGCATCATCGCCATATTCCCATTCGATACATTATTTTATTTCTCCAGCCAGAGAATCGGAGAACTGTAACCAACATTCCGCGAGTTATGCGGCGATAAAGAGAGGAGAGAATTAAAGAAACGGCAGATAAACCAACCCCTTTTCCACACGGCAGCACGCGATTCTGATCGCTCGAATGCAAACACCGGCTTTCCGGCTTTCCTCATTTTTTTTTACTCCACTTTTTTTTTTTCCTCCTCCGTTCTCTCCCTCTCTTTCTCATTCATATTCCGGTACGTTTCTTGTCGGCAATTTCTCCTCCCGATTTCGTGATCGCCCGATTCACCTTGACTCCCCCCCTCCTCCCCCCCTCCCCAACGGGGTGGTTTCCGTTGAGAATTGAGAGGAGCGAGAGCCGCACTAACTCCACACAGGCGCACGCCTTCGGCGCTGCTGAGAGAAACGACTTGGCCTTAGAGGTACGGCACAAGTCCGCAGTTGCCTTGGGGGATGCACACGCGAGCCCCGCGAATTCTGTGAGCCGAGCGTGCGGCTATAACGGCGCTCGGCCGGTGTATCGGCTACACAGTGGCCCGAGTACTTTACACAGGAGCGTGCATCGCACGTCGATCGAAATGAAATTTATGTTGCAATATTGACCGCGCTAGGCTGAACGAGCTCCCGGGGCTGGCCCTGCGTCTCCGCCATATCCATATCGCCCTGTCGATGGAGTGTTTAATATACCCGTACGAGATTCTTTCGGGTCGTATACCAAAGGCCGAGCGATGTATATGTGTACATCGGATGATATTTAACGGGGCTCCAAGAGCCGCCGCCAGTGACCAGCGAGACACGAAGAGAGTCTCCAGAAATAAACGTTCGACGAGCTAATGACTTTATCAGACTTTTTTTTTTCCTTGCATAACTTGCAAGAGGTGATCCGCACGATAATTGATTTTTATTTTCTTCTCTTCATGATCCAGGAATAGATTGTATGTGTCTCAATAAATTTATGTGTATATATATATATATATATATATGTATATCACTGGCATTGTTCCAGACGGGCGTATCAGGTGTTTGTTTGTGTGTGTGCCCGTTCAGAGTGAAAAAAATTATATAAGGATGGCATTCAAATTATATAGCTTTGTATACAAGCTATATACAAAAGTTGACATACTGAGTGACCTTCTGTATTCTGTATGATTTATGTGACATTTTGTGATGTGATCTGAACATGTGATCTGAAGTTGCATGCCGTCCACTCACAACATATAAGATCTCAATATATTTTAGACAGTGCCATCAAATTCTGTGTAATTCAGGCAGTTTGTCTTTAAATCGTATAGAAAACAATATATAAAATGGGTATGAAATGTATACACAGTAAAAAAAGTTTAGACTTTTTACAACTTATTGTCCTCAAACGTCTACAATTTTTTTATTTGTTAATTTTCTAGTATTACATACAAAAGTACAAACAAATGTTCAATCAAAAATTATCTATGACACGGGAAATAATAGGGCAGGTTGGCATATTCAAATAAATTTAACGTCTCTCACTTATTTAACAAAATAATTTTTATGAAATTTCGCAGTCCGATTTTACGAAAGTATTTTTTGCTGTGTAGAATGCCGTGAAAATATTATTGTATATGCAATTAGCAGCTGTCATTACAGTGTCTATTGATTAATGTTACCTGTTATGTTACGATTACTAATCACATCATTGACATATCACGCAGTTAGGTATTTTCGGCCTGACGTCAGTTCCGGTCGAAAAAATTGATTTTTTTTTTACCAGAAATTATGTATTTCCCGGTGTGACATCACTTCCGGTTAAAAAATGAGATTTACAGACCAGAAGTGATGTATTCCTCGTGAATCTCCGGAAACGACGTATTTGTGGTAAATCTTCGGAAATCCAGATTTCCGGTTTCCAAATTTTCATAGTCCACAGTGACAGTGCGAGGCGCCCGGCCACAACAAACAGCTTATAACTTATACATCATTTATATATAATCCTTATATAGCATTTCCACTTGAGCTTTGGCAAATATGCAAAATATATATGCGGTATGAGATAAATTTTGGGCCAAAAAAATAGTAAAATAGAAAAATGTCCGACATATTTTTTTGTAAATGTTTTTGCAGAAAATACCTTGCGAATATATAGCAATTTACATGTTGGATATGTCGGACATTTTTCTATTTCATTATTTTCCACATCAATCACATAAAAATATTGCGAACATATTTTTATTTGATTTATGTGCGCGATATCAACAAACTTTCACTTGATTTGATCAATTGTCAGTTGGTTCGAGGTCGCGTGAATATCGAAGATCGAATTTCGCCCGCACTCAGCAATAATAAAGGCACTTAAAATTTCGATTGGTTAATCAATTTTACCGCACTTTGTTTTGCACTCGGCCGAATATCAAAATCGTCGAAGGAGCTTCTTCGACCTAACTGTTAAACCTCACTTTCCTTCGTTGCTAATGCGCAAACATTTCTTTCATCCCCCAAAATGGTTCCGCTTAAAAGTGACGTATGTCGATTCGAAAAGAGTTCGCAGCGCAATCTTTGGAATAAAAAAAAAAAATCAATTAAAACTGCTCACTTCTGCATATGCCATCGTTGACTGTGCATCGAATATCGCCGTGAGGCAGAAGAGGCACGCGAGCGTGTAATCGTGTGTATGTGAGCGCGTAAGCGGAATAACTTCTATCGTGTCGGTTTACCTATGTTTGCCGCTCGGAAAATGGTTACCGTTCGGTGCAGAGGTATACGTTAAACGGTGTATGAAATACACAATGATCCTTAAACTCATTCGTGACTGGATTAGCGGTGGGTAGTTGGCAGGATGCACGCACAGGCCGTTGTTATCTTCGATGCAAGCTGGCCGCATACCGTCGACTCAGTTCTCGACAGTCAGTATGCATCCCCCCCCCCCCCCCTGCAACATCGTTATGTAACTTCGTCGTATATAAACCACACGGCGTATGTACAGGAGAGCAATACGTGCGCGCCGATGCACAAACGCCCGGAACGTACGGTAAAACTATGCAAGTTTAGCGATCGGCATGATACACATTAATGTGGAGTAGGCTCGTAATAATTCACGCGTCCGATGCACGCTATTAAGAGAGCGACGGGGAGGTTTGCGGCGGAGATATAGAAATACCGTGGCGAATTGAGCGAGCGACTTATCGGCACTGCACTCTCTATACATGAGCCGACAATGCAAATAAAAAAAAAAAAAAGAAGTTGTTACACAGATAGTATGGCGTTAAAAGAGAAATGAAAAAAAAGGTGGAAAAAAAAATAATATGTATAAAAAATGAGATGCATCTGTTCCGCGAGTATAAAATATGAACACGAGAGTTTTAAAGTCCCATCAGGATAATACAAATAACGTGTCATCGGTGAGTATTTTTACGATAGCGGCGCGTGCTGCTCGCAGCACCGCGTCGTTACACACATATGGCATTAATTTTGCGTTGACGAGAAGAACGAGCCACATAAGCGACACGAGCTCGACGATCTTGTTCGCTCACGTGGCCTACGTCTGCATACAGGAAGAGTTATCGTACACGTATAAGTATACATGTGATTATGCTAGCACGCTTAAGTTACGTCGGCACATGTGTGACATACGCAGGCTCTCGCAATAAACCGAAGAAATATGCGAGAGTGGCGAACGTTCGTGTGTTCGATATGTCGCATGTATGTATGAGCGAACGACGTAAGCGGCGATAGCTCCCTTACCAGCCCTCCACCCTTACTTCCCTAGGGACACACAGTGTACAAACGTACGAGCTGCGTGCCACGGTTTAGCACGTGACTCGCTTATTGGCTTATTTTATGCATATTGTACAGTAAAGCACTGCATAAGTTATACTCTCTCATCTCAGCCCGCGGAAACTAGCGTGAAGTTGTGCCATTTTTGAACGTAAAATTGAACACCGGGACTAAACGGATACCTCTTCTTCATCTGGGACAAGACTTCATTCTATGCACCGAGAAAAGTTAGTTATTTCACGCCCACTGTTTATTTGGTTCAAGTGCAATATTTATTTGATTTAAATAAATATTTATTTCGATCGAATAAATATTTTACTTGAACCAAATAAACGGTGGTCGTCAAATAAATTATTTTTCTGGGTGCGGTAAAAATTGTCTGTTTTGTACACCCCAATAGGTTGGATGAGAGTGGTGAAAATAGCCCGGCCCGATTAGTCCCCAAATCAATCGTACACAGTAAAAAAATAATTTCGTAAAATTAGATTACGAAGTTTCGTAAAAATAATTTTGTTAAATAAGCGACAAAACTCATTTGTTAACGTTTGAATATACAAGCCTGTCCCTTTATTTCCCGCGACATTAATCATTTTAGTTTGTACTTTTTTTTTTTGTAAAACTAGAAACTGCATCGTGGGTTCGGAATATCAACAAATAAAAAATTGTGGACGTTTTTTTGAACAATAAGTTCTAAAAAGTACAAATATTTTTTACTGTGTATATGGACGGGTCATATTCGTGGCACATACCGACCCGTTTAATCAAAATTACCTTTCGTTAACCAAAAATGATGAAATATACCCGCCCGATGCGATTTACAAGAACTCTGATCTACCCAGTAAAAAATAAATAAAAAAAAAGTGTACAAAATCGAATTACACGGAGCTTTAAATCGCGTTGGGGTGAGAATTTGCCTCGGCCTGCCCCGCGAGAAACACACGGTCGACGCCGGATCCTCGGCGACAGAGAGCACCCGGACAGTCCCAGTGAGCCTTGTCATAGACGAGAGACGAAGTGCCATGCACCGCATGCACGCCTCCGTAGCCGAACCCTCCCCAAAACCTACGCCGTAACGGAAGTGAGTTTCTGCGGGATGTTGCAGCCCTGTTTTGCGATATTAAATCACGCCGGCTGGACCGGTAGTTTCGTTCCATCCACCGTACATATTTCCCCCTTCGTCCCCCGTCTGCACCCTTTGCCACCCTTTCCGATTTTACAATGTATCTCCCATCGCGCCGCACGAAACCCTTCGACCCGCCGACCACCCTTCTTTCCGAGCTCGGGACGATTCGTGTACCGTACAAGCACCGCGGGCGACCTTCTCTCTCTCCTCTTCCAGTCGTTCAAATTGATTTCATTTGCATGCGACGCTCATTGTATCCTCTCCCTCGGTACACACATGCACGAGCGGCGGAGGAGAGCTCGGTATTCGGCTTCTCGCACGTGCCAAGCCGCGCGAGAGAACAGGCCGCAGTCTCTCGCACCCTCCCACCGAACACTTATTGGCTGCACTGTGTGCTTTGCACAAGTGTATGGATCGCACACACGTGTATATCGGATGGGCAAGCGAGGGAGAACGAGAGTTGGACATCTCGCTCAGTGGACCAGACAAGCACACGGGCTGCAATTCATTATACAGCTCCTGCAGGAGGAAAGGCTCCCCTCTGTGGATATCGCGGTGTATGCCGTTCGTGACCCACGCGGTCTGCACTCGTCGCCGGGCTTGCTGCCGTTGCAGCCTCGCATCACAGAAATTATGCCTCGGCGTGTGCATGCACACGAGGCCGACGTTTGTGGCGAATACGGAATATACACATGCATATAAATGTGCATGTGTTGGATAAATATATATATGTGTGTTGCATGTGTGTGCATGTTGATAGATACAGGTCGGGAAAACCCGGTCGAGGCCGTCCATCGGTGCACCAATTCCTTCGGTCATCTCGGTAATTTATTGCACACCGTAACGTGTATTTCGTAGAAATCGACGTACTTATTCCAAACGCGAGGGAATATTTTGTTCGATCGACGATACTGTTTGGGATTTTTGTATTCGTTCGAAAGATGCAATTTTTATTGGTCGTTAATTTTTCGTTTGAAGCATGCAGAGTAATAAATAGTTTCGTAAAAACGAAATACGAAGTTTCGTGAAAATAATTTTGTTAAATGAGTGACAAACTCGTTTGTTAAGGTTTGAATGTATACAAACCTGTCTCTTTATTTCCTGGGCATTAAGAATTTTAGTTGGTACTTTTTTTTTTTTTTGTAAAACTAGAAACCGAATGGTGGGATCGAAAAATTAAGAAAAAAAATAAAAATCTTGTGGACATTTGTGGACAATAAATTGTTGTAAAAAGTACAATTTTGTTTTTTCCGTGCAGTCAAACCCCGATATGAAGCTCTAAAACTTCTACTACACAGTATAAAAAGGTTTTCACTTTCGACAAACTTTTTTTTTATCCATAAATGTCCAAAATTATTTTCTTGTCAATTTACAAAAAATATTGACGAAATTAACAAGCATTTTTGCGAAGCAAACAAAATTTTTTTGTTGGTAAAATTAACAAGATGTCAATTGTCGATGTTTGTCGATAAGAAAAGATGCTACCTCTTTTAGTGTATCGAGGTATATTTTCCTTCCCTTGTACAGTAACAATGGTAAGCTACGGTGCTTTTTTTATCACAGTCCCGTCTCGATCATTGCGCAACTTCGGCAGACACAATAATTGTGCAGCTCCTTCATAAAACTAGATCGATACGACAGAACGGGCAAGGAAAGGTTTTCGTTCAGTCGCCGTAGCAATGAAGCTGATGGTTAAAATCTTGATAGGCTCCAAAAATAGTGACGCGCCCGGAACCGTCACGGAGTCTTCTGCTCCGTCCGACCTTTCGATGTCCGATATAGTGCAATCGAGACAAAAATAATTTTTCCCAACACGAAAGGGTGGCCTCGGTGGCCGGAGACAAAATTTTGTCCGATTTTAACGGTTGCCCGAAGTCAATGAACTTGATTACAATGGAGCCGTTGAGAGTCGCGTTGGTTCACTTCCGTGTCGTAGTTCTGCAGCGAGGGAAGACGCGGAAACGCTGTAGCCTCAATCTACGCCGTCGTGTAGCTTCGTTCGGGTCGAAGCTATAAGAGTGCCTAAGTCCATTTGGATCAGGGACTCCGCTAGTCGTTACCGGGCTAATCCGTTTGCCAGAGCACTCTTTACCGCGAGTATATCCTCAACTTCGTAGGGGATCATCGGACCGATGGCTGAAAGGGGGGTTGCCGCTCTACGATGCGATCGTGCCTTTAGCGCCGCTTCCTCTTCTTCTCCGCCTCCTCCGCAGGGACTTCGTTGTACATGCCGCAGGACCGGCGCTATGTGCGGTGTTCCATGTACCACTCACTTCGTTCCTCCACGAGTTTGTCGGCATAACTCTGGGGATTAGTTATTCGGCTTATCGACGCCCGCCACTTTTGCCGACCCAACCCCCATACCTGCCTGTATCGTCCCTCCAAGCGCTTTTGTCTGCTCCAAAGCGAGTTACAGGATTTCACTGTTGCGCCGTTTCCTCCCGTCCAACCTCTTAAACCTCCTCCCCCCCCCCCCCCCCCCCCTCGTACCGATCTTCGTAACGCTCGAACACGGCAACAACCGGCCAACTATGAATAAATTTTACCATAGGCAATACACGAAACGAGTGTTTCTACAAATTGAAGTAGGTCGAGCCCGACCTCCCCCCGACATATGCATAATAATCAACGGTCTTCTGCGACCACGTCGCTACCTGCCGCCTATAGTACACCTTCAGAACACTCAGCGTACTTGCGCATATATTTGACTCTATCTGAATATAGGATTTTTCATTACCTCCCTCGTGACGCACATGACGAACTGTCTGACTGGCGAAGCGGCGATCCCGTTCCACCGATTTGCCGAAGCAATACAGCCGCAAATTGGGAGCTTGATGCAAACTTTATCCTGTAGGTTCTTTTATTTCCTTCTTTTTTTGTTGTAAAAATTGTAGCGACCTTTCGGGTGATTAAAAAAAAACGACTCAACATTCAATGTGGGGAATAAAAATAACCGATCGTTTTTTTTTTTAATTGAAGGGGAGAGCGAATCAAAACGGACTCGGATTCTCTCCTAGTGAGAATGACACACAGAGTCGGTGCTGGCCAACGCTGTGCGGGACGGTAGCTGATTACGTTTTTCCAACTTGCGTCTGTGTCAGATTGCGTCCCTAGTTTACTCTGTCCCAGCTTACACAAATGTTCAACTTACGTCGATCTCATCTTACCACGACGAGCTCAAGACCGATTTTGGAAAATCGTCGAGTTGGACAGAGTTCAGAGCAACTAGCGTCATGTTCAACTTACGTCGATCTCAAACTGACCGGTCCTTTTGCCGATGGCTAAGCCGGGTCGCGGTCGGTTTTGTACCTCTGTGTCAATTTACGTCGGTCTCATCTCTCACCATTTCTCACGTCGTTCGAGCTAGGCTCAGTTTGCGTCATTTTCAACTGTCGTCGATTCTTACTTACAGCACTTGCAATTCGAACCGATTTCAGTGATCCTCATTGCTGCCGGTTTCAAACAAGATCGATAACACGCGCTCCAAAAACAAACTGCTCTAATAATACTGCAGGCATTCTTACATCGACAGTGAATCGTGATTCCATACAAAGGTAAGTAGGTAAATATTTTGTGTTAATATTTTTATATGTTATTAAAATTATTTATTTGTAAATCATAATGACCAATTATGCTTTACAAATAAAGAATATTATTAACGTATAAAAATATTAACACAAAATATTTATCTGTGATAGTATAGTACCATTTACAGCAGTTTGTTTTTGGAGCGCGTGTTATCGATGTTGTTTGAAACCAGCAGCAATGAGGATCACTGAAATCGGTTCGAACTGCAAGTGCTGTAAGTAAGAATCGACGACAGTTGAAAATGACGCAAACTGAGCTTAGCTCGAACGACGTGAGAAATGGTGAGAGATGAGACCGACGTAAGTTGACACAAAAGCACGAAACCGACCGCGACCCAGCTTAGTCATCGGCAAAACGACCGGTCAGATTGAGATCGACGTAAGTTGGACAGGACGCAAGCTGGTCTGAACTCTGTCCAACCCGACCATTTTCCAAAATCGGTCTTGAGTTCGTCGTGGTAAAATGAGATCGACGTAAGTTGAACATTTGTGTAAGCTGGGACAGAGTACAACTAGGGACGCAATCTGACACAGACGCAAGTTGGAAAAACGCAATCAGCTACCGTCCCCGCTGTGCCAATACTAGTGCCGTGTGCCGCTCGCACTAGGGTCGGTTTTAAGGTAGTACTAGCGGACAGCTCGACCGCACGTAAGTTTACAGAGAATTGCGAACACTTCTCGATGGGATCAAAATCTGAAAAAAATTCAAGCATATGGAAGGTGCTGAAAAGATTGATTTTGCATAATAATCATTTCAAAATGTTATTAACAAATAAAAGAAAAAAAAATCTTCAACAAATCCCCCGGAAACTTAGCTTTTTGTTAATATAAAAACAATTTGTTAATTTTTTTGAATACGTATGAATTTTTTCAAAATTTAGTGTAATTTTTGAAAATTACGTTTTTTTATTAACTAAAAACGCAATTTTAAAAATTTACACGAAATTCTGAAAAATTTCATATGTATGCAGAAAAAATAATAAATCGTTTTCATTTTTAAAAAAGTTAAGTTTCCGGGGGATTTGTTGAACAATATTTTTTTCTTTCATTTGTTAATAACATTTTCGGAATTATTATTATTCAAAATCAATTTTTTTTTAGCACCTTCCGTATGCTTGATTTTTTCAGATTTTCATCCCATCGAGAAGTGTTCGCAATTCTCATCTCAATTCTCTGTGAACTTACGTGCGGTCGATCTATTGGCAAATGCTACCTTAACCGGTGACGAAAATGCTTGAAACAATAGTGATATTCTTGAAAGAGGTGTATTTGTCGAATCAAGAATAAATATACTTCCCCCAAATGTTTTGTTCATGTCCAAAAAAAAAAAAAAAAATGGTAAAAATGCCTCGACGATTGACATTTCATAAATTCCGAACTACCCAGACGGAAACATCAGCGCGGACGAGAAAAATGAAAAAAAAGCTCAATCATTGATGTTTTCGTTGCCTCCCACAGGAAATTTCGTTAATGGCTCGAACGTGGTACGGCGTTTCACGCGCATATGCTGTGTAACACCGCCGTACGTTACACATTTCGATTTGACGCGCCGGAGATTTGCTTTGCAGTTCAATTTTCACGATATAATTTTCGCTGGAAGCCCGAAGAGAAACTGCCGGCAGTCGATGGTGCAGCGGAGTGTGCACAGTGCATATACATCAGATTACTACATCAGACCGCCGCCCGTACGAGGATGATTATTCGGCAGTAGCGTACCAGACGTTCGCAGAGGGGTCGACCGTTCAGAACGCGGTCCGTGGTAAAACCGACGAACCTCTCACTCCCCTTTGCTTCTACGTGTAGAAATTATAATCCGACATCGGGCAGGCGCCAGCGAGCGGGGGAACCGAAGCTTATTTCATATCCCCCTTCCGGTCGACGCGTACGCGAGGATGAGAGACCAGGAAGAGAAGTAAAAAAAAAAAAAAAAAAATATATGGAGTACAGAAGGTCCAGGCCTGGTGGGCTGCGTGTATTGTGTTAGAGACGTATACCGAGTGGGGAATTCAATTGAAAGGGACTAATTCCCGGTTACGCTCGATCGCATATGGATACCAAAGAGGGAACGAGAAGTTGGTATTAGTATTAGTCCATACTGTTCCGGTCCCCTTTATCAACCCATGTACGAATGAGATCCGAGCACGCCTCTCTCCGTCTCTCCCGCGCCCCCTTTGTTGTTTCATTTTCGGTCCGGGCACGCACGGATTCACGTGGGACGTACACGCGTAGGGGAGAGCGGGGCAAAATGGCACTGCGGGGCAAAACGGGATAACGAGACAAAAGACAATTTTTCGATAACTTTTTGATGGTTTGGAACGTACAGTTGAATCAACTGAGATTCGGGCAAGGACGTTCAAATAAATATTTTTTTTTGGTCGAACAAAATATTTTAATTACTCAAAAATATTTTGGTGAAGTCACCCAAAAAATCGTTGAACCAACAAATTTTTTTTTAGATGTACCAATAAAGTATTTTGTCGAACGTCCCTGTCCGAATCTTAAGTTATGTCGCGAAGACAATCCAAAGTCATGTACATAAACTAAATTTAAATATAAATTAAACTTTTGCATGTTGTAATTTAACTATTAAATGGCACTTGTACAAAATTTCGACGGCTTTTACCGACCATTTGAGCGAATAATTAGATCTTGAAAATCGGTCTTTTTTTGCACGGCGCTCACAGGAGAGCTGGCGAAGTTTATCTTCAAATCGAGAATTAACATACTTGGATCAAAGATAGAGAACAAAAATATGAAGTCCTGCAGACTCGCGAATCAATCAGGCATTCGTGCGCAACAAAAAAAAAGTTAAGTCACCGAACTAATGTTCGATAGAACTGCGATCAAAGTGCACGCGTTTCGGGCCAAATGACGTTTCTTACTCCAATTGTCGTAAAAATCAAGTCAAATGCACACTAAACAAATCGTCTCCTTACAAATAATCAGTTCAATCTAATTGCAAATATCTTCATATATACTTTGTAATTTGTTATAATATTATTGATGCAGACAAAGTACCACCTGTAATTCATTTTTTATGTCATACAGACGCTGATGTCCATGACTCCGGCGTACCGACATAGCTACCTTAGTTGATCGAACCGTATTTTTTTTATCAGTATGGTGGTACACAGTAAAAAAAATTATTTCGCAAAATCGGAATACGAACTTTCGTAAAAATAAATTTGTTAAATAAGTGACAAACTCGTATGGTAATGTTTGAATTATACAAACCCGTCCAGCTATTTCGCCTGCCATTAACAATTTTAGTTTGTAACTTTTGTCTGTAAAACTAGAAATCGGATGGTGGGATCGCAAAAATTAACAAATAAAAAATTGTGGACGTTTGTGGATAAGAAATTGTTGTAAAAAAAAAAACTTTTTTTTACTGTGTACGCGGGGCAAAACGCGTTTGAAAATCCGGATCTATCGTTAGGAAAAAAAATGGGGCATCCAGAAATTATTGTGAGATTGAGTTTTGCCCACATTGTCCCATTTTGCGCCGCTGTGCCATTTTGTCCCTCTCGCCCCTATGTAGGGAGCGTTACGGGCCAGAACGAAAGACCGTGTCAAAACGAACCACTTTCACCAATTTTTCTCGACATAAAAAAACAACGTCATCTTGAATGGAGAACACGGATCCGTTTTTAGAATAAGTGTCGAATGTCCGTCCAGCCGACGTCTGAATTTCCAATGCCAGCGCCAATTCAGCACGCAACTCAGATTCTTCGCGGTGCGAACCCCTTTTGTACGCGATCCTCCCCTCGATATAATTTCCGGATTGATACATCCGTAACGCGCATTCATAGTGTGTGAGCGATTTGGCACGCGACAACGACTTTAAACGCGTTTACAAATAATTTCGTTAGCCGACATAATCGCGATGGGAAAGAGACGATTCGAAATTGCCGGGTACGCCGCGCTTCTCGGCACGAACGCGAGTGATTTCACTACCGAATCGACGGGGGGGGGGGGGGGGGAATATGTATGTAAAGTCGATTCGGCAAACGCACTCCTTCGCAGCTGGTACGGGGAACGAATAATTTCCGGATTGAATCCCTTCGTTCATTCGACTGAATACGAACGCTACAAAACTAATGGAATATTCGATTGCGCAGGGAAAAAAAAAACGTTTGTACTTTCAGCAAACTTCCCTTTCGTTCGTAAATATCCACGCATATTTTCTTGTTAAATTACAAAGAAACGAAAATGTAAAATAAATAAATATTTTTGTAAAATTGAAAAATAACTAAATAAATGAATATATTATGATGTTGATAGGCTTAGAGTTGCATTATCTTGGTTAATGTTCGTATAATTATCGGAACTGTAAAAAATGTAAGCGTAAAAGTGTTCGTCGCGTAAAATAAATAAATAAGCAAATAAATAGAATGACCAACGTTAAACAGAATAAAGTTGACAAGGTTCACCTTGAAGTTTGAAGTTTCGAAGTTCGAGGGTTGTGAATAAGAAACGTCGATGCCTTCCGTACTGTGCACGTTCAACTTTACCGATAGCGTCGATGGTTCGATCGTTGAAAATAAAAAAGAAAATAAAAAGTTACTCTTTGTCGCTAAAAACTGCCCCACGTCCTCATTTTCCCTGCAATTTCATTGAGAAAAATCGTTTGTTTTTCACGTTCAAAGGACAATAGTTCACAGTGGGTTGCCAATATACTCGACGAGAATGCCGTCGAGATATTTCCATCCGCCGTTCCACGCTTATTCTATCGCTTCGCGCTTGCCGCGCGACAATTTATATAAAATTGTAACGACCCCTCCCCTTAATATCCGTGGAATGGAGAGCTCTCGAGAATAGGACAGTGGGGCAAAATGTATGTCCTCTCTCCGAGACGGTGAGAATTTTTATAATATTGTTCTAACTCTAAAAATCACTCAAATTTTTTTTTTTTTTTTTTTTTTTTTTTTTTTTTTTAATTTGCATTCATTACAATCATTCAAAGTGAACATATTGTTAGCCCGAATCAAAAAACCTGAAAAAATTCTCAAAAATCCTGTATCAGATATGAATATTTTCAAGCCTAGAGCGATAGTGATATCGCATTAGCTTCTATTTATTTTATTTTTATTTTTATATAATTTTGAATCATTTTAAATAATTTAACAAAGAGAAAAAAAAATAGAAGCTAATGCGATACTACTTTCGCTCTAGGCTTGAAAATTTTCATATCGGATACATGGTTTTTGAGAATTTTTTCAGATTTTTTTCATTCGGGCTAACAATATGCTCACTTAAAAAAGAAAGCAAAGCTCGAAAACGTCTTAAAGCAAACGTTTGGACATTCTGGATTTAGGCTTAAAAATTTTCATATCAAATACAGGATTTTTCAGAATTTTTTCAGAATTTTTAATTCCGACTAAAAATATGTTCACTTTGAAAGATTGTAAATTAATGCAAATTAAAAAAAATAAAAAAAAATAAAATTTTGAGTGATTTTTAGAGTTAGAACAATATTATAAAAAATTGCCAACCGAATTGAAGAGGTCGAGGCTCCGACGTAGGTCAAATCGGTATGGAATGCCCCATATCCAATACCCCAATGGGAATGACACAGGATCAGTACTGGCCGACGTTGGGCGAACACTCGCCTAAGCTGGGCCAATACCGGGCCTGTGCTGGGCCAATACTCGGATCCCTCGTACGAATCTCAAATGCAAGATAATATTTGCCTTCTTGTTATAGAAAGATATGGAGAAGACTCTTCTCCATGTTCTTATCCGCGGTATCTCGTTAATGTAACTTTATTCGATGGCCCTGCGGATTGTATAATTTGCCAAAGGTCGTATTACCGACGTTTTATTTACCCTAAATCTTGATCTCTCTCTCTCTCTCTCTCTCTCTCTCTCTCTTCCCCTCCCCTTATCGCAATCTTTCCGCAGCTTCATCCAATCTTTGCTCTCATCCCCTTGAGGGTTAATCTATCGATTTCACAGCGGGACGGTGTACGTCGGTAACGCTCGTGCGGATAGCAAACTCGTCGTCTTGATGGTCCGCTCGTCGTGGTCCTCGTAACGTTGGTCTTTCTTTCGTCGCCGTCGTCGCAGGGATGGGGCTGAACATGTAATCGTGGCGAACGGCCGAGACGATCAACTGGGGTCTCATTAACGCGGATATAAATACGTGCGTGTCGACAAAGAGTATTGGCGAACTTTCGCCCCACGTACAAACTACACAGCATCGAACTGCTTTTGCTTACTCCCGCTGTTGATGGTTATATACATATGCGGGACGCATGATGCACGTACGCGTCAGCCGAAAGGACATTCATTCCGTCCGGCGATTCCGTAGCCGGTACGAGGGGGAAGAAACTACCCGCCTATCGACGGTACGCATTATCCACGGTCGTCCCGAGTGTTTCGGCCGATTTCGCTGTTTTCCTGCTCGGCTCGGCCCGCCGTATTGGAAATTATAATCTCTTGTGCTTGAGTGACGCTTCGCTTGATTTCGGGCAAACAAACGAACGGGTTATATCTTTTCTCTCGGAAACACGAAGTTTTATCGAAAATCGACCGCGCTCAATTGTTCTTCACTATGTTCTCATCTTGTAAAAAAAAAAAAAAACGGATAGGAATATTAACAATTTTAAGAAAAATTCCACTTTTTCGAATACAAAAAAGGATTGAAAAAATGTTAACCCTCCTAGAGTTTTTTTTTTTTAATATTTGGTACTTGGGATTTTTTTATACTATCAGGGTAGCATTACGAACAACAGACTGTTGAGGGTGTTTTATTAAATTCTTTTTATTACCGAGAAAAAAAAAATAAAAACACTCTTTTGTTTGAAAGCGATGTACGTCGATTGGACTAACTCCCTTAACATCCGTATATTCCAGCAAGGCAGGCTTGTTATAATAAAAAATGTTGTACACTATCAGTAACGATTGTTTTCGAATAATATAAAAATATATTTGACTAAATTAAATGAAACTTGGGGTAACGTTTGTGCCATTGAGGATAAAAGTTCTTGAAATTGAAAAAACATGTGCACATCAATTTTAAGTGAACGTAAATAACGCTTCGTAACGCGACCCATTTGGGAGCTGAGTGCTTTAACGCGCGTAGTTAAAGTTTGATACATGTATGTACTGTAACAAAGCGATAAATAGCATTAATGAGGACAATTCGAAATTCGTGTGAATAAAGGTCTGGCGTAGCTCAGTGGTCAGAGCAGTCGACCGGTAAACGGAAGGTCCCGGATTTGAAGTCTGTCCGGCCCAGTATGAACCGCATTTTTTCGGATTGTCCGAATTATTTTCGTTATAACGTCGAATGCTTCGCATAAGAAATTGTATATATCTTATTTGAATTACTGGAGGTTAGTAAATTTATTTACACATCGAAATAGTGTAATAAAAATAATGATTTGATAATTAATTCATGTAATATATTTACTTAAAATCTATGTTTTATTACACGTATATTTATGTCTTATTTAATATCGATAATTATTTATTTAATTATTATATTTTTTTATCATTTTTATATTAATCAAAGTACTTTGCGAGTTATTCCGGTCCAATTTGTGGCGAATTGATAATCGGATTCCTGGAAATCCGAACGTTTCACTGAGCAATCATCGCCGACGTGGACGGTTTCCGTTCTGACGCATCCGCTTTTGTTCGACATACGTTAAACAAACAAAAGAAGAAAGTTTCGATACATGTTGTCATTCTCGGGTCGAAGGCATACATTGGTCTTTATTATCGAGGTATTGACCGTTCGTTCGCTATCCGGACAGAAATAAAGAGAGCATCTAGATGTATAAATGAAATCGCCCGAAGGCGCGCAAATTTGGAGAGAATTCCTGGAGACCTCGCCCGAGAGTTCCCTCGGGAAAATGCGAATGTAATCGACGGGAATGGCCGATATCACCGTGGGGCCAATTGCCGTGTAGTTTTCTTCCCATATACCGACAACAACCAACGACGATCAGTTTTACAGCAATAAAATATCATTTCGCGTCGTAACAAAGTTTCCAATTAAATAAAATAACTCGAATACACGTAACGAATTGAAACAAACAAACTGATCGCTCACTCTTATCTATACCCATGGGTTAGTCAATTATTATTTTCTGTAAAAAAAAGCGGGTAATCGTAAATTTTTACATTGTAATTATCGTAATTTACTTTTATAGACAAAACTCTTTCTGTAAGAAAACAACTTTGTGATTTTTTGGTCTCCTCACCGAAGAAGTTTTGTAAATATGGGGATAAAGAACTTGTACAGACGGTTTTCTGTTCAATATGTCGATTTTGTAAAAGTTGCCCATATTTCATTTTATTGTAATTAAATTTATGATATTTTAAAATGAATAGATAGACAAGTCTGATCGAATTAAAGCTACGAAGGTAATTTTTGAAAAAAAAAAAAAGAATTAAGAACTTTAACATCTTCAGGGACTCTTGCAAAACTCAATGTCAAACATCCTTGTTCATAATTCAACCCGTGCATAAAGTTTCGTCTCGATCACTCAACATTTATGACGTTTATATTCTTAATGTTCATTTTGTTACATATACACCGAAAAATTTCCATAAATGTGATTTTTTTTTACGTATTACCTTTATGGACCTTTATTGGAACCTTTATGAACCTATTATGAATCTTTTCATAAAAATCTAAAAGATGAAAACCCCTAAAAGAAATCTTTTATGTCGAGGGTAAAAGAAAAATTGCAAAATTCGTGGAAACTACTGCTCCATCCGTGTCGAAGTAGGGCAGATCGGAGCAAAATGCGGCAGTGGGTCAAAACGGAACAGTGAGCAAAACGCAACTTTCCAATCATTTTCGGATGTCCCATTTTGCTCTGTTGATACATTCGGATTTTCCGTCCCGTTCTGCCCGATTGTCCCATCCAAAAATGATTGGAATATCGCGTTTTGCCCTGTTGATACATTCGGATTTTCCGTCCCGTTTTGCCCGATTGTCCCATCCAAAAATCATTGGAATATCGCGTTTTGCCCTGTTGATACATTCGGATTTTCCGTCCCGTTTTGCCCGATTGTCCCATCCAAAAATCATTGGAATATCGCGTTTTGCCATGTTGATACATTCGGATTTTCCATCCCGTTTTGCCCGATTGTCCCATCCAAAAATGATTGGAATATTGCGTTTTGCCATGTTGATACATTCGGATTTTCCGTCCCGTTTTGCCCGATTGTTCCATCCAAAAATGATTGGAATATCGCGTTTTGCCCCGCTGCCCCATTTTGCCCCGCTCTTCCCTACACAACACCGCATACAGTACATTGGAATGCGGAATCACTTTTCTCCATTCGTCCGTTAACGCTAATTGCTTTAGCTACGAACGTCGGTAGTTTTGCATAGATAACTAATCTCTGTGCGGTACAGAAATATCCTTCAAAACTATAAGCGTACTAACCGCGCCGCTTGAGTCCTTCCTGTCGAGAATTAAGAGGCTCCGCGGATCGTTAGAGCCACACGAAGAAACTGAGAATATAGGAAGAGAAGAACGAATAAACGAAAACGCGCCAGTGTGGAAGTAAAAAGGTTTTTTTCCTCCGCAGATTAGTCGACGGATCCAGATGTCGGGTGGCCCGGCTCTTGAATGTGTGTGCGCGCGCGTATTGGTGAGCGCGTGTGTGTGGCAGCCTCGTGCGCATGCATTCTGCTTAGGGTGCACGCGTAATAAAAACCGTACTTATATACATGCGGTCGTTCCGTATTTCTGACAAGCGCTTAACGACCGTGTACTGACCCGCGAAATTATGCGCACGAGGATGCTAATGCAGCGGTGGCTCGCATCTCACCCCTCCGCAAGCCTTTCGGTTCTCTTATTTTTCCTGCATCTCGGTCGCATCATACCTACGCTGACATTATGTACAACAACAGCGTGTGTTACCCTGGAATCGCGTTCCAACGCGGCGGTGGCGGCGTCGTGCGAGGGGCGGAGGAACTGCTCTCAGCCTCGCACGAGAGCGTGCTAACGTGATATATTTTTACATTTTCAAATACACCAGTGTCCGACCAACGAGGGAACGTCAGAACTATCTACTTATATAGTAGCCTTCGTGTCGTGGCGAAGTGAGGCAAAGCGAGATAGAGCGGAGAATGAAAAAGAACCAAAAAAAAAAAGAGAGAACGAGGAAAAAAAAGGCGAGCACAAGCGCGGCGAGGTTGACGAGGGGGTGAAGAAACGAGACAGGAACATGGTTTTAGATAGAAAGAGAAGATGATGATGTAAAAGCATGGGAGGGGTAAAAAGGGATCGGGAAGATAGAGACACGCGAGAGAAAGAATGGCCCCAGGAAGTGAAAGAGGCTTAACGAAACTGTGGAAGAGTAGTGAAAAAGAAATAAAGAACACCAGACCGAAGGAAGGAATAAAGGGTGAGGATGATGCGCCGAGTGGCAAAGGTGGCGGAGAGGTAAATTCATCCGTGTCGGAGTGAGAGGGCGAGGAACGAAGTCGGTGCCGTCGTACTTCGGCGTGTCGAGCGAAGAGCAGCAGTCAGGGAGAGACATGCGAACGATGCACCCCAGGATGGGGATGTGTGTGTGTGTGTAAATGTAGAAATAGAAAATGTGAGGGTTCCTTTGAGAGAGTCCTGATGAAACTCGACACGAAAAGCACGAATGGCTAGCTGGTCAGTCGGGACAGGCAGACGCCTCGGGTGCCTTCACACTTTGTGAACGAGGTGGATGTGCCTGTGTGGATGAAACGGAACGAGGAAACTCGCGGGGGTGTGTCGGCCCTCGCGGTCAGCAACGCGGGTTGCCGTCGTTTCTTGCGGTAATATCATACTTGGAGCAGTCGACCGCAAGTGGGCCAACCAATTTTCTTGAAGCAACGAAGAAATGTTTGTGCATTTTTGAGTCATCGAGTGATCGGCGGACAATGTGTAACGATAGCAATGAGTACACTGAGAGAAGGATCTAGTAAAAATTACTATATCACTTGGGAGATATTACCATAGCACATGGTAGTAGAGCGTTAGGGCGCAACCTACGGTAGGAAGAAGCGGATTTGTAAGTATTTTTCTTGGATATTATGGTAAAAATTCTTGGATAATCTGAGACTTTCTACCATAAGTGGCGCGCTGACGCCGTACAACTATGCGCTATGGTAATTTTCCTTAGATCATTGGTAATTTTTACTAGATCCTTCTCTCAGTGTACCAGCGTGTGAGCTTGATTATTAGATGCAGTGTCAATTTTTTTAAAAATATTCTGCAATCAATGCATAGAGAGGATCGTGTTTACAAAAATTCAAGCAAATTTACGGGATATCTATAAACAAATAAATCCAAGCGGATTTAGCACGGTTTCTTGATGAAAAATTGTCACCGTCGCGTTTTTGTTCAGTTTTATTTGTATTTCGCTATTCGATGCATACGCGCTGATAGAGGAAACTCTGAAAAAGCAACAAGGCGTATGGTAAATTTTTAACAAGCAATGAGGTTACACTAGCGCGCCATTAGCTACGTGCGAAATTTTCACCGGGGCTGTAGTAATTTTTACCCAACTAATATGGTAATTTTTTTTCAAAAGGCGGGTTGGCAAAATTGTGCGTACCTAAGCTAAGAATTTCGCCGGTAAATTTTTTTTTTTGTGTATATATAGTATATACATAAGAAAGAATTGATCGACATAATATGCTGATACAACTTATAAACCTGAAACAATCGAATCACTATACTTTCTAGTAAGAACGTATATTCTAGCAAAAATTATGGGATATTCGGTCTATGTCTGCGATATCGAAAATTACCATATTTACTAGTAGAACGTATTAAGTTTAATACAAGTGTTTGCCAGGATGTTGCTGCAGTTTCCGTGTTCCTGAGCGTTGTGTCGTTTTTTATCGGATTTATGGTAATTTCTGTGAGCTCCTTGTTTCAGTGCAGGAACCAATGACCGTGTTGTGACACAGAGTTTTGAAAGATTAAAATTATATTCGAAAATATTGAACCAACTCGATGTTTCAATGAGAATTCATTGATGGCGCTGGGCTCACTGTATACCAATATGGCATCACTTGGAATTCGGCACCGCCGGTTTATTGGCTGTACTAAAACATCAGATTAGACCGGTAGCCCACAAGCATATAGAACTACAGTAGAACCCCGATTAACCGGGATGCTCGCGACCGAAGAGTCTCCGGATAATCGAAAACCATTGATTTTCCGGAAGCCACACGGTAAAAAAGATTTGTACTTTTTACAAAAAAAATTATTGTCCACAAACGTCCACAATTTTTTATTTGTTAACTTTCTAGTTTTACAAACAAAAGTACAGGCGAAAATTGTCAATAATACAGGAAATAAAAGGACAGGTTCGTATATTCAAATAAGTGACAAACAAGTTTGTCACTCATTTAACAAAATAATCTTTACGAAATTTCCCATTCCGATTTTACGAAATTATTTTTCACTGTGCACATGCATTTTTTTTTCAGAATTTTCTATCATTTTTGAATTTTCTGTTTAAATTTTTTTTTTTTTTTAGCCCACAACTACGGAACGTTTGGCGCAATCGCCTCGAAAATATTCTATCATTACAAAAAAAAAATTTTGTAATGATGGAATATTTTGAAAAAATTCGCACGAGTTCTAGACTATCAAAGAATTCATTTAAAATGAGAAAATAAAAAGTCGTCTGATTTTTTTTCTTAAACGATTTATTTTCCTCACGATTTGTCAATAACGTTTTGTCATTATCATTATACAAAATGAAAGGTCTTGACATAATTAGTACGACTGATTGTTTCAGATTTTTAGAATGGCGCAAAACACCGAAATTTCGATCGTGTTAAACTTTTGTTTGGGAATGCATGTGTGATGCATCCTCAACCGTTTGTACACTTTTCGGGAAGTATCGATCGCTGATCGATAGTCGCGGAGTTGTCGCTCGCCCCTCTCGGAGGTCGCGAAATTTTAACTTATTTTTCTTGCATCTTACAAACTCTGCCTCGTAATTCTTAAAATTCCATCCAAGATTGAAAGAGTAACATGCCATCTTAAACGGTTTTCCATTATCGCTCCAACCTCGCATGGAACTGTAAAAATGATAAGCTGAGTAAAAATAACATGAATAAAAAAAAACAAAAAAAACAAAATAAAAACAATCGCCACCGACGTACCAAATAAATGTACACATTTATTTGGTACGTCGGTGGCGATTGTTTTTATTCATTTTTTCAGTATACGAAACATTTTCATAGTCACAGTTCTCGGAACTGTTTAGAGTTTCGAACCTCAAAACCCGATATCCACCTCGTTATGAGCAGTGTATTAATTTTTTTACGTCCAAATATAAATTCTCGTTTTCTCAGTGATCCGCAAGCCAGAAGCGAGAAGCTAAAAATTCACTTCATCCATCTCCAAAGTCTGCAGAACATATCCATGGCTACCACATCGTGCATACGAAAAGAAAAAAAAAAAAAAAAAAAAAACTGACGCGCAAGAGAAATTCCATTGTACCTTACCCGGGATTTCGCGTTGCTCTACGCGCTATGTCGGACAGAATCAAGGTAGTAGAAAATTACATCGAAGAGAGAGAAGGTGTATAAAAAGCTTCGCGGCGGTGAGAAAGAAAAATTTCAACCCGCACACCCACACGCCGGCGACCTCGTCCAGCCAGCATTTGAGCCGCTGACCGGACAAGGTGTGGCCTGTAATTATTCGCCAACTCTCTTGAGCCGGTCGGTTGCCCTGTCATTCGGTCTCTGCCTTTTGTAACGGTGACCGTATAGAAGCACCTTTGACCTCATCGCTGCACAGTACATCCTCCGCACTACGTTTCTCACTTTGCTCGCTCGCTTCCTAGTTCGCACCTGACCGCCCGTTCGACTCGGGTTTCTATCTTTCGAGTGTTCGTGCATCGCCAAATGCAATACGATATCCCGCGGTTCGCGAAATGACCGAGAGCGTGCATACACAGAGTTTGTTGCCGCTATCTCAACGAGAGAAACTGAATAAGGCAGATAGCAAAAGCATTAATCGAACTCCTCTCTGATCCCGTTTCCGCCCACGCCTTGCCGTGCCCGAATCGAACGCCTCCCAGAACGGTGAACGCTGTTTGACAAAAGGAATACCCGATGAAGAAGATCTCTGATATTCTACCTGCCAGCTCGGCTGTTGATTCTATGACGCTGTTTTCCACATCCATTGTTACATCGCCTTCCATTCCCCCTCCCGAACTGTTATCTCCCCGGTTGAGCTTATCCGACGGTCCGTTGTGCTCCGTGGCGTTTTACCTTTGCCTAGGGTTTTTTTAAAATTTTCATTGTACGAAAGACAACATACAACGGCTCACGCTACAACCTGTTATACGTTATCCTCGTCATCTCTTTCGCGCCCGTTCGCGCGTACGTATTATTTATTTTTTTGTTTCACGCTCCTCTCGACGGCCTCAAAGCGTTAGGGAATCATTTTCTTTTTGTCACGAGCTTGGAATATTTATTGCCAGGGAGATTATGCAACACAAGTCGGAGAGAGCTGAGTGCTTTTTTTCTCAGGCGAAATTTTCCATTTCTGCTGAGGACTCAGTATTCGAACGATTTTTTTGCTGTCGGCGGTATTATCAAAGTCTCTCGAACAGGTTTGAACGATGACTTTAGACGTGAGCAATGATGTCGTCGATGCATCAGTCATCTTAAGGAGGGGGAGTCTCGCTGCGCGCTGACTTCGCATAAGTTCGACGAAAGTAAGAGAAAATTTGCGAGTACTTCTTGATGGTATAAAAATTCCGAAAAAAAATGCATGCATACTAAAGTTACTGAGAAGATTAATTTTGCATAATAATAATTAGAAAATGTTATTAACATATTGATGAAAAAAATAATTGCTTAACAAATTTCTCCGCAACGCAATTTTTTTCTTTTTCGTGAAAATGATTCGTTTATTTTTCTGAATACGTATGAATTTTTTCAGACTTTACAATAAGCTTTGATTTTCTTTTTATATGGAAAAAATGTGTGAAAAAACACAAATCAAAACTGATTGAAAAATCTGAAAAAAATTCATACATATTCAGAAGAATGAGCGAATAATTTTCATTAAAAAAAAGTTAGTTAGCCGGGTAATTTGTTAAACAATTCATTTTTTTTAAGTAATTTGTTAATAACATTTTGGAATTATTATTATTATGCAAAATTAATCTTCTCATTACCTTTAATATGCATGAATTTTTTCAGATTTTTATACCATCGAGAGGTACTTGCAATTTTCTCTTATTTTTCTCGAACGTATGCGAAATGAGCGCGAAGCGACACAGCAACCTTAATGAAGAACGAAAATCCTAATCGACATTTTACAGCGTTACCTCAGGCCCGTCTTGGTCCTAGTGGGAATAACACAGAGATAATGGTCGATAATGGCCGACGTCGGCCATTATCGGCCCTACGTTGTACTCCCAGTAGGGAGTGAACATTTTGGGACGTTAGATCGGGGATTTTTCAGAGTTTTGTCAAGTCTTTTCCGGACCGTGTGCCTGATGCAATTCTCTAAAATTTCTACTCGGGCTGACGAGGTCTAGAAATTACAAGCCCATGAGAAAGCCCCGCTGTAATGTTCTGACATTGATACGAGGGAAATCGCATACGGTGCACACGGTCCGCGTGCACCGTCGCACACCGGCGCTGGGCTCCAGAGGACAGCGCGGCAAGTCGTCCAGAATATGAGATGGATCATCTTTCTTTCTCCATTTTGCGTCATCTGCCCTTTACAAGTTTGTCCTCCACAAAACCTGGACAATAAAACATCATAGAGTACCCCTAAAAAACATTTGGAACACGACGCCCCAAGACTTTATTTCACCCAGAATTTTTATTTATTTATCTGGTGCGCAAATTATTTATCTGGTGCTCAAATAAATATTTATCCAATTCGAATAAATATTTGTCTAAATCGAATAAATATTTATCCAATTCAAATAAATATTCGTCTAATTCGAATAAATATTTGTCTAATTCGAATAAATATTTGTCTAAATCGAATAAATATTTGTCTAATTCGAATAAATATTTGTCTAATTCGAATAAATATTTGTCTAATTCGAATAAATATTTGTCTAATTCGAATAAATATTTGTCTAATTCGAATAAATATTTATCCAATTCGAATAAATATTCGTCTAATTCGAATAAATATTTGTCTAATTCGAATAAATATTTGTCTAAATCGAATAAATATTTGTCTAATTCGAATAAATATTTGTCTAATTCGAATAAATATTTGTCTAAATCGAATAAATATTTGTCTAATTCGAATAAATATTTGTCTAAATCGAATAAATATTTGTCTAATTCGAATAAATATTTGTCTAATTCGAATAAATATTTGTCTAAATCGAATAAATATTTGCCTAATTCGAATAATTATTTGTCTAAATCGAATAAATATTTGTCTAATTCGAATAAATATTTGTCTAAATCGAATAAATATTTGTCTAATTCGAATAAATATTTGTCTAAATCGAATAAATATTTGTCTAATTCGAATAAATATTTGTCTAATTCGAATAAATATTTGTCTAAATCGAATAAATATTTGCCTAATTCGAATAATTATTTGTCTAAATCGAATAAATATTTGTCTAATTCGAATAAATATTTGTCTAATTCGAATAAATATTTGTCTAAATCGAATAAATATTTGTCTAATTCGAATAAATATTTGTCTAAATCGAATAAATATTTGTCCAATTCGAATAAATATTTGTCTAATTCGAATAAATATTTGTCTAAATCGAATAAATATTTGTCCAATTCGAATAAATACTTGTCTAAATCGAATAAATACTTGTCTAAATCGAATAAATATTTATCCAATTCGAATAAATATTTATCCAATTCGAATAAATATTTGTCTAATTCGACTAAATATGTATTTAATTCAAATAAATATACGGACTTTCCGCGAAATAATTTCTATTCTGGGTGTTCCTTTCACGACACTAAATCCGATGTTTGCCTTTTTTCCGGTCGAACCTCTGCATATACAGTTATGTACCCACATAAACTTTTCATGAGATGAAACTGGGCGTCTGAAATTGTGTTCGTTTTTTTTTTCTCGCCCAACGGATTCGGCTAAAAATCGTGACCGAGGAGCGTGCCACTGCAGCAGACTGTGCCCTCAGTCTCACTTATCCAGCAAAGAGTTCATTGACCTTTCTTGCGCTAGATATGTTCTCGTGTAGTAGGATGTACTGTAATCTATGTTGGTATCAAAGGCTCAGGAGAGTCGATGAGATCGCGATCAGTTATCGCGAGGACGAGCTTTCGTTTCAATCCCCACGCAACCAACCAAACCCTTCGGCTTATCGGACATGTGCATCCGTTCTTTCACTTCGTTATGCACACGGAGAAAAATAGTTCCGCTTCTTTAACAGGATGTAGTTCGTTAATCATTTCTTGTTGTGGCACCAAAAATATTTGGTTTCTATAGAAAAATATTTTCTGTCACAGCAAAATATTTTGTTGTCCCTATGTTAACCAGATAAATCAGTTATGGTAACAAAACACTTGTTGTCCCAACAACTTTTTTTTTTCTCCGCGCAGCATTGGGATTGTTCGCCGTTTCCCCTGCACAGTACAGAAAAATTTCGTAAAATCGGAATGCAAAATTACGTGAAAATAATTTTGTCAAATAAGTGACAAACTCGTTTGTCATTTATTTCAATGCACGAACTTCTTTAATTTCCCGTGTTATTGACAATTTTAGTTTGTACTTTTGTTTGTAAAACTAGAAAATTAACAAATAAAAAATTGTGGACGTTTGTGGACAATAAGTTGTTGTAAAAAGTACAAACTTTTTTTTTACTGTGTGTGTGTGTGTGAGAGACACGTCCATGAGTTCGAACGTTCATTTTTATTTACTTTTTTCATTGATCTTTCACTGTCGTTCTTTCAATGTCCGAGATCAAGCCAAGTTTCGTTGAGACGCCTATTGTATTCCGCGATGTGTGTAATTTAATACCGTGTCTTTCGGCATTCGATACTTCGTCGTAAGCATGCATCGTGTTGATTATTCCCACGGTACATGAAACGCGCTGTTGTACTGTGCACCGGTAAAGATGATTATCGAGCGAGACGAGGAGAAACTGGCTATCCATATCATTGCGAATATCGCTTTCGTTTCACGGCCCACGGGGCTCTTCGTTCGCGATGAAGAGACGAGCGTATGGGCGATCTGCCCGGAAACGATACCGGTGAATCACAGAAACCTCCCTCCATTTCCTCTAAACCGCTTATCGCTCTCTCTAATCCTTATCGAAATCCCTTAAGGTAAATCGCGAGACGTCATGCCAAAGTTACCCGGTTGCAGTAACACACCTTACTATGTAATCTAGAGTGCATACCGGAAGACACGAAAATCGATGAAATCTCCGCATTGGTGGGCTACGGCGAAATGTTTAATGCTGCTGACGTGTGCGCAGGGTAATTCTGGGTGCCGGTAATAATAGTGGACTCCCGATTTTCTTTCCGATACCGCACCAGGACCGTAAAAGGATTTAAAAAAATCGAGGATGAGTTGAGAGGTTTGCGTAAGGCTTGGATTGAAAGTCATTGTAGCCCATTTGTAAATGGTTAAGCCCGTGTGCGCTCATTGTCGGTTTGCAGGACGAAAGAGTAGCGGCACGCGTGTGGGTGAATGGAAAACGGCGGGAAGGAGAGAACAATCCGGACTAATTAACGTCAAAAAATTTAACGGGTGGAATTATTCTTAACGCTCTACGTAAAGTGGCAAAAATACGAATGGACTTCTTGAGCTGTGTAGATATACTAAGGAATTTTGGGAAACTGGTAAAAGAACGATCGAGAGCCGAGGCAAATATAGGGAAATAAAGAAGGGATACTCGCGGGATATCGGAACATGGGAAAGAATGCAGTTAAAATTTAAGGAATGCGAGTGTACGAACGTGTGGACATATTAAATTCTAACCTTGTACGCCGTGAGTGCCAAAGAGTACAATAGCATAATATTAAGGATTAAGGATACATGTAGGAAGGATCTATGTACAAAAGATGATATTAGGTTAAAACATGCACAGAAGCAGTATCAACTGTCGTTCCTAAATTCTGTGCCATGGTTAATATAAAATAAGTTCTTTATACTTTATAAGATGATGTGAGGGATGGGTTGTAAAAGGCGATTGAAGCCATACATTGTAAATAAAACTACTACTACCACTACGAATGGACTTCTTTTGCAAGTACTGAGGCATTGACGGATAGATTTTGTACCGTCTTCTGTTTCGAATGATTGACATTAATGCTCGCAATGTCACTCCGTACCAATATTTGATACATTTTTTAAGACTGTACGCTATACGACGTCCAACCCTTCGCCGACTTTACAACCCAAAAAAATAATTGATTTGACGGCTACCGTCAATTTGGTTTAATTAAATATATTTATTTGTTTTAAATAAATATTTATTTCGTTTAAGTAACTATTTACTGAATTTAAATAAATATTTATTGAAATCAAATAAATATTTTACTTAAACCAAATAAACGGTGGCCGTCAAGTGAATTATTTTTCTGGGTGTAAGCTTGAGCCTTAACGTTTTGAGAATCGATCACGCAGAGTTAGTATAGTGTACGAATGTCCTAAATACGTGCGTAATTATATTCTGATGAAAGTTTGTATCGAACAATCGAACGAAACGAGTACTTTATATTCGCTTAAATACCATACCATATCATATTCGCGCTATATGTGCGCTTATCGACGTACAAACATATGTATTTATATCAAATTTATTCGAACTATTTAACCGGCTGAAAACTATGGAACCGACGGTACGATAACTCGCGACCGTGCTATTTTAACGCTTCAATACGAGGGTACATGAAGATGTTCGTGCTCGATGCACATAGTCTAGCAATCGATCGCAGATGCCACGCAAGTTTTCCTCATATACGTATAGCCGTATGTCCTATGTACATTCGAGAGCTCTCTCGTTAATCGATGCAACCTCCCAACCCTCTTCATTTGCACCAGCCGTAAGAAAAAAAAAAAAAAAAAAAAACTAGTCAACGTCGAGTTCGCTCAGTTATTTCGATCTACCGATGCGATGAATTATGAATAGTGATGCAGATGCATTGTATTTATATCCAGTCATTATTATTATTATTATTATTATTATTATTATTATTATTATTATTATTATTATTATTATTATTATTATTATTATTATTATTATTATTATTATTATTATTATTATTATTATTATTATTATTATTATTATTATTATTATTATTATTATTATTATTTGCTACAACGATGACGTTTATGATGGACTATGATTGTGAGTCAACCTCCCGCCGCGTAATCTCTGCGGCGACAAGCGCCGTCGCTCTTTTAGACTGGCACAGCCGAGATACGCATCGCCGAGTGGAAATGTGACGATTGCCGGACTCATTGTTTCGATGCCGGGCTAGAGAGAGCTGCCCCTTCACCCTCGTATAACTCTCCTCGGCTATCTTCGCGTGGAAATTAACAATTCCCATTACCAGCCCTCAACGAATATCGCTTTTATTGCCGTCGACGTCGTAGTTTACGAGCTCGCTCCGCGGCCCGACGAGGCCAGAGAGGGGGAGAATTTACCCACCGTCTCATTCTCTTGTCCTCGTATGTAGTACGACGTGGACAATAAACAGTTGGGCAAAGAAATACTTTCGACGTCTGGGCGTTGAAAATTCTTTCGAAATACTCCAAAAAGCACGAGTCATATATATATATATTTTTTTTTGTTGTCTGTTCTAAAATTCGTGTTTTTCTTTTAGTTTTCCGTGACTTAATATTTATGTATTATTTAGTAAGAGCATCGTGGCACAGTGGTCTATAGAGTAACCGGTCTGTACGAACGTTGCACGGTTGATTCAAACATACATCTCGAGCGGGTCGTAAAGTTATGGCATTATATGATAGTGAGGGACGATCGGCGGACGATGTTTTCCCACGGCGACATTTTTATATCATGAAAAATATGATAACGCGCCGATCGCTGAAGCCGGAATGATAAATAAACATATATGTATATACATATATATATATATATATATATATATATATATATATATATATAGTGTAAAAGTGGGGAATATGGCCCAGCGCGATTACTACGCAAATCATTGATATATGAACCGGGCCGTATTCACCAGTTTTACCGTACACATTTTCGATTCATCGATCTCTATTCGCGGAAAAGCTTACGGTGTACGTATGCCTATATATATATATATATATATACATCTACATGGATAAATAACGTACATTATATACACGCCGTTCGAGAGATACGTAAAGCTACACGAATTGTTGACCGGAGAGAGTTCTTCCGAGATCTTACGACGGCGCAAGGATCGTTCACGGAGAGTACGGTTATCAAACACGTACGAGAGAAAGTGTTACGGAGAATGACACGGGACGATCGTTATCGAAAGTTTTATACCGACGCCGGAGGATGAAACTCGAGGAATTCGAGGTGGATGGGGAAAAGGCGATAAAGGAGTTAAAAAAAAAAAAAATATGCTGCAGAAGAGCCTTAACGGTATCCAAAGCGAGCCAGAGTTCAGTATCGGTAGCATCGCAAGCCCCTTTCGTGCTCCGATGATCAATCCCCCCCCCCCCCCCCGCTTAAATAAACGATCGGAAAAGTTATTTTGTCTGTTGGCCGAGTTTGAAGGAAGCGCGGAATAAAACTCGATGAATGTCCCTAGCAATGCAGCGCCCTTGCAAGCGGAAAGAGAAGAAAAGACCGCGGGGTGATTGTCGATCGACCCTCCCTTAATTTCCTTCGAGCGGTAATTTCTAATCTTTCGGCACGTCTGCGGGGAGCGTGCCAGGCGGGAAGATTGAGGGGTTCGGTGAAAGTTGAGAGGGAGAATAAAGCGATGCGTCAGTGAGTCAGAAATAAAAGGGAGGAAAGAGCACAAAAGCGATGATGATGAGCCGCGGAGGGTAAAGAAGAAGAGTGCTCGCTTGCAATCGGCGGTTCCTCCGCACACGATCCGTACATGTATATGCGTAAATGTCTATGTATGTAGTAACACTGAACCGTGACCGTGGTGCACACACTCTCCAGTCAAACTCGCTCGTTACTTCGACCCTATACAGACATTATATTTATAGACGAGTGGTCGGTCGTTCGGTAGACGTGAGGGAAGAGCCTGTTACCCACTGTCGGGGGTTCCTCCTTTTTCCTTCACTTTTTTTCACCCTCGCTCTGCGCTCCCGGGGTGTTGTCGTCCCTCAGGAAGCGTGCCGAGAGACGCGAACGTCCCTAATTAGATTTCTCACGGAGTTCGCCTCCGAACTCTAAAGGTCTCCCCGCTATTCCGACGTCGATCCGCTGCAAGATACCGCGCGCTCTTTGCTCCCGTGATAATTACGCCGGAAAATAAATTGACTTCGAAAAAGTTCTACGAATGAGAGGATCGTGTATAAGTGGCTTACAACGACTCATCGTCGGTCGTTGACGACATTGAAAAATTGCAACTTTCGAAGCAATTTACTTTTCGCGCCGAAAGTTTTGCGTGAAAAAGAATTTTATGCCTCAAATTCTTTTGTAAGCGAACGCCAATATTTTCGAAAAGCGAATTCTCTCGAGCGAAGAAATGTTGATAAATAATTAATTCTCAGAATCCAGATGTGAAATTAAAGAATAAATGGAGAATAAAAAATACAATACATTTGAAATTATACGTATCGGTAATTTGACGATTGGTTGTCTCTGCACCTTGATTGGAGTATCGACACCGTCTGCCTGCTCGTCTTCAGCTCCGGGAGATCCGATAATCCGAATATGAAATTTAAACGAGAATTATCGGCTCTTCGTGACTCTCGACAGAATCTGTGCTACACATTTTTTTTTCATCGCGGTTCGAGCAACGCTGGCGTGGTGATTTTGTTTCACGGAAGGCCAAGAGTAAACGCCGTGGTTGATTCTAGGGAAGAGCAGCGTAAAACGGAATTCCGGACCTAAACGGACGATTTTTCATCAATAATTAGCGGCGCATGAAGGAATAGAATCTCACTTTAAATGCAGGAAACCTGCTCTACACCCGGGAAAATAATTTATTCGACGGCCACCGTTTAATTGGTTTGAGTAAAACATTTATTTGATTTAAATAAATATTTATTTAAAACAAATAAATATTTATTTAAAACAAATAAATATTTATTTAAAACAAAGAAATATTTATTTAAAACAAATAAATATTTATTTAAAACAAATAAATATTTTGATTAAACCAAATAAACGGTGGTCATCAAATAAATTATTTTTCTAGGTGTACCTACTTGCGTTTATTTATGTTTTCCTTGATACAATTTATTGTTTTTTTTTCTTTCGTTTTTTGTGCGACAATTTTTAAGGTAGTAAGAGTACGAACTTGATTGTTAGATACAATGCCATTTTGTTTTCAATATGTTCCAAACAATGCACAGAGGAGACAGTGCCTGTAATATCATCCAGAAAAATAATTTATTCGACGGCCACAATTTATTTAGATTAAGCAAAATATTTATTTTATTTAAATAAATATTTATTTAAATCAAATAAATACTGTACTTAATCTAGGTAAACGGTGTGGGTCAAATAAATTATTTTTCTGGGTGATTCAGGCAAGGTTACCGGTTATTTACATTAAATAAATAAATCCAAGGTCGACAGATTTATCGTGATATCTTGTTGGAAAAGGGTTACGCTTGCGTCTTTGTTCTCAGGTCTATTTGTATTTCGCGATTAGATGCATGTCGGAACAATAACCGTAATGTGATCCGAAGATTTCAAGGATATTGGAGAATATTGGGCTTTCCGAATGTTTCAATGAGAATTCGTTAATTAATATCGGATATTAGTCTATCGACGGTGGTTTCACTCTATACCAATATGGCAACACTTTGCATTTCGAACCGCTAGATTATTAACTGTGCCAAGCCATTGGCTTATACCCGAATATACATATACGATAAATTTCCGTCAAAATCAATAATTCAAAGATTTATTATCGAGCGGCAAATCGTGGCGATAAAATTTCTGTTACAATACATATTTCGTAAGTTATGTTCACGTATCAAATTTGTCTCCCGGTAAAATGACGTGAGCCAAAATTCGTTCTCTCTTAATATTCAACAGTTCCCAAAGAACGCTATCAGTCAGTGTCACTTAATCGTGTTACTATATTTCGAAACTTAAATAGTGATACTTAAAAATTTTCATAACACAACTCTCATTATTTGATTAGCTAATGCGCAACTACTTGCGATTTTGTCTTCGATTTTTGTAGTTCCTAACCTATGCATAATTTGCCCCGAGGACCGATGTTTCTATTGATAAAATAAATACGATACGCAACTACGAATTGATGTATCGTAATGTATGCCGTTTAGTTCATCACTGGATACACTCATCAGCTGGACGAGTTTCTATAATTGATATTGCCGCAAATTGATCCCGCATCGTTGCCCACGGCTTTTACGAGCTTGCGAGATACTACAGTGGAAAATATATTCTGCTCGCGAATCGCCGGGAATACCTGTATCATCTCTGGCGTAACCTGTATAATTGGGTCAGTCTCTCTCTATATATATGGATAAACGAGCAATGAGCGTTAAAGTTTAGCTCTCTATCGTGACGTACCAGTGAGTTTTCGCTCTGGCCAGGTGTTTCACGTACACACATACATTTTGCGTGTATACACAGCGCATAAGTATCGCGATCTGTCCTATACCTGTCGTTAGATGCAATAAAATTTTACTTTATTGCTCTTCGCGTTTATTGTACGCTTATTCGCTTTCATCCCCTGAACTAGCGCCGGGGAGTTTCCCCCTTTTAATCTACGCCGTACGATGTCTTGCATCCTTCGGCAAGAAAGTGCTGGTGGGTCGCCCTCCGCGCCCTCAAACCACTGGCCGACTTTGCTCTCGGGGTTTATAGTCGAATGTCGAACTTGCGAATGAGAAACTCTACCGATGGGATTCACCGCTTATATACCGTCTATTCGTACTATGCCACGCCAGCGAGAACGTTTTATAACACCCTCGTGCTTCGACTATAACGATTCGACGCTCGTTTCGTATATATTTGAAACGGGGCAGGGCGGCGAAGAAAAAAACCGACGAAATCTGCGACGCATACAGTTACCATTAGTGACTGAATGTTACCACTTGTTCGTATCTAAATGACAGTGAGAAAGAAACTTTTCAGCCGAACGGGACAAAAATACATACGACTCAGAAACCGATCAGTAAAAATAAACGATGAGTCGTTTCGCTTCGTAAAATTTTATGGCGCTAGAGAAGCGAATGTTTTCATTGGAAATCAAAAGTGAGAGAGAACGGAGGAAGATTTCACTTGGAAAATCTGGTCGATAGGAACAACAGGTTCGGAGCTTGCTGTTCGCGTATTCAGCACGCTCTGAAAACTTTGTGACGACTTTGACGTAGTCATGTAATGAGGGTTTTTTTCAAGGATTCTGTTTAAACCTGGCGTAAATCGTTATTCGATCTGTTAACCAAATATCCGTGTGATATAATAAAATGTACTCCCTAATCCCACACATGTTCACTCGATGCTGTACAATTTTTATGTATCTCCTGTAACAAACACGGACAAACGACACGACTACCACAATTTATTTCTACACTGAGAAATAAATTGGTTGGTTTAACCAAAAGTTGCGGTGACATAGTTCAAAGCTGTTTTTTGTTTGGTACAAACAAAGCATTCTTTTGTTAAACTATTATTTGCTTCAATTTATTCAAAAATTTTCGATTTGAAACAAACATTTTTGTTACACCAATCAAATACACCTTTGAACGTATATCACAGCGCATTTGCTTGATCCAACCATTTATTTTTCTCATTGTACCGTTTAGACGAGATTTAAGAATTGACCGAATAACGTGATTATTTTAACGGAACATAATCCGAACACTCAAAAAAAGATGGTTGATTCAACTGAAGATTCGGGCAGGGACGTTCAAATAAATGTATCGTTGATAGAGCTGAAAGATCGTTTGATTCACCAATTTTTTGGGTGCTTTCGCCAAATCATTTTTGAGGCATCAAAATATTTTGTTCGCCAAACAGAATATTTATTTGAACGTCCCTGCCCGAATCATTAGTTGATTCAACTGCATTTTTTTTTAATCAGTGAATACACTGAAAAAAACAAAATACCGTTTCGTTTCTTAGATATTCACCGCACAAACAAAACATCGCTTTTCTGCCGATGCTCCTGCAGCTCGCGTCTGCATGTGGCCGATTCTCAAGCTGCATTCCGCTGAAGCCTCTTCAATGGTTGTTTCTATAAATCGAATGACAGGCTCGGAAATTGACGGCGATTGTCGAAAATACTTCGATGAATCGACTTTGCCTCTGGCTCGACGATGGAGCGCGAGAGAGACCTGGAACGGCTCCGCCATTGCTTTCGTGCAACGTTTGCCTTGTTCGCACGACGAAACTGCATCGGAACGTCCGACGGCGATATTGTACTTAGTTACACACATGCACTCACCGTTCTCCGGTCGTGTCGGAGCGCTTCCTTCGTCTTCGAAGGAGCTCGCATAGCCGGGCGCAGCTTGGCCCAGTATTCTGATAACCCACTTTCTTGGTCCGTGCTAATCGTTGGTAAAGCTATTAATTTTGTTCGATATGCTAGTCGCTACTGGTAGTGTTGAAGAAGGCGCTCGCTGGTAACACGTTGCGTGTTATAACACCGGGCCGGTGAGGGTGTAACACGCTAGTCTCTTGACTCGGTAACTGTCGCGTCATAATATATACCTTTGGTATTCGTAATCGTGGGTGTTGGAAAAAAAAACCGTGGCAAAACTATTTCCATTGACACGCACACACAATTGTCGACTCTTTCAGCATTATCGAGTGCGATTGAACGTTCCCTTCCGCTCAAGATAAGTTGTTTTATAGCTGTTCGGATCTTGCAGTTTTTGGAGGATAAATAGACTCTGAGTCGCTCCAAATTACATCGAAGCGCAATGTTTAACGAACAATTTATACATGCGCAAAGATCGTTGAAAGCGGAAGAAGAATTCTCCTCAAAACTCACTCCACGGAAATGACGATTAAATTTTGGCTTCGAGTCTCTACAGTAGAACCTTCGATTATCCGAACTGTAATTTGTTTTATCCGAACTTTTATTATTCGAACGGGAATTTATTTTATCCGAACCTTTATTGTTCGAACCATGCCGCAAGATTTCGTTGTTACATATCGTCGAGCGTTACTTTGTTGCAGCCGTGTGCAAATTTCTATCATGCGCTTATACAACCAAAAATTTACGACTTTATCAAGAAGAATGCTTAAAGTAAGCGTTTAATAATATGTTCCAAAGTATATATATAATGTTCGTATGCGAATTTGTACTTAAAAAAAAAAACTCATATTCATTACGTATGTTATTATTATAATATTTTTTATTCATAACTCAATTATCCGAATGATTGTCTATCCGAACTGGTCTCTGCCCCAATTGGTTCGGATAATCGATGTTCTACCGTATAGTTTATAGATTAGAGATTTCAATTTGTCAATTCGTCAGTTTGTCAATTTTGACCAGTGTTTCGGGAGTGTCGAGTGTTCCGTACGATTCTTCGTATTTTTACAAGGAATTTTTGTAATTTCGTGAACGATTAAGACACATCGCCTCTGACGGGGAGGGACCCGTTCGTCGTAGCAGTGGTCACCCATGAAGTTGTGCGCGCCGCAGCTTCGGTGATGAAAATAAATTCCACAACCGCAAACACGAAAGTCGTCCATTCAATTTCATTTGGTGTAATCCGCGTCACGATTAATTCTCAGTTACGTTCACGTCGAATTTGCTGCAGTTGAGAGCCAGAAAGAAAAAGAGCCATGCGAGCAGAAGCCCAGGAAATAAAATCCTATAGGACAGGGAACGTGTTCTAGTTTCGTGCCAGTTATTGATGGTAATTCAATAGTCGATACGTCTCGTCATGTATGAAGTTTGAATTTCATATATCCGCAGTATCTATCTATTCTACTGCCTGTCCGTTCGTCCAACTATCTATCTGACTATCTATCCGACTATCTATCTGACTCTCTATCTGACTATCTATCTGACTATCTATCTGACTATCTATCTGACTATCTATCTGACTATCTATCTGACTATCTATCTGACTATCTATCTGACTATCTATCTGACTATCTATCTGACTATCTATCTGACTATCTATCCGACTATCTATCCGACTATCTATCCGACTATCTATCCGACTATCTATCCGACTATCTATCCGACTATCTATCCGACTATCTATCCGACTATCTATCCGACTATCTATCCGACTATCTATCCGACTATCTATTCGACTATCTATCCGACTATCTATCCGACCATCTAACTGACCATCTATCTGACCATCTATCTGACCATCTATCTGACCATCTATCTGACCATCTAACTGACCATCTAACTGACCATCTCACTGACCATCTAACTGACCATCTAACTGACCATCTAACTGACCATCTAACTGACCATCTAACTGACCATCTAACTGACCATCTAACTGACCATCTAACTGACCATCTAACTGACCATCTAACTGACCATCTATCTGACCATCTAACTGACCATCTAACTGACCATCTAACTGACCATCTAACTGACCATCTAACTGACCATCTAACTGACCATCTAACTGACCATCTAACTGACCATCTAACTGACCATCTAACTGACCATCTAACTGACCATCTAACTGACCATCTAACTGACCATCTAACTGACCATCTAACTGACCATCTAACTGACCATCTAACTGACCATCTAACTGACCACCTAACTGACCATCTATTTATGTTATTCTCCATTCCTTGATTATCTCTTCGACCAATATAAGAAGAACTGACCTCTCGCGTTTTTGTAACCCGAATAGATGGAAACCAGAGGGGGAAAATTCCAACGTAACCGAAACGTATTAAATATTTGATGCTGAAAGTTTCTCGGTGTATTTGGAACGGTCGGGAATAAAAATTCTTGTCAGTACGGTCCGTACCAGCTGCAAGGCTATTTACGGCATTGTCGACACGCGTTATAAAATTTTCGCCGTTGTAAAGCAATTCTACAACTCATAACTTCAACTTTTTCGGTCGGAGTTATCAGCGGTAGGATTTCGGATATAACTTATTTTAACTGAACATTGGGTAACAAAAATTTAAAAAATTACAGAACAAATTCACCGATTCCAGTAAGCTGAGTCAAAAAGTGTAAACATTAAATTTCCAAACAAAAAGTTCCCCGTTAATGAAACCAATTGATCCGCATAGTCGAAAATGCTACAAGTAATACGGTATCTTATTTCCTTGGAGCAATACAAAAAATCGATCCCCGGTGAGAATTAATGCTCGCATGGGTCGGTTTGGTCGATTAATCGCTGCGACACTCGAATCTCCCGACATTATCAGGTATCCCAAAGTCGTCGGAGCACGGATAATTGAATCAAAATCGCGCGTTAGCGAGGAATCTCTATGGCCTCTTCTTCCAGATTCGATATATTTGCCACCGTCGACAGCAGCGGAGCGTCGGCGGTCTGTTGAATCCGTGCTCGAATCTACTTCCTCGATGTCGACCTCTTCGGGTTGCCATACGAGGCGCACCAACACGATCCGTGCAGAGAATTATTCAGTGCCTCGCTGCCTCCCGTGTGCGGCAGTGCAATCAATGCCTACTCGGGTGAGACTTTCTAAGCTCTCGATCCTCATAATTGATCGCCTTTTTTCCTCCCTCCATCGAACCCGCGTCTACCCACAATGGCCACGCCTAGTCTCTCTCTCTCGCTCTCTCATCTCTCTCTCTCTCTCTCTCTCTCTCTCTCTCTCTCTCTCTACCACCCTCGATTTCACTGTGGCGCTCAACCCTGGCAAATAAAAAAAACAGCCATGTCGATGATAACTCGTGGAAGTTCGCGTGCCGTGACTTCCCGTACCGGCGCCGCTCGACTATAAGACACATAGATCGGTTCGCAGAGTACCTACGTATATATGTGTATATGCACATGTATATACATATACATATATATATATATATATATATATTTATTGCCCTTCCGACGATTTACTCCTATACATTTTCGTAACGCAACCATCACATGGATTTCTTTTCTGTTGCGCTCTGCAATCCGCATTGTAATGCAATTCCATCGCAATTCCGGTAACAATCTTTTACACATGAAATTGAATATTGAATATTGATCGATCATTGAAATAATCGAAAAATAATCGCCAATATACGTTCCTTCTATCGTTCGCAATTCGAATAATTGAGACATCGAAGAACCTTTTGGGAGAACAAAATAAAACAATTAGAGATGTATATTCGCCAAACAGAAGATTGAAAGGTGAAGGTTTACTCAGAATAAGATCCATTTGACGCAACCGGATAATTTGCAGCGAGTGGATTGCCATTTGCCGCAAATATAATTATCCGGCATCAAATGCGTTCTATTTAGTGTGTTTAATGACTCGTTATCGATAAAGTCAATCTCAGATCTTGGAGTGATCTCGTGGAATCGTCGGATTGGAATGCTACACGTGAGTATTTTCGATCTGGGTGACAGGACGGAGTCGCTTGTCGATATAATTCCGCAGCGATTGAGCTTTTGTTGGCATCGAAAGAGATCAAATTCGAACATTATGCTAACGACTAACTCCGTCGGTTCGTCATCTGAAAATAGTCCTTACTCCGCGTTTACAATAAGCCGGGCGACGGCTTTTGGATGGAGGAGACGGATCTACCGCTGCAGCGTGGCCCGGTGTGCGCTATTTAAGGCACGCGCCCGATGCGAACGCAATATCTACCATGCCGGATGGCTTCAGACTTTGATAGCGTTCGCCCTTCGATAAGCTTAGGTTTGATCACCGGATGTTAAGTTTGCCAGACGAGAATATTCAGCTTCGAGTAGGCTGAGAGCACTTTACTCCCAAAGCCTATTTGAACAGTCCGCAGTCGTACTCATATGAGGTAAAGGTCTCAGTGACCAAACACGTCTCAGTGGTCACACAAAGCGTGCGTGCAATACGATTTTTCATGCATCTTCGGGAACCGGGACTGCTCCCTTAGGTGTGCGGCAGAGCTTGGCAGTATTTTAAATACTTGATGTATTTTAAGTATTTAAAATACATATTTTAAGTACTCAAATACTTTTTGGTATTTTAAGTACTTTTCAAAATGCAAAATACAAATAAATGTATTTTAAATACATATAGTCTTTTGTATTTTGTATTTTAATTACTTTCGAGTATTTTGCCCAACTCTGGTGTGCGGCCGCTTTTACCCTACCATACCGATATCTTAACTGTTGCATTAACGCCAGGGAAGCTGAATAACATTTATTTTCAGCTGACTAAACGTTTGCGGGAAAAAACCATAAAAATAACAACTTGAAGTTCAATCAATCGAGGAAAGCTGTCGATTTCAGCCGAATAAAGAGCACTTTATTTTTGTCTTGAAAATAAACAATAGGATAAAAAATGTCGCCCACGGTCGATTGTTCGTAACGATGTTCTGATCGTATAAAAAAAAAAGTCGTCAAATACAAACATATGTAAGATTCTTGGATTAGGTCCACTTTTTTCAATGTCGTTTCCTTTTGATATCGTCTAAGTTTAAAAGAAGGCGAGAAGAAGGAACTCTCACAATTTTTGTGAATATTCGGACGCGGGCATTTTTTAACATCACCAGACCGCCTTCAATCTTAATTTCAAAGTATCAACCCAAATCGGAGGTTTTCGACGTACTTCTTTGTTCCCGGAGAGAAAAGATAATTAAAACATGTCTCCTGAAATCAATGTCGAACGATAATTGACAAGCACCCAGAAAAATAATTTATTTGACCGCCACCTTTTATTTCCCTTCAAGTAAAATATTTATTGGATTTAAATAAATATTTATTTAAGTTCACTTGGAATATTTATTTAAATCAAATAAATCTTTCACTTAAATCAAATGAATATTTTACTTAAATCAAACAAACGATGGCCGTCAAATAAATTATATTTCAGGGTGAGAGTAGGAACAATTTCCTCGTAGCGATCGGCAAGTCTGCCATTAGCTCGCATATTCCCGAGGCGATTGATTGAACTTCGACTTCGACGGAGCTCCTCAAAGCATTCGGTGTGGCTATGCTCGAAGGCTCAAAATCGAGGAACACCGGAGGTCCTCTCTCAATTATTGAATTATACGGTAGAGGACACGAGTCTGTGAGGGGAGCCCGATGTACATAGACTCCGCGAGTTATTCTCCGGCCGGAGGTCTGCACCCAACAGCGAAAGGGCGCGGCCTTACGATCGCGGTACTTTGAGGGATATTTTATTAACCCCTTGCATAGCCCCACGGCTCGCTCCGAGTTACACCAAGTTGTATTTGCTCCCTCCGTCTCTCCGTGTGGATCGAGCTTACACATGTCGAATCCGGTGTGTTATTGCCTCGAATAAGGGTGACGTCGGACGACGGGGCTCCTCGCATATGAAACCCCTTTGTCGAGATGGTTGCGCCTCCAGTGCGCTCTATATACCTAACGATGGTGCATTCATAGGAGCCCGAGCCCGCAGGGATGGTTTCGAGCACTCGTGACGTTTGATACCGCACACGCACATCTGCACCTATATTCAATCCGACTCTGGTGCACCTTCCAGGCGTATTACAGATATACGACTGCAGGCCCCTCCTTCGTCGTCCCATCCGCGACACTGTAGTCATCCGTTGTTCTATTCTACGCGTGGCTGTCGGGTTTGGAACACGGTGCGTGCGTCGAATAAACTATCGCGTATGCCCGTCCGGTAACTCAGCTACTCGGATTTCTCAACGTTCGCGCGTTCTCGTCCACACAGTCCAACACACCTTGGATATGTGCAACGGTACGCGCCAAGAGGCGATCCACCCGAATACCCTCTCGCAGCCTGCCGGATATCGTGCATAGCCGAGAAGGCACGATAACGATAACCCGCTAACGTCACGCGATAACGTCCTTCGTCTCTATCCCTCACTCGTTCACGCTCCCTCAGACCTTCTTTCACCCTCCCACCGTCTTTTGGCACGACTTGATGAATCTAGTTTCGATTTCCCGCCGGCTTCGCCCCGCGGAGCCGCATCTACGGTGCACCTTTATAGCGAGCACTTGATGCATTCAAAAAAAAAAAAAATTGATTGATGTTTAAGCAACATAATTTCTTTCTAACGAAGAGGCGATATGTATGAAAGTATGGAGCAAACTTCATTGAGATGAAAGAAGAAACTTGAGCGAGTATAATGAAGATGTACTATAATTCGTTGATGTTGTTGTTGTTAAATATCAAAAATATGTTATTGATTATATTCGAGTGGGGCGACTAACATCGGCCAGATCGACGAGTTGTTAGATTGTTTGTAACAGTTGCCGATTATTAGATTGTTAGTTTAATTGACTGTAAATTATAACAATATCATATAATATTGTAACGAATATGTAGCTGACTATTCGTTAAGACACACGATATTAGTTGGGTTTGACAATAGACAAACGAACGGACGATCGATGTAAGATCAATCGTCAGATAAAACAGTCTCGATGAGACTTTGACAGACGAGAGACATTTGACACTTGATACTCAAGATACATAGCCGCGATTATACCAATATTCGCCCCAGAACCTAATACATGCGTTATTCTTTCCCACAGTCGTTACAATATTATAGCAACTAAACAGTAACTATATTATATAATATTAAAGCACATAAGTTTTTAAGAAATTTAATTATTATTTTTTTTAAACAAATGCATTTATTTTCCAATAAATTTTTATTGCAATTTGATTGTTACTAATAGGTTTTCTTTATCGTTTATAAAATTGCCAATCCGAGATTCAAGTCATTTCGTCACCTCGATAAACGCGCCATTGAATATAATTATCATTGTACTGCATGAACCGACGTCGATGTAATAATTTCGTCGATCAGGTACGCTCGTCAGGCAATAAATCGTTCGCTTTACTAATGAAGTGAACCGCACAACAATCATCGTCTCGATCGTTATAATACGGGTGTCGATATGAAATTTGATTGGGCATTAACGGCCTCGCGTGTCACGGATGACGAAGAGTCATTATAATCGCGCGGTAACGATTATGAGTGAGCCTGACGGGAAGATCGTTGGTCTGTGAAATCCTGCGAGATCTTAAGATTCAGCGATCGCGAGAATGAGAATCTGACGGTTCACACGCGAACCGTCGCATGGGTGGAAAAAATTCCGGCCACGTAAGGCCTTATCATGATATTTCAGCCGTAGTGTGAAGTAACGATAACAAAAAATCTTGAAAAGATACCAAATGTTGGATGTCGAATAGCAACCAGCGTTTTACGCTATAATATTGTAAGCAACTACACACAGAAAAATAATTTATTTGACGGGCATCCGCAAATAAATATTTATTTGGTTTAAATAAAAATTTTTATTGATTTGAGTAAATATTTATTTAAATCAAATAAATATTTATTTAAATCAAATAAATATTTATTTAAACCAAATAAATATTTATTTAAACCAAATAAATATTTATTTAAACCAAATAAATATTTATTTAAACCAAATAGATATTTATTTGCGGGGCGCCCGTCAAATAAATTATTTTTTCTGGGTATAACCGTTACTAACAATTGAAGAAATCATCACAATATCAATCACTTTTTTAATATTCAACAACAACGAATCATTCGCCAAGTTGACAGACTGTAATCTTTGTCGATGAATTCTTCCCGGACAAAATCTTCCTTAACAACATAGAGTATATGGTCGGGCATTCCACCAGAAGTTTGCATGCTCTGAGCCTGACCCCCTTCAGTAAATGCGCAATTTTTTTTTTTTTTTTTTTAGAAAACTGTTTTGAAAAAGAAAAGACGTATTTTTTATTTGGATCTCCGATCGATATCTCCGACCGTATGATTTTTATAAAAATACGATTTTTTCTGTAAGGCTACTTTTTAAAAGATTAATATTTTGGAAGTTTTCAATCGTATCGAAAAATTTCTCACACGATATTTATTCAGTTTAAAGTGAACAAAATTATGAATATTTTTTGGAAGTCTTGTGATCAGTCTAAAGTTGTGTTATACGATGTTAAAGTAAACAATATTGTTTTTCATCAACTTCGTCATGATGAATATTAAAATGAAAATATGATAAAAATTCTGTGTGAAATTGCGCAATTTTTCAGACTAGTTACGGAATGGCGAGATTTTTTTTCGCCAAGTTCTACTCGATTGAAGATTTTTTAATACGAAAATTTGTCACTGCGCGGGCTAGTTAAAATGTATTAATTAGTAGCAGATTACACATATCACAACATTATATTTTATTATATATGTTATTATATATCACAACATTGTATGTGATTATATTGTTAAACACACATTTTTCGCCATCATATTTTATTATTAGCCTTTGGGGGGGGGGGGGGGGGTGGTTATTCCATATCATTTTGCAAAAAAAAAAAATGATTTTTTTCAAATACGAAAAAGGATCACTGTTATTCCAATGGGTAATGGAAAAGTGATCAGTAAAAGGTATTCACGTTCGGAAGACTTTGAACAGTACACTGAGAGAAGGTTCTAGTAAAAATGACCAATCATCTAAGGAAAATTACCATAGCGCATAGTAGTACGGCATGAGCGCGCCACTTATGGTAGAAAGTCTGAGATTATCCAAGAATTTTTACCATAATATCTAAGAAAAATTCTTATAAATCCGGTTCTTCCTACCATAGGTGGTGCCTTAACGCTCTACTACTATGTGCTACGGTAATATCTCCCAAGTGATATAGTAATTTTTACTAGATCCTTCTCTCAGTGTACAGTTGTATGAAATAGAATAAAAGATGCAATGCAATGCGTGAGTCGTACACACGGTGTATAGCAGATTTGTACAGGGTCGTAAGAAAGAAAACATCGCATCACTAATTCCTCGATGTTTGTTTGGCAATTCAGACGGTATCGTCCGATCATGTATTACTGGTTCCAATAGAGCGCGCATTTGCCACCAGTACTACTAAAATTAAAAAAAAAAAAACTTTTATCGGTAAATAAAAATAATATATTCAAATAATCTTTAGTCGTGCCTCCGAAACAAAAAAAAAAAAAAAATTGAAACGAGGTTCTGGTAGCGTGTTGGGGTTCCGGGCAAAGTCTCGCTGAGGAGAGCGAGTTCTGTTTCAATAATCTATCGACTGTTGTGAACGTCCAGTCGAAACAACTCAATAGGAAAGTGTGGCGATTATTGCATAAAAATAAACGAATCGCCCGAAAGTTTTCTCGATTGGTTTGGTTTAACGTAGGTGACCCACATAAATGAAGGCTCATCTTGACATCACTGTTGAATTATATAAAATCAGCCTTGCCGGTATTCGTCCGTTCTCCCGTAAATCTACTTCTGAGGGGGAAAAGCATTTTTGGAATTCATAACATGCTCTATAAATATCTGGCGACCACGTAGGCCGGCACTGTCGTCATAGTCGGCCGACATTTGTACCAATAATATTATACTGTATATGTCCCATTCATGCGGTGTACGCCTCTGATGGTGTATTTCATCCGGTATAATATTCTACTATAAAACAACACCGTACACAGAAGGCGAGAATGTGTACCGAGAAATGCCACAAGGCGTCGTACAGCTTCAGTCATTCATGAGCTCTCGACACGCCGTATAATGCGCGAACTGTTCCCGGTCAAGTTACCATGCATCGCGTATACTGTTGTTAACTTCTTCCGCGTTTCTTTCGTATACACCCAGAAAAATAATTTATACGACGGCTACCGTTCATTTAGATTAAGTAAAATATTTATTTGTTTTAAATTAATATTTATGTAAATCAAAGAAATATTTTACTTAACAAATGCATATGCCGACAACTGCCAGAATACGGTCACCACCGCTTTCTGAACTGCAACAATCCAGCGAAAAAAACGCTCCTCACCGCGGAAACAATAGCCCTAAGAAAACTTACTAAGATAAGACACCCGAACAACCCTCTCCATAATCCTTCAAATCTCGTACTGTGCGAAACCTCAAGAATAACATCGATAAAGGGGCGCATCGTCAACCTAAGCTCTGACTTTGCAAAAATACACCTCGAAACTATCACAAGCTTATGGAATAGCCGTTTCCCAAATGTGAGACCCAAACACAAATTTCCGACGCACACAATAACAGAAATCCTGAACATACTCCACAACACGTAATCGCATTTAATCGGTCTAGTACAAGTAATGTACGACACCACCATACTCACATTCTTCCTCACAAACAAATACCAACACGCAGACAATTAGCAGATCCACGGGCTGAAGGACTCCGGTCGATGGCCCATTGGGCAAAGGAAAAAAAAATAAATAAAAAAATACCACCGAGACTATTGTAAACATCCGCTTACTAATGTAAATACTTTGGCCAATAAAATTCTTGTACTACCACTATTTTACTTAATCTAAATAAACGATAGCCATCAAATAAATTATTTTTCTGGGTGTAAAGAAGAGCCAGAGGACACCTGGTCGTCCGCTGTTAATTACACATGTGTCTGTCCGATAGAACATATTTAAGCAACACGTGCCATTTCGATGACGCTTCTCAGGCGCTGATGAAAAAGAAAGATCGAATCGCCGAACAACTTTCCCGAATGTAAAACGAACGATCGGGACACCCCCCGAGTCGACATAAAAATACACCGATCAAACGAGAAATGGATAAATGGAAAATACGATCGGAATAGGTGAATGCACTCTATTTCGTTTGTGGCTTTCGTATATAGTACATTTTTCTCATCATTTATTTTTTTATTTTTATGTCATACCGATATTGTATTCGAGACACGACGAGCTCGCAAGGTGTTCCCCGCTCCGGAGAACGAAACAGACACCGCAGGTGTCGTATACAACGGTACGAAAGACTTCCCACACACACACACACAGACATAAAATATGTCGGAGACTCTGTTGGACCGCGTGTTGTTATCGGATTCGATGACGCGACCGGATCATAATAACATCGGGGAGTCAGCAGGGTGAGTAACGTCGAGGGATTTCGCCGAGAACCGCGCACATTCTCACCGTCCCTGTACGCAGCAGAGCGAATGGAATGAAGGCATGGGAAAGATTCAAGCGCGGGAAGAATGACGGAACGAGCATCAGATTCATGTTACACCCTCGAATTTCTCTCGTTTCGGGAGGCTGGCCTCGTTCGCTCGTTCCCTCGTAAAGCTTTAACGACCCCGGGGGTGGTTTTAGAGTGATCCGCGAGAGACTGAGAGAGCGAGAGCTATATAACCGCGCGGTGAGTAGTAAGCTTCACACCGCCACCACCGCTGCTGCTGGTTTTCTGGTACACCGCATGTGTCCCGGCTATATCGCATTACCGCGAGAAAACAACTAAATGAGCTACGCCGCTTTTTTTTTTTTTTTTTTTTAGGTCGTCGCGGTCGGTACGAATGCTCCTTCTCCTCGACCTCTCCGTCTCAAATTGAACATAAAAGTTCGGACAAATTTTGATAATTCGAAGAATATTGTTATTGTTATTGCTATATCAAGAGACGCGGTACATTGAGAAAAAAATCGATCGTAGCAACAAAATGAACACGCACAACAAAATGAGAAAAACAGATCATTTGGGTCAACAAAATGAACAAGCACAGAAAATGAGAAAAAAGATCATTTGGGTCAACAAAATGAACACGCACACAAAATGAGAAAAAAGATCATTTTGGTCAACAAAATGAACACGCACACAAAATGAGAAAAACAGATCACTTGGGTCAACAAAATGAACAAGCACAGAAAATGAGAAAAAAGATCATTTGGGTCAACAAAATGAACACGCCCACAAAATGAGAAAAAAATATCATTTTGGTCAACAAAATGAACACGCACACAAAATGAGAAAAAAGATCATTTTGGTCAACAAAATAAACACACATACGAAATGAGAAAAAAGATCATTTGAGTCAACAAAGTGTGCGCTTACGGGTGGCGAAACAAATTTTTGGTCGATCGAACGAAACAATTGTTGTCGTAAGTGCACGGTCAAAAATAATTCCGTAAAATCGGAATGCGAAATTTTTTAAAAATAATTTTGTTAAATAAGTGACAAACCCGTTTGCCACTTACTTGAATATTCGAATCTTTCACTTCCCGTGTCATTTTCTTTGTAGTTTTGTTTGTAAAACTAGAAAAGTAAGAAATAAAAAATTGCGGACTTTGTGGACAATAATTTGTTGTAAAAAGTACAATTTTTGTTTTTACTGTGTAAAGAAACATTCCATTCAACGGCCTGTTAGTTTGATCAACGAGGTATTCGTTTCGATCAACCAAATATTTGTTTCGCCACATGTAAGCGCACATTTTGTTATCCCAAGTGATTTTATTTTCTCCGTGTAGCGTCCGTTGATATGTTGTTACATTGATGTCTTGATTGTTTTGCACTGATAACAAAAAAATGCAGTTCAATCAACTAAAGATTCGGGCAGGGACGTTCGGATAAATGTTTTATTGGTTGATTGAAATAACTTAACGGGTCAAAAATATTTTTGTGAAATTATCCAAGCATTTTTTTTTAACTAACCATTCTTTTAGCTGCGCCGACAAAATATTTATTTAAACGTCCCTCCGAATCTTTAGTTGATGCAATCGTATTTTTATCGGTGTATCGCCGCACGAGAATAAAGTTTAAAAAGCTTTTCGTGAATAGCTTCGGTCTGGCCGAGAGAGGAAAAAAAATTATTTACGGCAATTATCCCTGTCCCGCTCGACTTTCGGCAAAACTCCGATCGTATTCATCCTCGGCGCGAAAGAATGCAGGTCATAAATGTTGTCTGTGATATTAAACGAAAAAAAAGTTAGCACTTCCATTCTTTACAAAAATAAAATGAAACGTTCTTTATCACACTTTTTTTCGGATTATTCGTCGCGCTGTAACGGATCGAAAAAAAACAATTCCGTCACTCCGCATTTTTTTCCGCATCGCTCCGTATTCTCTTTTTCGTGGAACGCGTAGGATAAAAAAAAGGTGTCACTCATCATTTAAAGGCTATGTGTCCGATGTACATTTTCCCCGCTGATCGCGAATATTCGGGTTATTTCACTTCCAGCTTAACACTCGACAGGTTGTCATGAGTGAAAAAAAAAAAAGTAAATGTAATTAAACGTAACTTTGCGCTTATTGGTGTGGAAACATGATAAACCAATGATTTACATACAAATTATTCGTATGCAAAATTTAGATCAGGCACGTTGGCACTTCCCGGGGCGACCGCAACAATCGTCTTACATTCGATAACTTCTCTGGTTATGACGAAAGTTTGCAGCTCTAGTGTAGCTGATGAAATGGAAGCTGCAGGAGCCATCGACGAGCGTACCCAATTAGGGTCCATCGAGCCCTTAATTGGTAATACTCTCCTCGGCGTCAAATACAGTTCAAAGATCTTTCTGAACTGCCATTTTCGCCCCCCCCCCCCCCCCAGTTACTGTCTAATCAAATGGCCATTCTTCGGTTCATTTAAACTTTTGATGAGGAAATTGAAGTGGAATTGAAAGAAAAAAAAAACATTTATGATAAATTTAACGATAAATATCCAATAGAAAATTAGAGGAAAAAATATAGAGCGGAATTCTAAAAGAAACTCTGACGGAAAAGTTGCTAATCTGCAAACACATGAAATTAGTATATTATGCTAGGAGGGAGGAAATGGAGGGATTTTCGCCGAGTGTGAAATTCGCTACCCGAGCGAAACGAGGGCAGAAATCACACGAGATGAAAATCCGCTTCCCTCCGTGTAACATGATTATTTGAGCGGAGTCGGTAAGAAATTATTTTACGCTCTTCGCAGATTAACAACCTTTCGACCGGAGGATTTTTTTATTTAAATTTACCTTTTTGTTGTTCAAATTAAAAATCCATCGTTTCGTCTGTGGTTTTTTTTTTTTTTTTTTTCTGTGACACAAATTCTGGGTCACCGAGCATAACAACAGTCTTTGTCATGCGCACAGGTTAATAATTATCATTGGTCAGTAATATGTCATTTTCCGTCCGTGTTGCGCGCAAGGAATATAATTATTTAAGCGAAGTCGGAAAAATCATATTTTACGCTCTTCGCAGATTAACAACCTTCGGGCCGGAGGGTTTTATTTATTTATATTTTCCTTACTGTTGTTCAAGTTAACAATCCATCGATTCGTTTCTCATGATTTTTCTCCGTGACACATTTTCTGGGTCACCGATCATAATAGCAGTCTCTGTCATGCACACAGACTTTAGCAGTTCGTAACAATCGCTCTGTCTCAGAGTTCTGCTCGGTGCATGCTACAGTGTTCGGCGATATATTGCCCGGGCATACGAAGGAAGCTTGGCTTAATACGGACTTGAACTATCGGCGAGATGGTTTTAATTGTGTTAGAGCAGGTCGGTTCTCCATTTCCGAGGTTGGAGTGGAGCAGCCACCCCTCCTTCCCTCCTCCCGGAATAACATATTTTGCCGAAGTAGCTTCCACTGACCGAACCATTTAAAGATGGATGAACAATCTCGGCATGGTATAAAAAACGTGACCATCGCGGTAACGCTTATAGACTCGATTATCGGCGAGATTTCATCGCCTATTCGGCGACCGTCGTCGGGACTCCAAAGCGAGAAGAGGATAATTGACGCTAGTGCTGTCGGACAAGGGTGATTATATACTCCCGTACGATAGAATTAAGGTCGTCAACAAAAAGAACAAGCGACGAGGATCGACGAGAATCGACGAGAACACGCGGTTAATTGTAAGTTTATGTTTATGATCGAAGTTTATGCGCGAATAGGAATTAAAAGTTTCGTACTCACAAAATTTGCCGAACGTATTATTAAACATTGGCTCTTTCCGATACATGAAAAAAAAATATTAAACATATATTTTTTTTTTTTACCCGACAAGGTAGAAACCTCCTTTGAGATTTCGCGCCGCGTCATAATGCTTTGTTTCCACTTTTTTTTAGTAGATCTGCGACGAGATTCATATTTAACTGGACACACATTTTTTACAGCTGGTGGGTTGTTTTTATCTGATTCCAGTGACTCCATAAGATAATAGAGGTACGGCTGCATTATGACCCTAATCTATCTGCTTTCTACCTGGTTGGAAGTCGGACCGCGGACCAAACATACTTTTATCAGAATGATATATATATATATATATATATATATATATATATATGTATATATATATATATATATATTACATGTTTCGACCGCTTTCTAATAATTTTTTCATATATTTTTTTTACATTTAAGATTAAGTACCGGAAAGGTTTGGTCAATTAATTCGAAATTCAATACCAAGTCTGCGTTTTATATGTAGAAGAGGCCCAGCAACTTTTCGCTGCGACTCCAAGTCTCTTCGAAAACTTATTGTGTCTTCGGACAGTCAGACTTACAAACAGACAGAAATGGGGGAAAATCGTTTCTTTTTTCCATTCTAGGATATGTAAAGGATATCTCTAGACCATAATCAGTCAATTCAATTTTTTTAATTAAAATACCTTTCTTACATAATTCGTATGACATGAGAAAGTAGAGAACCACCACGCGATTAGTTATACCGTGCAATCCTTTCGCGATTTCGCAAATTGGTTTATCAAGAAAAACCTTTCAACCCCTCGACACATTATACTGTACACCATGCATGTATGTATGTATGTATATGATACAACTCGCGTGCTTCTACTCTCCGTGCACTCTGGTCGTGCCTGTGTACGTATAAGCGCATATACCGTACTACCGGTACTTCATGCTCGCCCTGCTCTATGCATGAAGGCGAAATGCACGCACGTTCCGTATGCGCCTTTCCACTTGTGCCCGGCGTACACACGCTACCAGAATATTTATGTAATCATTGTCACCGCAACGGTCACAGCTGCAAGGACGATCCACTCCCCTCTGGCCGAAGAAGCGCCCGCACGTGAGACAAACGTGCGGTACCCTGTATCGTTGCCCGAGTGGCTATTTCCATTGCCACCGCACATTCGCATACGCATAATACCCACCTCTCTGACGTTGTACTGAGCTTATATATTTATTGTAACGAATATGTAGCTGACCATTCGCTAAGACACACGATATTAGTTAGGTTTGACGATTGACGAACCAACGGACGATCAATGCAAGATCGATCGTCATGTAAAACAGTCTTGATCGGACTTTCAGAGAGTTCATTACTCGAGATACACTTAGTCGTGATTATACTAATAACATCCGCCCCAAAACCTACTACGCGCGTTATTCATTCCCACAGTCGTTAAAATATATATATATATGTGTGTATATATATATGTATACTAGTGGGGCTTTGGGCTCGCGCGCTCGCACCCCTTTATGAACTTAAGCCCTTATCTATTCAAAGTCCCTTTAAGCTTAATGGATTTAAGCCCGTATTATTCCAAGTCCCCTTACGCTTAATGGACTGAAGTCCTTATTATTCCAAGTCCCCTTAAGCTTAATGGACTTGAGCCCTTATTATTCAAAGTCGGCAGCGGCGGCGAAATCTTTTTATATTACAGAGAGATATATAAAATTCTTGCCTCCATCGCGTCAAGAATCGGGAGCAGTTTGACCATACGAAGAGCTCACTTTTTATGAAGACTAGCGTCAACGCGCTCGCTTCGCTCGCGCTTATTTCATTTATTTTAGGTTAGGTGTGCCGACCTCACTAAAGAACGGACGATCCTGATTGGCTACGAAAACTGGCTTCACGATTTCGATTATTTCGATAATCGAGTGTCATGTCTTTTTTAAGAGGGGATGGCTCTGTTCCCCTTTATCGTAAGGAAAAAGGTCAGCTTCATGATATCATATGGCTTCATATGGCCTCTTCCCGTTGGATGAAGCTGAACTGTTCCCCGACCAAAGCTGAAACATTAAGCTCACTTTGGGTGGCCCTTCAGTCCGAAATATTCCAAGTTCCTTAATAGGGGCGGCGCGGTTGAGGAGGAAAGGGCGTCCGATGGACGAGGGGGCTGATTATTCTGAGACCCCTTGAGGTCCAAATCCAAGCGCCGATTATTGCAAGTCCCCTTGGGCTTCTGGGCAGGTGCTGATTATTCAAAATCCCCTTGGGTTTTGTGCCAAAGATGTGATTATTTGAAGTCTTTTGGAGACTCTTCATGTGAGCGCATCTACACAGTAAAAAAAGTTTGTACTTTTTGCAACAACTTATTATCGACAAACGTGCACAATTTTTTATTTATTCATTTTCCAGTCTTACAAAGAAAAGTACAAACTAAAATTGTCAATGACACGGGAAATAAAAGGACAGGTTCGTATGTTCAAATAAGTGACAAACGAGTTTGTCACTTATTTAACAAAATTTCGCATCCAAATTTTACGAAATTTATTTTTACTGTGTATGTATGTATGGGAGAACCGTCATCATTAAACGATCGAAGAGAAAGTGTTGGAAATTTTCAGTTAACAAGTTATACACACATTTGGAGTGCGGTCCAGCGATTTATTTGTGTTGTTAATGGGCTATTTTAATGGATCGGCCGTCCCAGTTTTGTGGATTTGATGAAACGGTCTACGGATTTACCGATTCAAGAAAAATTTGATTTATTAGTATTTATCGACGGCTGAAATAATACCCAATAATCTCTGCACCGCGATCCATCGTCGCATCGCTGCAAAACACAAATAGTCCGTTCATGACATTTTCAGTAGTTAACAATAGAATCTCGAAAGCAGAAGGCTTACGATAATAAGCCACGTCTCATTTTAAACAGTAATAATGATTCTTTACGTCGCACGAAGGCCAATTACAGTAGATTTCAATGTCGCCGAGATATTAGTGTTTGGATTTTAATTGGTCCGATGAAAGGGATTCCTCTTAGCTCAAATGTCCAAATTAAGGACTTTGTGACCTTATCTTTTCTGCCGATAAATTCACCTAGAATTCATTCCATGACTGTATTCTGATACCTCGAAAAATAGCTTGACTCGCAGCACCGCGATTCCTTGATCGCATTGCTGAGAAACGAAAGTGGTCCATTCATTCGACTGCTGCAACCACACCGAAGCTCCCCTATATACATACACAAATAATTTTCTGTGAAAAATACTATTGTACAGATGTGATACAAAGTTCATAGCGAGCCACAGAATTTTTTTCAGATTTCGATAACTTTGATTAAAAAAAAAAACAAGATTCGTTGCAATCAAAAAAAGCAGAGTGCCTTTTTTAGTGCGTTTGTCACAGTGTCTTTTTTTGGAGTCGAATAGAAACGGACGATGCGTCCCTTGGAGCGGCACTCCCACCACGTGTGTCTCAGCGACACTGACAAAATGTAGTTCCTTTTGTTTATAATTAAAATAAATACAAAAAAAAAATTGAAGAAATATGTATCTCGCGTTTCCTTTATCGCTCGCTCCCTTAGTCTGCCGGGTTTGAAGAAAAGCCGGACGGTAGAACTCTCGCGGGTGCAGCCAGTAGACAGCGGCATTAATATTTATGGGCCCATTATCACCCTCTCTGTGCTAATAACTTTAGTGACGCTTTCGGTTCTCTCGAATGTACATATATATATATATTTGACGCAGGCATGTGGAGCAAAACGGGAGTGCGTGCTCGTCGTATACGTCGGTGAAAACGACGCGGGTCTGCATCTACCGTTGCTGTATGTAGTCTAATAAAGGCGGTCGCGTGTGTCCCCAGTAAGTACAATTATCGCGAGTCTACCGATATGGATGATCTCGCATGCGGTTGCCCGACACACCTCGGCCGAGAGGGATGGAAAAGCCGGGTCGAGAGAAATTCTCGTGTTATGAAATTCGCCCTCCCGTTCCGTTTGCATTCCCTATCCTTCAGTGGAAAACAGCTGGTTCGGTGCCTCGCTAACCAGCTTGACCGACTGCAAAATTTCGCATTATATCGTGCTCGTGAAAATTATTTTCATTTCACGTTTGCACTGCTTTGTGGGCTAATGTAATTTTCACGGATGGCTACACACGGCACTCATCCCCGTTTCTCTATCCCTCCGCGAGGTCCATTCCGGACAAAACGAAAGATATTTCTGCATTTGCCCTTCGGTCGGGAAAACAAAGTTTTGCCGCGTAACTCGTACGGTGCCTTTTTTTTTTTTTTTTTTTGCGACTGTTCATATGCAGAACCAGTCACGTATACGGGCGTTTTTTAGTACATAGTTTTCTTTTCGTTCAGTTATCTTACGAAACAATTTGTACACTTAATTTGTCGAGAAGCGAGATTCCGTGAGTCTAAGTAGATCAACTCAATGTACAGCCTCTTCCACTTTTTACAAACTCCTCCTACCGTCTCGCAAAGTCTCAGTTCCATTCCATCGAATACGTTTCAAATACAGCCGCAAGTGAATTAACACCCTGATATCTAAGCACCCATTAATTACGTATCTCGTACATATTTTAATACCCAATAATGACACGAATATTACACACGATTCCGTGATTCTCACTGCTAAAAATTTCTGTTTGAAAATTCATGAAATGTATATGAAGTTTTATGCATATTAAAGTGGATGAAATTTCATTAACACGTATGTAAGAATATTGCGTTATCGGTATATTAGAAACAATATTACTTGTATAATATTTGTAACAATAGCATAATTTTCATATGCGTAGGTCTTAATTTTCAATGCCATCACCGGTAATTTTAATATACAGGTATTACATTTAAGCTTAAATTATTAAAATTCAAGTACAATGTATACGAATTCTAATTGGATATACCGAGATTGTATATTTCATATAACTTTGTATTTTAAACGTGTTGTGTAAGCGGTGGTTTTTTTTTTAATTTTAAATGCACTGTAAAGAAAAATTGTAAATTTAATTTACGGGAAATTGAAATTTCTTTGAAATTTCTTTGAAATTTCTTTGAAATTTCTTTGAAATTTCTTTGAAATTTCTTTGAAATTTCTTTGAAATTTCTTTGAAATTTCTTTGAAATTTCTTTACATTAATCGAACATTAATGTACTTTTACTGTAAAATTACAAGACGAAATATTAAGATTACAAATCTTTTGCCTGAAGTTTACAAAAATTTCCATCAAAACCACTAATTTCACTGTAAAATTGCAACGCATATGTATTTGAAATTTCAGAAGCGGTTTATGTAAAAAAAAGCTTCCAACACTGTTCAGTAATTTTCAAACAAATTTTTTTTTTACAGTGTAAGTATCAAGTCAGTTTTACTGGTGAACACGTAATAATTTATTTATTAGTACAAGGCAACGTGTCGCAGGCACGAGATCTCGGGACGAACTGCCGAATCATTTTTCGGCAAACGTCGTCCAGTCGTATTACAATACGCGTGCCGCGGCACTTCTTACAACGCGCGAGATAAATAGTCCACGTACGTCCAGGCTTACAAACACGCTCCCACGCTCGCTTATTATTTGAGGATAACCGATCTATTGACGGTTCTACAGTTGTAGATTTCATAGCATTCGTAACAGTGCTATTTTGCTGCGTAATTTTCATGCTGGATTCAATTGGGGGAACAACGTTAATTCTTCGAACAGGATCTCTTGAATTATTTATCTGCCAATGTATTTTATTTGTCATTTTTTTTTATTACCTTTCGGATAATTGTACGAAAATGGGGCTCGAGTTGTCATTGTATACACCATAGGATTTGACGATAATGATCTGTCTTTTGAACTCCGTTCGGTGTGTCGTTTCGTACAATTAAGGGTGTCGTGTAACCCTTTGTGCCGAGTTTCGTTTGATATAACCAATGTGCCAACCCCATTGGACAATACGGCGGGTCTATAGGTTGGAAAGTTATTCAAAAGCACCGAGTCAAAGGCCTCTCCCTGGGGTATAATAAATAATGACAGTTTAACAGCGAAAGAGGGCGGAAAGGATGTGATATAATAACATTAAAAACGTACACAAAGACTGAAGACGAGGGAATTCTGCATGGAACTAACAAAGGTACTTATTACAGTATGCGAATATTCTCCGGTGACTGCGAATCCCCGATACTCAAGCTCTGGACCCTCTATTATCGATAGTGTATTATAGCGTATTATAACGAGCTGAAATATTATCCCGTATTCTCTCTCGCGGCCGTTCAGTCACAATAAAAAAAATAAAAATAAAAATAAAAATAAAAATAAAAAAAAAAAAAAACAGTACATCGATAAAAAAAAAATAATAAATTCATTACAATTTTCCGATATACCCAATTAAACGAGGATCTTATCGATAACTCCAATTGCGTGGTTATCTTAAAGACCAAAAAAAAAAAATATTCGCAAAATTCATTATATAGAAAACGTAATTTCTAATAAAATCTCATTTGATCATAGCTAATTAAAAGTTCCCCGCAACGTTCTCTCGTTTCTCCCTATCGCTCTTCCTCTGTACACTACCGATTCTCGGAGTAGCGCAATTTTGATTCTTTGACGGGAAAAAACTCATCTATATTATAAAGCGAAAAGTTAAAAAAAAAAAAATAAAAAGAATCTTTCGGGTGAAGCTGTGGTAGCGACATAATCAACGCGAAACGCGAGCCATAGAGCTGTGCTGGATGGAATGACGAAAAAAATACGTGTATATATATATATATATATATATATATATATACATTCGAAATTTGTGACAAGCTGAGAGTTTCGTTCTAGTTCCTCGATATGTTTACGCACTGGTGTGCGCAAATAGTAGAGTGTTGTATGTAATATCGTAAGTTTTTAATAACGAGTTTAACGCGTTATCCGTATTTGGTTTGTGGTTACGAAAAATCCCGTTTCCCCTCGATACGCGAAGTACTATAGAATCATCACTGTATATGCGACGGGGGCAAAATCTGATATGCAGTATAATCCAATCAGAGCGATCAAGTCGATAACTTTGATACAGGCGATACTTTCGACACTAATAACTTTGATGCAACCGGGTTGTGTGGTTTAACGGAGCCTGTTGCACGACACCCAATACATGCGCCCGATTCCCTTTGACCAATGCGCCTCCTGTTATTATTACCCCGACACCATGTTTATCGATTAATAAATGCAATTATACGAATTGTTAATAAACCACGAAGTCGATTTTCAGCTCTGCCGGAACCGCTAAATCAAAAGCTTCTGATTAACGGCGCGCGTAACAAGCTAAAACCCCTGGATACACGGCGGCGTCGATGACACCGGCGGATTCATCGTAAACCCCAATGTTCCACGAACCCTCACGGTTCATCGTTTTCATTCATTATTTTTCCAACCCATTTTTTCTTTTTGCTTCCGCACAGGGGAAGCTGTTTGAGGAGAACAAAAAATTATCTTCAATGAGCTTTTAATGTCGGAGTACTTAGTTCTGTGAAGCACGATGTGTGCACCGAAAACGCACTAATAACCAACCGTTGTAATTCAAACTTTGTACTTATAAAAAAATATATATATATATATGCTTCAAAGGGTTAAGATAGTGTAAAACGTCGAAAACTGCGATTTTTTCACCCAGAAAAATAATCTATTTGACGGCCACCGTTTATTTAGATCAAGTAAAATATTTATTTAATTTAAATAAATATTTATTTAATTCAAGTAACTATTTACTTGATTTAAATAAATATTTATTTAAATCAAATAAATATTTTACCGGATCTAAATAAACTGTGGCCGTCAAATAAATTATTTTTCTGGGTGTAGCTGGCGTTCGAATGTATGTGCGTTTTTGTGCACTCACTTTGTACACTAGTGGAGCGATCGCGTCTCTTCCTTTAATGCAATTTTCATGAAGATTGGGGATCCGTTTCGAGATTTTACGTGATTTTTAAATAAAAAAAAAAAATAAAAAAAAAAGATGTGATAGCTCCAACTCGCGTAAATTTTGAGCTGTCCTCTTAAAACTGCATACAAATACGATACCATGACATTTAGTATTGATCTTGGTCGAAATCTATCCAAGCAATCAGATTTTGTCATTTTTATTTGAGAAATAAAGGGATTAACACTGTACAATGTTTGGTATTAAATTGAGGAAAATATTGATTAATCGTTTAAATTTTATGACATATTGAAATTTTACGAATTTTTTTTAGAAATATTTTTTTTTCGTCTTACACGAGTTTCCGAATCAAATATCACACTAAGAGTACAATGAGTTACAGTTTTGTAATGAGCGGTGAGAAATATATTTAAAATTGCCTCACGACGAAAACGACGAAATTCGCAAATTTCAGTTAGCGACTTCGTGCAATAAGTTTTGAAGCAAATTTTGATGGTTTCAATTTTATGAGATGTAGAAATTTGTTAAGTTGCGAAAAAAAGGGTACAAAGAAATTTGCATATGGTTTCCGCGTTTGTTACAATTTGGCGCATAGCTTTCTCTAGGCCGAAGCCAAAATCGATTAGCGAACTTTCTCGCAGAGAAAGCTACGCGCAAAATTGTAAGAAATGACGAAGCCGTGTGCAAATTATTTTCCACCTTTTTTTTGTTTTCTTTTTGAATCGAATTTTCATCGACCGCCCTCACGATCGTCCACGTTAATAATTTTTGTACGAATCGTGCTATCGACCACCCAAACGATATTTCTATATATAACGTTACTATTTTGTTTATTTATTTTTTTTACGAAAAATAAGCGAATGGAATTTTGAAAAAAACGTGATATCTGTGTGCAACATTGATAAAAAAAAAGACAGACTTTTCGTTAAAAAAAAAATATTATTTTCACAATGTAGACACAATTTTCACAATCCGTTATTAATTTTCTATACATTAATCACGAACGCTACAAGCTAGAGTTGGTATAAGCGGTTTAAACTGTTAACCCAACGGTTTAACTCAATTTGGGTGGTTCGATATCAATTAGTTACCAGTCGGTGTCCATCACCCAGAAAGTTCGGCTGAAGCATCCTTAGCGTAAATTATGAAGTGGTGTCTGAACATCGCAATAATTCTTGATGGTATATAAATTAGTCGAGTATTACCAAAATACACAACTTAGGAACGATACTCGAAATATCCGTCTGTGCTGAAAATTATTACACGGGAAATGTACATCGGAGGCACTCGGGGCTTAAGACCATCGGATATTTATTCGTAGAGTTCGCCAAATTGGCAGTAGAATTGACGAGTCACGTTGTTCCGCTCGAGAGTTGCGCCGATCAAAACTCTTTAATACGGTGACAGTAATAATTAATAAATTTCTTGGCAAGTTCCACAGGGATGTCTATTTGGGCAGTAAGGCAAAGTACTTATTGAGAAAATCTTACTCCGTGGATAATAATACCAATTTTACCAATGAAGCTTTATCGCCTCTTTAACGACGAGTTGACCGAATCCACAAGACGAAAATGGGACGGGGAGTTTATTTTCCGAGTAACTGCCAGACCGTATTTACGGCCAGTCTTTGCGAACTCAATGTCTAAAATGGAACGTGAGAATGTAGAATGCCGACATTGCTATCTGTGGAATTTATTATCATGCAAAATAGGTATGCATATACGTATATGGTCAATTAATTTATGTCTCTTCGCTTCCGACATTCTGCAGAGGTTTTGTAATAAATGGAAAAATATTCTTTCTCAGTTATTTACATTCGTTCACTCTTAGCCCAGGTGTATCTGAGGGCTTTGACATTTAACCGATCTGATAAAAGTGATCCCAATGGTACAGTTCGTATCGTTCTTTAAACCAGTGCTTTTCAGTACATTTTTTTTTTTTTTTTTCAAGAACGACAAAAAACCTCGGCTATTGCAATGGATTCATCAGAGATATTTTCATCCTGATTGCATGTAATTAATATTTTTACATTCATCCTGAAATCCTTAACACACACCCTTGCTCGACTTCGCGAGAATATTTTAACTACGTTTCTTCTTACACCCAGTGAGAGTTCGTCGAAAATATCAATTCCGTTGGAATTTTCATGAAAATGATGAGTACCGATCGGCAAGCGGGAGAACCTCACGCTAGTGGGCACGTACAAATGATTTGTTCGATTGAATCGAATTCACGCGAATTAAACATGATACAGTAATTTATGCGGCCAAACAGGTGTCTATTGTTCCATTCAATCGAGTGGAATATATGTTCTATTTAATTTTGAAAATGAATTAATTATAGTAAAACAAACGATCTTCAGCAGTCTATACCGATCGAACAATTGTGGAAACTATTAAATTATAACAGCACGAATATGATACGTACACGATTTATGTACGAAACCGTGATCGTATCGTAACGCGCTCGTCTGTCCGAGACGATCATAAAGCGCGTCGAACAACTGCGTCGTTAGCATTGTACACCCCTGTCTCCGTGCCTAGTGTAATAATCATTATCGCCATCATCCCTTTCCTCCGTGTGAAAGGGGGCTGGTCGTACTATGTTCGACACCGAAACATCGCGGTCTAAGCTCGGCATTTCAACCGCGATATTAACGAGCGAAATCGGAGAGTGCATGTAATCCGCTGGAGCTCTAACGTTCGAACGGCAGTGAGAACGTTCACCGTAAGATAAATCATCGACGATCGCGAAGTTGCCAGCAACCCTACGCAATAAAAGCCTTTTCACGGCAGAGTTAAAGAAGTTTCTTGAAACTCATGAAAGCGTCTAGTTTTCAGTTTTTTTTTTTATTTATTATTTTTTGTTTCCTAGGAAGTGGAGCTATTTTCGTAAAAAAACAAAAAAAATCATAAAAATTCGACGTTTTAAGAAAAATCAAAAGAATTAAAGTTTGTCCTCAGTGAAATCTAACGAAAATCCCATCGAATAAAAATGCTGGACATGCGAGAAAATCATTTGAAGAGAACGTTCCTCGTGGAGGAAGCGTATTCGAGCATTTACTGTCGTCAGAGGAAAAGAAAATTCGCTCAGTCAAATTTCCGTTATTCGTCTTATTGTGGTCATGTATAATGTCTCTTCCCCCGCTGATTACGAATATCCAACCTAGTTTATGCCTAGAACGATATTTGATGCTGAAACTCGCGTTGAATGGAACATACAAATGTTCCAAAAAATTCAATACATTTTAAACGGTTAGATAAATTGTCGTCAATTTTGGCGCTCTTAGTAACCGACTGACCATGTTTCGAATCTCGGCGATCACCGTATTCTTTTTCATTCTATCGTTCAAACTTGGACCAGCCGTTACATCATCGGCCACGACTAATAGTTCAAAGTCTCCGCCCGGTCGTTACACATCGAGCTTACTCGAATTTTCAGTCGATCGTTTTCAGTCTTTTTTTTTTTTAGAAAATTAAAAATCCCATAAAATCAGAATGCCGGGATAGGCTAAAAACGGCATAATTCGCGTAAGCTCGCAAGTATCGATCTCAAATTTAGTATATAGAATTTTTTTGATACATGCTTCTGCTAACTCTTTACCACAGATTGCACATTATTTCTAGTTCGCTGACAATGAAATTTCAATAACTTTTTTTTTGTAACAAAAACAGTTTCTTTTGTGGGGAAGCAAAAATGATAACTTTTAAATTCCTTCGCGGATATTGGCCGTATTAAAATATTACGAGGATGCATAATTAAAAATCATTAAAATATTCAACAAGGTAAGGTGCCATCGTGGGTAAATCGATGTATCTATCGCGTCCTACATTTGCATTTCACCTACGTACATTGCAGTACGATACAGTAAAGTTATGTACTATAACGAAGATTACATAGAGCGTTGAATGCAGCCGGTAAGGTGTTAGGGGATCGATTAAGGGCGCGCACATACGTAGGGGAGACCGCGGCAAAATGGCACAGCGGGGCAAAATGGGACAGTGACAGCGAAACTCAATCTTACGATCATTTTTGGATGTCCCATTTCGTCCCAACGATACGTTCGGTTCTTTTAAACCCGTTTTGTTCCGCGTACCACCATCGCCACCATCCCAAAGTTATTGGAAAATTGCGTTTTGTCTCATTAGACAAAACGTAATTTTGAACATAGTACGTGCATTTCCCGCTGTGCCATTTTGCCCCGCTCTCCCCTACCATACAAGAGTTTCAATATGACAACGTCGATATGGTCCTGATGACAATAGCGTCGCAAGAATACAGGGGGTGTTGAGACGCGGAAACGGGGTGTACGTCGGTTGTTACGCCCGACAACGCATCGACGCCGAGCTTCCAATCGTATACAAATTCTCCCCACATATTATAGAATATTCTATACACGTACACGTACACGTACACGTACACGTACACGTACACGTACACGTACACGTACACGTACACGTACACGTACACGTACACGTACACGTACACGTACGGATACACATACGTAAATACCGATTAGGTGGGTACACACGATAAAATAATCTTTTTATTTATCTCTTTCCTTTATGTCGCTTTGGGACCAATGCGCTTGTTATCCTGCCCGATTGATCGCACTTTGCCGGCCGCGGGGCAACTACAAAGGCGTTCGATACGTCTCGTTTTTTTTTTTTTTTTTCAATGTTGCAACAAAAATGAACAAATAGGGGTAGAAATAAAAATAACATCGGTTTATTTGGCGTTAAAACATTCGTTGTAGTAAACAAATATATTATAATATATATAGGACGGAAAATCACGTTACAGAACATCGGAAATAGATTCGACGATTTTCATTGGCGCTAATTACGTCGATGGGTTCGATGGGCGAAGCGTCGATTAACGCCCGATAGGTCGTTCCCGTCGGCGAAATTCGCGCGTCCGCTAGGAGAGAAGAGCAATAAATAAAACGGCGTGATCTCTGTGGCCGTTTCTCTCGTGCGCGACACACACGAGCGTACGATGATTGTTCGCATCGTGCATGCTTTAGTTCCGAAGCCAATCACTTCGCATATGTACATTGTGAGCCATTGCCGACAACGCAACATGCTGACGGCCGGGCGAGATTGGGCCAAAAAGTTGAATTAAAACAAAAAAAAACCGCACTCCCGAGGGATCCTCGTTCCTGCATTTTCCGTAATTCAAAAGCTTGGCGTGTATCGTGAAATATGCGCAAAGCGCTGCCGAGTGGGTAAACAGCAGCCTAATGTTTTCATTATCGATAGATAGACATTTACATATGAAGTATTCCATACACAGAGAAAAAAAAAAAATCAATTGAGTCAACAAAATGTGCGCTTACGGGTGGCGAAATAAATGTTTGGTTGATCGCAAAGAATACCTCGTTGATTGAACTAACAGGCAATTGAATTTTCTTTACTTATAACGACAATTATTTTGTTCGATCAACTAAAAATTTGTTTCGCCACCCCTAAGCGCTCATTTTGTTGAGTCAATCTATTTTTTTTTCTCAGTGTACCAAATCGACCTGTTGGATTTGGCCCGCATTTTTTTATATGATTGAACTAACTCTCAAAAGCACTCAGATATATTTTTTTTCAAATTTTTTCAGATTCTTTATAATTATTTATAATTGAAAAAGGAATTTATTGATCGTCACAATTTAAAAATCTGAAAAAATTCTGAAAATTCATGTGTCATATATAAGAATTTTTAAGATTTGAACCGGAATAGGCCGATGTCACCTTCTATTTTTTTCGGATTTTTTTGTTTTCTGAAAAAACATTGAAAGAAATTCGAAGAAAAAATCCGTGGATTATGGGCTGATCGCTTGATCATTTTTATATGCAACACTGGATTGGTATTGAGAATTGTTTCTAATTTTTCTGAAGAGCTTTTATTTCTTTTTTAAGTTTAAAAAAAAACTCTGGAAAAATCTGAAAAAACTTCAAAAAATGCAGCGCTGCATCTAAAAAAGGTCAAGCGATATAATGATAATCAATAATCGACTGATTTTTTTTTATTTTATTTTTTTACTGTTCTTTTTCGAAAAAAATTAGAAAAAAAGAAGAGGTGCACAGAAAAAAAGGTTTGGTAACCAACTAAGCTGCGGTTGCGATTGGCGAAGGAAATATTTGATCGATTGAACAAAATGTTTGTTCAATTCAAGTAACTATTCGTTGAAGCAACTAAATATTAGATCAAACTACTAAATATTCGTTCAATCAACTAAATATTTCTTTCAATCGACCAAATATTTCCTTCGCCAGCCGCAACCGCAACTTAGTTTGATATTGCCAAACCTTTTTTTCGGTGTGCTGCCAGCCCACTCCGGCTCCGCTTTTGGAAATTTGTATATATGACGCATGATTTTTCAGAGTTTTTTGAGATTTTTAAATTGTGGCGATCAATAAAGTTCTCTTTTTAATTATAAATAATTATAAACAATTTGAAAAAAGCTAAAATAGTGCAAGTCAGCTAAGATAGTGCAATCATATAAAAAATCGTGAGCCAAATCCAAGATGTGAGGGGTCAGCCCTGGTCGATTTGGTAAGGACTACCTCGTATGTATCCGTTATATCGATATATTTGTATATATACACCGAAAAAAAGGTTTGATAATATCAAACTAAGCTGCGGTTGCGGTTGGCGAAGGAAATATTTGGCCGATTGAAGGAAATATTTAGTTGATTGAACGAATATTTAGTTGTTTGACCTAATATTTAGTCACTTCAACGAATAGTTACTTGAATTGAACAAACATTTTGTTCAATCGATGAAACATTATCTTCGCCACCCGCAGCCGCAGTTTAGTTGATATCACCAAACTTTTTTTTCGGTGTACCAATTTTATTTCACGAAATTGTAATATCGTGAAATAATTGATTTCATTTTATTAATAATCAAAATGGTATGCAATCGTGCGTTTTGTTTTGTCGTCTCAAACGATGTTTATTCCATTGCAATATCTGGCATACACTCGCGGGAACGATGAAAATTGCGTGCATTTAAGAGCATTTTTAATCCTCGTCGTTGTGCATTTTAGAATGAGGTATTATAAATTTTCATAAACTCGTCTCGGCTCTGCGAGGAAGAGGTACGTTAACACGAACAAACTCCTCGGTTCTTTGAGGTTCCCTTTTTATCTACTTTTACCGAGCGCCGCTTCTATCATATTTTCCGAGTCCTCGGGCAATTTTCATTTTTAAAATTCTCCAAGTTCTGCGAATGCATTCCATCAATCATTAAAAAAAAATCCTTCACTCTGTGGCGCCGCAAGACGTTTTTGCGCTTTTGGAACGACGGAGAGAACGGTGTAAAATGGACCTGTATATGAAATTAAGCTTTTTTTACATCCCGCAAAAAAAAAGGCATCACCCATTTTGACCCCCCGAGTAAAAATGGACGTTTTGTCCCACTTTGGGTCGAATTTTAAGACATCAGTTTGAATTTAAGATGGCTCTTGAGCTCGATCTTAAGATCGAAGTTTGGTCCAAATTTCATTGCGTGCTTAAGTTTGATCTTAAGTTCGGACTCACCGTTTGATCTGAAGTTTGGATTCATAGTTTGGACTCACAGTTTGATCTTAAATCGGCCTTTACGTTGGACTTAAGTTTGATCTTAAGTTGGACTTAAGTTGGACTTAAGGTTGATCTCAAGTTTAAACCAATGTCTTAAAATTCGACCCTTAGCCCCGCGTGTGAAAAAACTTAGAACCGATCCAATCACCATTGATCGACTCTTCCATATTATGTTCCGCTCCCAGAATATTGGTCAATAATCTGACGAACATTGAATTGATGAATACTTTTCACGAAAGTAATCTCTTTTTACCTCCGACTGCCCGCTAGAGCAAAAAAGACGGGAGTTATGCGTTTCACTGGCGATCCGCCAGCTCGGCGACTTTTCGCTAGCGCCGATAAATGTTGGAACGGCAAAAAATGACTCAACAGATTTCGGCATGCTAAAACTTTATAGCCTGATCTATGTTTGCGACAATACATTTATGAGCGGGGAGGTATGAACTCACGGTAATCAACCATAAATAGAGAGATTCGGTTAAAAGTTCATGGTGACATATCGAAAAATCACGTCGGCGATCTCCACACCTACGTGGAATCCCAAATGACGCCGCATACTTCATGCAGCTACTGAGATTGTCAGATTTCAATGCTCAATGCCCAACGAGAAGCCCGGAATTGTTATTTATTATTGATCGTAGCGTTTTTTATTTTTTTTCCACCCTCATAATTTTTCAACGCCCTAGTTGGGTTAGGTCTGGCCAGGACCGCGCCAGGCCCGGGAGTCTGGCCAGTCCCGTGTCAGTGCTAGGACGTATCGGCTAGTCGGATCAAACCCTACCAATCCATGTATACATTTTTAAGCCGATCCGCGCCATCAGACCACAAATTGATTATTCATTTTGCCAATACGACACATAGACATCGGCTCAAGTCCTCATTTTCCCCACCAGTGATGTTGCCTACTTAATTATGGTCCATCGCAAATAATTAAATGTAAAAAATCTCTGCTACTTCGTTATTCACTGAATGTTATTTTTATTTTGTGTTTCAGCCAGCGGAACGCGACTGAGGCATTACAGGCACTTGGACGCGAGATCTCAATTTCTAACCGAAGCTGAATTAGTGGTGAGTGGCTTTCCATTACTTTTTATCTCGGGGTTGACGGCTCCTGATTCGATTTACGCTCCCGGTGTCTTTCTTACTGTCCGCGAGGAATCGCCGTCGTTTCTGCCCTAGCAACTCGAGAAATCGTTGTCTTTTTTTTTTTAAGAATAACCGTACACAGTAAAAAAAATGTGTACTTTTTACAACAATTTATTGTCCACAAACATCCACAATATTTCATTTGTTGATTTTCCGAAACCCACCGACCGGTTTCTAGTTTTACAACAAAAACAAGTACAAACTAAAATTGTTAACGCCACGGGAAATAAAGGCACATTAAAACCTTGACGAACGAGTTTGTCACTTATTTAACAAAATTACTTTGACGAAACTTCGTATTTCGATTTTGCGAAATTATTTTTTACTGTGCAGAGTAACCGAAACTATTGCGGAAACTCCAGATCACATTTTACTTCGTAGAAAAACTAAAAAAAAAAAAAATCGTTCTTTAACTTCCGGTTAGGCGCGTTTTTACTGCTACGGTGATTTTTTTCGGTTACTCAAACAACAACAACAAAAAGACCGTTCGTAAGGCAGCGCGAGTTCCCCGCACGCGGACGCGACGAAAAATTACCATAATTTTTTCGGTTATTTTAACGGTTGTCGAAGCTGCTAGGGAAGCTCTAGCTAGGCGTTTTGTCCCGTCAGTCTCGACGCGATGCACTTTGGCTTTTCGACTGGCATTTGCCGCCCTATTCGTAACAGCCGCTACTCGGGCGTAATGGAATTGTCTGGGATTTCGAAACGATTCGCTAAAATATTTATTCGACCCAGGTGTAATGTTGGCGTCCGCGGCTGTGGCGACGTTTCGGCCGGAAACCAGAGATAAGAGAACCCTCGGTACGCGCACGACGAAGAGGTTTCAACATAACGCGTATATCTGTGTTTCGAAGTGGAGGGTACGCTTCGAATTCCAACGCGGCAGACCGAGTCTTTAAACGCCAATGAATAATTTCTCATCGCGTCAACTCCACTCTCGTACCTCGTCGCTCTACCCGAATTGAAGCACATACCCGATTCAACCCCATCCGTGTTATATCACAGGTTTCAACGATTCGAGTCAAATTCCTATGAGACACAGACGAAAGCGGGTCAAATCGCGGATCATTGTTCTACGTTTGAGACGAGTCTCATTTTTTGTTTATGTCCGTTTTACCACCGGCGTTTCGTTTTGCCCCGCTCTGCCCTCCTTCGCGAAAAAGCCCTCGTGAATAATTTTCTCACCACTCCGTCGCTCCAAGATATACACCACTTTCCGAGAGTACTCGCAGTAATCATTGCGCTCTACTGAGCTTACATGTGTGTGTGTTTGTGTGTGTGTGTGTGTATGTACGTCGTTACGTTCGAAATCCACGCTTGTGCATAGTTAATAAAAGTCGATTGAACTTGGTGCACGCTTGAAAATTTATCTCAGCCATGGCGCAAGAACATTATTATCTCATAAATTTGTTGAACCTTCGGTCGGTTTTTTCTTTTTTTTTTTTTTTGTTTACGAACATCTTTCGTTTTTTCACATATTGCTTCCTCATAGAGGAAGCTTTGTTTTGGTAAAAAAAAAAAAAAAAAAAAAAAATTCGAGATTTTAATGAAAACATGTTCAGAATGTTCCAAAACATCGAGAAATCACATTTAGAAAAAATGTCCGGATGCATGTGTGTGTGTGAATCGGATGCGAAAAATTAAAATCGCTATATCTCGGAAATGCCTTGACCGATCAGGCTGAAATTTTGCACACAGAGTGTGTGGTTAATAGACAATGTTTTTTGTAAAATTTCATCCAAAAATGTTCAGTTGTTTTTTATGTACGCCATTTTTAATTTGTTCAAAAATGTCGGCTAGCGCTCTAGCACTCGCAATTTTTTAGCTATCGGACTAAAAACACCTACACAGATGGAATATCGTCACCCGATGATCCCATTAAAATTTCAAGCGAATCGATCGAACCGTTTAAATTTTATGTAATTTTGAATTTTTTTGGATTTCATGAAAAATTAGTACTTAATTTTAAATGCAATTTTCCACATTAAATATTCATTTGTGACTAAAATAAGTGTCAGATTCGTGATCAGCGTGAAAAATATACATGGAATACAGTCCCGGAGGGACGACTAGCGAAAAAAGTTTATCTGTCATTTTTATTACCAAAATTGCAAAAATGATTCATTTTGCGTATTTTCAAACAGTGATTTTTTTGCTTCCCGATGGCATCGTGGACAAACCTAATCACCTATAATGTTCTACGGCAAGAAATACACAAGATGATGAATATGACGGAGTTAAAATAATTAGTCAAAGCGGTGTCATGTGAACTTCTCGAGTAAAAATTGAAAGATCGAAAAAAAAATTGGGAACACATGATTCTATGTATTTTTCGCGCCGAGCACAGATCCTACATCCGTTTTTACCAAAAGCGTAAGGTTGGTGTATTTTTTGGGGCTGAACCTGAGTCAGCCAGCATTTTTTTTTTTTTATGTCCGTTGCTCGTTTAGTTTATTTATTTTATTTATACAGAAACAAACGAGGAACTTTAATGACCTGTTGATTCAATAATTGTACTTCGTCCGCAACAACGAATATCAAATTCATTGTCTAGTTCATAATTCATTGTTCTTTTCCCTTTTTTCTGAATAAAAGATCGCCGAGTAACGATTGAATTTTTTATGCTTCTCACGTACGCGACGATGTGACCCAAATGTCCTGTTCTGGCATTTTTCTTTCGATCGCACTTCAACCGCGGCGTGAATATTGCACCCTGTCGACGAGCTTCGATTCTTCCGGTATCAAAAAGAAAATTCGACTCTTCGATAAAAAAAAAAAAAAAAAAAAAAAAACATTTCAACGGACTGTATAACGTTATTTAAATCAGAGTTGATAATTTTATTGACATCAACAAAATATTGGGGTAATCTATAGATGACCGAATGCAAATGAATTTCCAACCTAGATGAAATAACATGGCGGCAGTCAGGGAAAACCGGGAAAAGTCAGGGAAACTGGAAACTGGAAACTTCAAAACTGGTGGGGGAAAAAGTAAATTGTCGCCGAACGTTCTATAAATAAATAAAGGCGTACATAAAAGGGAGCCTTCAAAAGAAAGTTGAAAACATTTACAATAAACTTTATTATTATAGATTTCGCGTGGTAACTACTCTGTAATTTTTTTTCCGATTTTATTTTTTTTTTGTTTAAAAGCGGGGCGCACTTCGTTCGGATATTCTGCGGCGGCTATCAAATTTGTATTCAATTAATAATTAGTTATCTCGGAGAAAAATGGGATCAAAGTTTTTAGGTGAAACTGTCGGTATTTAACCTCCCCTCAATAAGTTATATCAGTAAAAAATGTATCAAGAGTAAAAATTAACTTGCTGTTGATTAAGAGTTAATCATCAGTAAAAATTTAAGCAGGATCGTCGATTACTTACGTTAAATAAATAAATCCAAAGTCAAGAGATTTAGGACGGTTTGTTGTTGGAAAAGGCTCGTGATCGCGTTTTTGTTCAGTTTTTTTTGTATTTCGCGATTAGGTTCATAAAGAAACGATAACCGTAATATGATAGTGAACATTTCAAGGATCAAAGGAATATTCGAAAATATTCGTCGTACCGAATGTTTCGATGAGAGTGCTTTAATTAATATCGCTTATCAATCTGCCGGCGGTGGTCTCGCTATATATACCAATATGGCGACACGGGACGACTGTGTGTATCAGCTATGCCAAACCATAGATTAGACCGGTAACCCGCAAGCATATAGAAATACGTCAAATTTGTGTATGGATTAATAATTTGCAAAGTTATTACCGATCGTGAAATTGTAGTTTTATACCTTCATGTTCACGTATCACGTATTTCATACAGTATGTTAACGTATCAAATTTTTTTCACCCGGTCAATCTATGTCGGCCAAAGCTATTTCTTTCGTAATACTTAACAGTTCCCACAGAATACTATCAAGTAGAGTCACACACATGCAAAAAAAAAACCTCGTACAGTTTTATTTCAATTCCGGTAGAGTTTTTTTTTTTTTTTTCACCAGTGGTAAAGATTTTAATACAGTTCCAATACGGTAAAGTCTTAATATGGTAGAGATGTTTTCTGGTAGAGTTGTGAGTGGTAGAGATGTAAATGTGCCGAAACAATAACATGTTGTCTTACAGGCTTTTCCGTTATTGTTGCAATTTTATATGAAACTGCAAAATGATATGTTGACAAAAAAAAAGTTGAAAATTGACATTTTCATATAGCTTCCTCATTAAAGCTGAAAATTGAAATTTTCACATCACTTCCTCATAAAAATTGAAAGTTGAAAGTTGAAAGTTGAAATTTTTATATCACTTTCTCATAATGGTCCTTTATTCGGAAAGCTCCTTCTATGAGAAGGCATTTACTATATTTTTGGCTTCCTCGTAGAGGAAGCTTTCCGAATAAAGGACCATTATGAGAAAGTGATATAAAAATTTCAACTTTCAACTTTCAACTTTCAACTTTCAACTTTCAACTTTCAACTTTTATGAGGAAGTGATGTGAAAATTTCAATTTTCAGCTTTTATGAGGAAGCTATATGAAAATGTCAATTTTCAACTTTTTTGCCCACATCAATATCGTATTTAACTTTTAGTCAAAACTGGTGGCTGACCTAGGTTTAGCCCGAAAAAATACACCAACCTTACACTTTTGGTCAAAACGGATGGAGGCTCTGTGCTCGGCGCGAAAATAACATAGAATTATGTGTTCCAAATTTTGTTTCGATCTTTCAATTTTTACTCGAGAAGTTCAAATGACATGGCTTAATCTAATTATTTTAACTCCATCATATCCATCCTGTTGTCTATTTATTGTCTTAAAACATGATAGACCCCTGGATTTTTCCGCGATCCCATCGGAAAGCAAAGAAATCGCTGTTTAAAAATACCGAAAAACACTAATTTTTGCAATTTTGGCTACAAAAATGCCCGGTCAACTTTTTCGCTAGATGTCGCCCCAGGACTGTAATTCCATGTATTTTTTCATGCTGATCACGAATTTGACACTTTTTTTTACATAGATGAACATTTAATGTGGAAAAATGCGTCTTGAAAAGAAAAAAAAAATTGCATAAAAATCGAAAAATTCAAAATGTCATAAAATTTTAACGGTTCGATCGATTTTCTTGAAATTTTGATAGGATCATCGGGTGATGATATTCCATTTGTGTACGCGTTTTCAGCCCAATAGCTGCAAAATTGCGAGCGCTACGCTGCGTACAGACATTTTCGAAGAAATTAAAAATGGCGTACAAAAAAAACAACTGAACATTTTTGGACGAAATTTTGACCAAACGTTGACTATTGATCACACATGATGTGTGCCAAATTTCAGCTTGGTCGGTCAAGGCGTTCTCGAGTTATCGCGGTTTGAATATTTCACGTCGGATTCACGCACGCACGCACGCACGCACGCACGCAGGCACGCACGCACGCACGCACGCACGCACGCACGCACGCACGCACGCACGCACGCACGCACGCACGCACGCACGCACGCACGCACGCACGCACGCACGCACACACATATACATCCGGACATTTTTTCTAAATGTGATTTTTCGATGTTTTGGAACATTCTGAACACGTTTTCATTAATATCTGGAATTTTATTTTTTTTTTCACCATAGCAAAGCTTCCTCTATGAGGAAGCAAAAATGATAAGTTATTATGTTATTGTTAAGAAGCTTTGCACTATGTTCCTCTCTAAACGCGAGCCATTCGTCTCGAGCAATTTAATACGGGAATCATAGCTAAGCGGACATTACGTCTGTTCGGAGAAAAAAAAAAAATAAAAAATTGTTGGTACACCAAAAATTCGTTACCATAACTGATTTACCTGGTTAAGATAGGCGCAACAAAATATTTTGCTGTGGCAACAAATATTTAGTTGCGGCAGCAAAATATTTTTGTTGCCACAACAAGAAATTATTAACGAACTACCTTTTGTCAAAGAAGCAGAACGATTTTTCGCCGTGTTGGAGGCAAACGCATTGGAAAATGAAGTGCGCTGGGTATTTCGTATAGAGGTTGTCTTAGCGATGGGACTTTATTTGCGGTCAGCTTTATGTTACACGAATATTTTTCTCATCGTTTTCGAAGTTCCGATCGATGTAACTACGTATAACTTTTTTATTCCAATATTTCTCTTGATATCCAGCTAGAAAAACTAGTATACATATATTCTTTTAATAATTGTCAGACTTTCGTACACACCGATTTGCCGATAATTTTGCGATTAAATCTGTACGCCGGTTAATTTAACGGTGAAGCTTTCGAGAGAATTGAACACAGGTCATGAATATGAACAATATAATGTATCCGACCAGGTGGTCGTAGGTATGTGCGTTCCGGAGGTTTATCGCGTTTATAACTCGTTATTCGTTTGTTTTACGCCGTTCGGGCGTATGGGACGCGCTCGAATGGACACAGAGCAACTCGCCCACACGCTATTTTGACTTCGAGAATAATAAATAATATTAATGTTCAGCGCGCGGAGGCAATCGTGTGAAACGCGAAGCCCGATTGTTAAATGCGTGGATGCTATTACGGTAGCCGTGTACCGGGAAGAAAAATTGATATATCAAATTGGATAATAAGCGCGTCACGCTTGAACGCTGTCTCGTCGATACAACGTTGAATTCGTGACTCCAGTAATTCACTTGAATAATTTACTGTTGAAATTTAATCGATAGGAGAAGGAAGAACATTTTTTTTTTTTTTAAATATTTTTGCCTATTACTTTTTTCAGACACAGACACAGCACGATGACAATCATAATCACAAGCCAGTTTTCTCGAATTGTTCGCGGTATGCGCCGGAGGTTAACGAGGAGGAGTCCGCGGGTACGAAGGTCATACAGGTGCGGGCGGAGGATCGCGACTTACCCGAGGAAGGAGGTAAGCTATCGAATGCCTTGCGTCTCACACGTTATTTGGAAATCGATCGGATAAAGTCGATGTTTTTTTTTTTTTTTTTTTTTTCGCTATCAAAAAAATTTGGTGACGAGTGCGAGTTTGCAGCACAAGCCGAAGGGCGACTTTTGCACCGAAAAAAAGTTTTGGTAATATCAACCTTACAGCTGCTGTCACGGAAAATTGGTTAGAATCAATCCAGGGGCATTTGAATAGGCTGCAGCCTTGTTGAAATAATAAAATTGTTATGTTTGTGTCAATTGCGTACAGCAGTTATTGCGATTACAATGTTGGTTCAAAGTAAACGAAAACTGAATTAAATCAACAACTATTTTTTCGATTCAATCGTATGGACTGTCACCATACAAAAGGTATATTATTTTGACTTTTGGTCAATTGGAAAACAAAAAAAAAAAACATTTGATTCGATGTGTTCGCATATATACGAACATTTGTCATCTAGAAAATGATTTTATTCAATTCAGCAAGGTGTCAATTTAGTCATTGACAAATATTATACCCACAATAAACAACTTTCATGTCGTTGCGATATTTCAATCAATGTCAAATTATCGAAGTTGAGTCAACGTCAATGACGAAGCATAACTTATATATACGATTCAAGTTTACATATGTCAATAAGCGATTCGTAGCGTAGTGGTAAGTTACTAGGTCAGGATGCATTAGTTTCGGGGTTCGAGCAACGCTAGGATATGCAGAATTTTTATTTGTAAAAATTGTGTTATATTGATAAGCAGTGTCTGATAACAACACTGATAACAATTGAACATACAAAACACGATGTAATCATGTATGAAATTAATTAGTAACAAATAACGTAGATAACAGTACTGGGACCCAACTCCGGATTGAGTTGGACCAAACGTTTTTTTTTTCCTTTGTGTGACTAGATATTTGTATTGACCCAAGGTTTTTTGGCGATATTATAATTGCCCATTCTGTTCGTTCAAACATGTTCTTAGGTGGAACAATGGAATTATTTTTTTTTATGCTGATGTAACTTTTTAGTCAACTTGCCTAAGCATTTCCTTCGCCACCCGCAACCGCCGGATTTAGTTGATTTAAACAAATCTTGTTTGATCTTACGAAACCCTTTTTTCGGTGTGCCATCAACCGAGTTCAGAGAAAGCTTTTCGCACGAGTATTGTAAAATTTTTATTTCACGAGGTGTTAAAGATGGGAGTTTTCGCACGCAAAGTGCGCGCAAAAACCCCATTTTCCCACCGAGTGATATAATAGTACATTACGATACTAGTGCGAAAAAACTTTTTCTGACGAGTGTGAGTTTGCAGCACGAGACGAAGGCGAGTGTTGCAATCGCACGAATTGAGAAAACGTTTTTCGCACGAGTATCGTACGAAATTTTATTTCACAAGGTGCGAAAGGGGAGTTATGCGCGCGCGAAGCGTGCGTAAAACTGCACTTTACGCACCTATTGAAATAAAGATCATTTTCTCTAATCGAGGAATTAATATACAATTTTTTTGCTTTGTTTCGTTGTTACAATCATTTACGATAGATCCGAGTAGATACACGGGAAAAGTTTGTACATTGGGAAACGTTTCTTGTCCACAAAGGGTTACAATTTTATTCTTGTTAATTTTTTTTTTTTTTTTTTTGCCAACGAACGTTTTTTTTAATGAAACAAGTTGTGGATTTTAAGGAAAAATTTGTGGACAAAAAAAGTTAAATGAGCAAACTTTTTTATCTTATCCATTCAATAACTGATTAATAATAACAATACAATTGATATTAATATTTATGATTGATGACTCATTTGAATTCTTTCAAGGTACAATAACGTACAGTTTCGTGACCGCACCTGGGGAAAAGCTTAAATTTGAGATCAACAACAAAACCGGATTGATCAGAACAACCCAAGTTTTGGACAGGGATGAGCCTGCCCGCGAAAAAGAGGCATATCTGACTGTATTGGCTACCGACAACGGTAGACCACAACTCGACGACGTCTGTACGTTCAAAGTGACGATCAAAGACGTAAACGACAATGCTCCGGTGTTCGACAAAGTGGTAAGTCTATGCCTAATTTCTACGATCACATTGTGGGTGCAATTTCGAATCTCAAACTAACATCAAGATGTTTTTTAAAAGAAGTTCATGTATTTGTTAAAATTTTCTTCAAAGGGTTAATGGCTCATTAGCGCCGAAAAAAAAAAAATTATTTATGTTTTATATATATATATTAAAACAAAGAAAATTGTCCAAACGCACAGTGCGACTAACACGATACTATGGTTCGATTTTTCTTTTCTTTTCTCAAATTAGGTCTTCCGTGGACACTCGTGGAAGGTTGGTCTCGATTTTATCGAGTGTAAAAGAATTTTTAACGTGTTTTTATCGATGTTTTAATTTTCCTTTTTGTTCTTCCACTGTTTCTTCGATGTACAAAAAAAAAAACAAAAAAAAACCACTCGACTTAAATCTATCACGTTTTCTCGCAATACTTCGAATGTGGTCACTGCAAAAATCGGACGCTTTTTTTTCACTGTGCAATTCACTTATCGTCACGTTTCGTTAACTGCCGGTTCGTAGTTTTCGTCATGAAAGCCCATGTGTTTCGAAATCCATTGAAATCTTGACGTACGCGAATGGCCGGTTCTCGGCTGCTCGGGCAGTGCATTCATCCGAGTGTCGGATGATAGAATCCGATCGCAACCGCTGCGAACAGCATCGGCATACAATTCGCGAATAATAGCAGCGTTGTGCATATTTGCGTCAGCAAAAAAATTATTCAGCGTCCAATCGATTTCCGATACTCTTCGAGTATATAAAAATACATATATATATATATATATATATATATATATATATATATATATATATATATATATATACAGGTATATATATATACATATATATATACCTGTATATATACTTGGACGAATAAACGATGAAATAATATTCGACACTTGTTCGTACTTCAGAAATGCTTCAATTTTACTTTTTTTTTTTTTATTTAAACGTGCCGATAAAAGTCGAAAAGATCGATACGTTGAGAAAAAATCGAATTTGCTGCACTACAACTCGGGATGAATAAAAAACCGACACATCATCACAGAGACAGTTATGATAAACCGTTGTTCGAAGCTTTTTACAACAGCGATATTATGATTGATCGTCGACGCGCATGAGTTGTCTCACAGGAATGATGCACTTCGCGCACGATTGTGGCACCACCGATCTTGCTGCATGCCGACTATGAATACTCTGCATAGAATATCTTCGAAATGAGTTCTTTCCAATTTAATTGAAAAAAATATATATATATCTCCGATAATATTTGAATAATTTTTTGTTGTTGATAGGCTTACACGGAATCTGTGCCGCAAGATTTGCCACCGACTCGGGAAGTCATGAGAGTCTCGGCCACCGACATAGACGATGGAAACAATTCCGTCGTCGTTTATAGCCTCTATCCAAAGAGACCCGACGACGGTGCCTACTTTCGCATCGATAACAGTACCGGAGTGATTTTTCTCGAGAAAGCCATCGACGTGAGTAGAAAAAAATACTTATTAATAAATAATAATAAATCTTCAATTATAAACAATAACACAGACAATGAAAAAAAGACTTTAAAAAATTGGTTGACAACCTTGAGGTACCACTTAGGATACTTCTTAAGTAATATTTTTTTTTTCATTGTATGATTACTTGATTATTGATTACTCGATTATTGATTACTTGATTATTGATTACTTGATTATTGATTACTTGATTATTGATTACTTGATTATTTATTACTTGATTATTTATTACTTGATTATTGATTACTTGATTATTGATTACTTGATTACTTGATTACTTGAATCGTTATTATTTTTGTGACTCAATGATTGGTGTCTCGATTATGAATTTGCAGCGAAGTCCGGACTACAAGTTCAGTATGACGGCGAAAGCTGAGGATCTCGGTAAGCCGAATCGAACGGCGAGCGTGATAGATTTGGACATAAGAGTGGTCGAGTCGCACAAGAAGGCCCCAGCGTTTCTGCCCCGACCGCTGGAACCGATAAAGCTTCAGGAAAACTTCAGCGACTTCACCGCGAGCATCGTGAGACTCGAGGCTGTCTCGAATATCGACGACAGTCAGACAGGCTTGATTTTCGAACTAGTTCCCGGACGTACCGAGCAAACGAATAAGGGAAATACGTTTAGGTAAAAATCGTCGGAAATACAAATTTCTTACAAATACAATTTTTTTTAATTTTCTATAAAGATATAAATAATATGTCAACGCAACATTGTACATTTATTGTCATTTTTATTAAAGATTGGAGTCGAACAAGAACGTCGCCGACATAAAGCTCGCGCAGCATCTCGACTACGAGAGCAACACCGAGTACACTCTGATCGTTCGTGTGCAAAACAAGTATCAACTTGCTGCCGAAACTGTTGTCAACATAAAAGTTTTGGATGTAAACGACAACATACCAGTTTTTCGAGAAATGGAGAAAGGCAGCGTGCTCGAGAACGAGGCGCCAGGCGTGCCGGTGATGCAAGTACGGGCTATCGATGCAGATGGAACATCGGCTCACAACCAGGTAGATCAGGCGATTTTTATTTATTATTTTCTTTAATTTAAAATCATTCTTTTCAATATCGAACTAGACAAGTCGGCGACGCGATAAAACCGATTGATGAAAGGCAATAACAAAACAATTTCTCCCCGCAGGTGACCTACGAGCTGGACAACTTCAAGACGCTATTCGCGATCGACAAGAACACGGGAAACATAACGACCCTGACGACGTTCGATCGCGAGGCTGAGGATACGTACAACATAAAAGTAATAGCGGTGGACAATTCGCCGAGCGCCCTCTTCAAGACGGGCGAGCACAACAAGGGTCAGCAAGTTTTTCGCATCGAGATTGCCGACAAGAACGACAACGCTCCGCACTTCACCCAAGCTGTATACACAGCAAATTCGATTCTCGAAAATGCTAACATAAACGCTCCGGTTACGGAAGTGAAAGCCCTCGATTCGGACACCGCAAGTCCGGTGACTTACAGTATCGTCGCCGGAAATACAAACGACAGTTTCTACATCGAGGGTACGACGGGAAAAATTCGCGTCAACAAGGATCTCGATTACGAGCAGATAACCGAGTACAATCTCACGGTGAAGGCCTTCGACGGTTTGTACAATGACACGGCGCAGGTTAAAATATTCATCGAGAACGTCAATGACAATCCGCCGGTCTTCGAGGATTTCGAGAGAAATCCGACGATCGACGAGGAGACTCTCGTCGACGGTTGCATAACGACCATAGTGGCCTACGATCCGGACATAAAAGATCGGAGTGCCGATCAGCACATAGCTTACTTCATCGTCAAAGAGGATCAGCAACCTCTCATCGGCATCGACAAGACTGGTTGCATGACCTTGAAGAAACCATTGGATCACGATCCACCGAACGGTTATCCGATGTGGACGATACTCGTTATGGCCCGTGACGAGGACGGTTCGCCGACGGCTCTGCGAGAGCTCGTTATGGTGAACATAACGTTGAACGACATAAACGATAACGCACCGTTTTTGGATATGCAACAACCTGTCGTCTGGAACGAGAACAGATCGCCTGGCAACGTGACGAAGCTGAAAGCCCGCGATTACGATTCCGACAAGAACGGTCCACCTTTCCACTTCAACATCGACGTAACGGCCGACGACGAGATACAGACGAAATTTTACATTCACGACGAGGACCTTTACGCTCGCGATACGTTCGATCGCGAGATACGGAACAGTTACGAGATTCCGATAGCGATAAGCGACAGCGGTGAACCGCCGATGACCGGAACTTCGACGCTGACGGTTATTATCGGCGACGAGAATGATAATCCGATGAAGGAGGGCTCGAGTTCTATATTTGTTTACAATTACCGTGGCGACGCGCCGGATACGGAGATCGGTAGAGTTTACGTCGACGATCCGGACGATTGGGACTTGCCCGACAAGCATTTCGCTTGGGCCTCGGCGCATGAAGGCTTTCAACTTAATCCTAACACCGGTATGATAATACTATTATCTGGCACATCGAACGATACTTTTCTGTTGAAATTTATCGTCACCGAGGAAAGTGCGATCGTGTCGAGGCACACCGTTAATGCATACGTCAACGTCACCGTCAAGGAAATACCCGAAGAAGCCGTCGTTAAATCGGGATCCATACGGTTTCTCGGAATAAGCGCCGAGCAGTTCGTCAAACCCGACAAAGCGGGAGTAAGCAAGAAAGAAATCTTGCAAGAAAGATTGGCGACAATGTTGAACACGTCCGTTGAGAACGTCGATGTTTTCACCGTCTTGCATTCGCCTCATCACAACAATATGAGCCTCTTGGACGTGAGATTTTCGGCACACGGTAGTCCGTATTACGCTCCCGAAAAGTTGAATACGATCGCTGCCCAAAATTCCAAGGAAATCGAGCGCGAGATGAACGCTGATATTTTTTTGATAAACATCGACGAGTGTCTGTTCGAGAAACTTCACTGCAACAGTTCATGCAGGAGCTTCCTGAATGCTAGCAATGTGCCATATCCGGTTTACACGAACACCAGCTCGTTCGTTGGGGTCAGAGCTATCGTGGATCCACAGTGCACTTGTCACGTTGCTGACACTATCGTTTGCCTGAATGGGGGGACACCCCTTGCCGATAGATGCGAGTGCCCACCGGGACTCGAAGGTCCGAGATGCGAACTACTCGGTATAGGATTTCACGGAGACGGATGGGCGATCATGCCGCCGCCCGGACAGGCCTGCGACGATTCACACTTGAGTAAATGTTTTTTTCATCCATTCATTTTTTTACATGTCGCTTATGTATGAGGTATTCCATCCGGATTCGAACGAATTGTAATTTCACCACAATTCATGATTATTTACAAGTGATTTTTGTAATTTTTTTCAGAATTTTTGGATTGTATTTTTTGGAGATACCGAAAAATTTAACTTTTTTAAAAAACCGTTATATCTTAAAAACTATTAGTCGTACAAAAAACGTTTGAGACATAAAAGTTGCAGTTTCAAATGAAATTTTGAAAACAAGATTTTGTAGATTTTTTTGAATGCACTAAACGTCTATTTCTATAAAAAATAGACAACAATATTTTTTTTTTCAGCCAATACGTCATGTTTGATTTTTCTTAAAAAATTCCAGAATATACTCTCAAGTGTGTAGAGTGATCTCATATTTTTGTTTGGAAGGTTGAGATACCCGTTTAATAGCTACGCTCCGTTAAAGATCGATTTATAATCAATAGAGATATTTACCACTTTCCATTGAATTTTATATACATTGTGATACTGTCCATTATTATGGACATCATTACAATTTTTACAAAAGTCAATGGAAAGTGGTAAATGTCACTTTTTTATTATAAAACGATCTTAAACGCAGCATAGCTATCAAACGGGCATCTCAACCATCCAAACAAAAATATGAGATCACCCTACACACTTAGGTGTATATTCTGACATTTTATAAGAAAAATCAAACATGACGTTTTGGCTGAAAAAAAAAATTGTTGTCTATGTTTGATAGAAACAGACGTTTATTGCATTCAAAAAAATCTACAAAATTTTTTTTTAAATTTCATTTGAAACTGCAACTTTTATGTCTCAAACGTTTTTTTGTACAACTAATACTTTTTAAAATATACGGATTTTTAAAAAACGTTCAATTTTTCGATATCTCAAAAAAATACAATCCAAAAATTCTGAAAAAAATTACAAAAACAACTTGTAAATAATCATGAATTATGGTGAAATTACAACTTTTTTGGAGAGGGTCGAGTTTTTGACCGTTCGAATCCGGATGGAATACCTCATATACTTTCAAAAAATTATTTTACCTACCGTTCGGGTAATCTTTCATGTACCGGTATCTCGCTCAACGAGAACCCAGAATTTGCCAAGACGCAACCTTCGACCGATTCGAGTAACAAGTTAATGTGCTAAAAAAAAATTTGAACAAATGCACAGACGTACCTTGAAGTGTTGGTTTTTTGATAATGCAGAAGAAAATTTATTACGAACCGTTTTTCGTGCTTAAAAGAAGGTATGGTCGTTTACGATTGACAAAAAATTATCGGTACCTGAAGGGTTGAATTGCAGGTATCGTCTATACAAAAATATATCCGAGGATATAATATTAAATTTTATCATTGGCAAACATATTTTTTTTTAATATATTTTTTGTTCTTATTTTCTTTTGTATTGTTAATTTTACATTCTTATTTTAACAGGTCTCCAGTTGACACCTCAGATCGACAGCGGTCTCGTCTTCTATTTCGGACCGATGAGCTACAATCCAAAGCTGGGAATTCAAGATTTCATGTCGCTGGAAATACAGCATGGCTATCCAGTATTGTACGTCGATTACGGCACCGGAACTGTTAAATTGGACCACAGTCAGATCAAATTAACGGACGGCAAGAGTCACAGAATAGACGTTTATTGGACCAAAACTGTAATTACCTAAATTATCACGAAATCATATTCTGTTCCACTATGATTGTGGATAAGTTTATGTTCATTAATCGGTCGATGCTTCGTTACAGACTATAGAAATGAAGGTTGACAATTGCGGTATATCGGCCTGTATGAGTTTAACAGCACCTCTAGGAAACAACGAATTTTTGAACGTTAACAGCCCGCTCCAGATCGGTGGAGCGTTAACGAATTTGGCGGAGCTTTCAACGAATTTGGGATGGAATCACAAGCCGACGGACAAGGGATTCGTTGGATGCATCCGTAACTTGACTGTCAATGGAAATGTGTGTATTATTTGTAGAATTGAAAAAAAAAGAAGAAAATAACAATATGCACGATAATATTGCTAACGAATTATTTCTACCGTAGACATACAATTTGGGAATGCCAGCTCTCTCGAGAAACGCTGATCCTGGCTGCGATCACGGAATGGCGAAAGCCGTATCGTTCAGTATCGACTCGAATTTCCTTGTGGCGATTCTCGTCTGTATTGCTGTCCTCCTAATATTACTGCTCGCCGTAGTGGTGCACCGAAGAAAACGCGACGACCTCTACAAGGACATGGACGACATCAGGGAAAATATAATAAACTACGAGGACGAGGGTGGCGGCGAGGTCGACACCGGATACGACTTGAATGTCCTGAGAAGAATATACGACGCGCCACCGCTTGACTCGAAACTCGCACCGGCGGGTCTGCAGACCAGAGGTCGGTACAGCTGGCTCTGGGTCTAGATAATTAATTACTCCGTTTATCGTTTGTTTTGCTTTTCGGCAACATTTTATATTTCTTTTTTTTTTTTTTTTCAGGACCCGATGAGGTGCCCGACATATGCGGTTTTCTCGACAGCAAGAAAGAGACGTGCGACAAAGATCCGGACACAAATCCGTTCGACGACGTTAGGCACTACGCCTACGAGGGCGAAGGAAATTCTGACGGTTCTTTATCGTCTCTCGCTTCCTGTAAGTGAATTCGTCCGTATATACATGAAAGTTACACATGCGACTTTGTCGAATGACAATCATCGAACTTGTGGAATTTTATTTAACGGGCGAGATTAATAACACACTGACGCACTTTGTGTTCACAGGCACGGACGACGGCGATCTCAAATTCAATTATCTGTCGAACTTCGGTCCGAGGTTCAGAAAGTTAGCGGACATGTACGGTGAAGAGCCGAGCGACGAGGAGAGCGACGGCGTTGGCGAACGGGAGAGCGAAAGTTGGTGTTGAGCGGCTCAATCTCCATCGTCAATGTTTAACTAATTATTTTCCACTTCCCACCCACCTCCGACTCCCCTATTTCGTACTTCTTAGATATGTTTATTATTAAATGCGAGGAAAGACAAAGAGTATTGTTTTCCTGAGAGCGAAGAGAAAAAAACAAAATCAGTACTTAAAAGAAAAAGACGAACAAGAGTCTCTCGGAGCTTGGCGATAAGACTTGAGGAACATTCTACTGGATATTATCGTATCGACGTCGAAGTTCCTTACGTGACGCCAAAGATTCGGAGCAAGAGCGAAAGTGATATGTGCTTTGACTCGGAAGACAAAATGATAAATACCTATTATGACGAATTACATGGAAAGGTATAAGAATTTCGCAAAGCTTTCTCAACAATGACTAACCGTTACGAAAAACGGAAAAGGCGAAGCGAAAAGAAAAGGAAATCGACGACGATAAATACATAGAGTGCCCGAAGATATTTTTTATTTGTTTATCGAAACAGGTCGAAACTGAAGGAACGAATAAAAACAAAAAGCTATTATCTATTTTGTTAATATTTTTTAACATCACATATGATAGCCTCGAAATGAAAATCGACTGACTTTAGAACTCGCCAGCTGGAGGAAATCGTGTAACTACGTACGAGGCGCTTTTTTCCCCCGTGCCACACCACCACATCATATTTCTTATCGGGATAACGGAGTTCAGTAGTTCTGCGTATATATTTGGCGTCACGTTCTCGTAACCTTATCTCGATCTACGGGGGGGAGGCTAGTAATCATAATTTTTTTTTCCTTCATTGTTGGTACATTAGCGGTTAGTATAACTGCAACAACGGTAAAGTAACTCGCCAACTCCATGTATAATCGAGGGAGGCGCTTAAAAATAATTTAAAAAATCTACACCTGGCCTGCGAGGCGTCCGTCTGGCAATTATTCGAGTTACACGGTTCCCGGGCTATTTTTTATACATAAATATATGGATATATTATACATATATAAATATATATAGAACGAAAATAAAATCGTAAATTCAACACCGAACGATAAACGATCTAACATACAGACGCAGACATACATATATATAAAATAGAATATTAATAATAAGAAAACTCTTGGATGACAGAGTATGTGTGAAAAAAGAAGCGAACCGCGAGTGAACGATAACGATATATATATATATATATCGGTCTACAGAATTTAGCAACTGAATAAGGCGTATTTAATTTATATCGTGTTTAAATAATTGAATGTGAACGAATGCGTTTGTGCGATCAGAGAATGCGAGTGACCAGATTATGCGCATGGCACAGTGAGCTTTTAGCGAGTTTTAGCCAGCGCGAGAAAAAAATATTAAAAAATAATTAAATACACGCATACGTAGATGACATTAGTGCTATATAGTGCGTGTCGAAGCGCTCATAAAGAAAAAAAAATCAATATGTATTCAAGTACATTTACAAAATACATACGAAGCGAAGTTAGCTCATACGCGAGAGAGCGAGATGATGAATTGTATTGTTCATATAAATTATAATAACAAGTGTATGTCTCTCGTTCGGGATTCGACGATTTCCCTGCATACTGCTTTTATCTTTAAAGTTTGTTATCGGTTTATCATTTCGATGTCGAGTAGGCTTTTGTGAAAAGTTTTGTAGCTTTGTAGCTTCGAATCGACGGTGCAAACTCAATGATATTTGTAGGAATTACATTCTTTGACACTATATACGATCATAAGCTGGATTTTCGTCAAGTTGTTTTTCAAAATGTTTTCTGCATCTCAAATTGAGGTCGAGACTTGAAAAAACTGATTAAATTAAACCTCGTAGAGCTGATAGCTACCGAAAAAGTGTATTCGTACAGCGGAGACCTATGAAATAGTTAAAAATAATTGGGTCGTTACATTTTTTTCTTCTATTTTTCACATAATCGATGAATATTGCAATCGGCGTTTCGAAGCTTCATTGCTCTACAAAGCGATAATACAAGTATTGAAAGACATTTTTTTTTCTTTTCTTTCGCAAACGGACGGCTGACAACGTTATATATAAAAATAAGCGACAAAAAGGGGGAGGCCGGGTGCCATATAGCACACTTCCACGTGGATTTCCTCGGTCAACTATATTGCAGTTTACAATAGTTTTATAATGCGGTATCAGCAATCAGCGAGTCGAAACACTTGGCAAGCAACTGTTGGATAAGTAAACGGATTGGGGCTAACCGAGAGTTAACAAGCGATCAAATACGAATTTAACGATGTACAAGCTTACCGACCGCGGTGTTTCGGACCTGGGCCCAGTTTCTACAGCATATCCTACAGTCGCATCCGAGTCTAATGTTAAACAAACATCCGTTGGTTGCTCAGCACATTTTCACGATATCACGATTATTGTCGTTTTACACAGTGACTGATGGAACCATTCGTATATATACTTTCATAAAACAACAACAAAAAAACTCCATACCCCATGCATTCACCAGATTCGTATTATTATTCTTCTTTTTTTTTCATATCATCATATCATTTCATCCCTTAAGTAGAACGATAAGACGTTTCATAGATATTATATGAAAAACAAATATATATATATATATACCCGTAATTTCTTTACTTTGTAAGCTTTTTGTACAATGAGGCAAGTGACGTTATGTGTAAATATGTATTGCCTGTGAGTGGTCTCGTTGAAACGAATCCGTTTCGTACACTCGTGGAAAAACGTGAAACTTCATAATCGCCAGTGAACGCTTCGCCGGGTTAATGGATTGAGACAGTTGAAACGTTCAATGGCCAATGGCCGGATTCGTCTCAACGACGCGCAAAGTTGATACATAATAAGCGATTTAGAATTGTAAGCAAACAGAATATTCGATGAACGAGTGTGATCTCAAAATTTACAACGCGGATCGATTGCGAAATAGTTAAGTAAAAGAAAAAAAGCGACAACAAAAACAAGATATGTAAAACAAAAAATGTAAAAAAAAAATCGCGAGCATTGTAACCGCTTGCTGCTGAACAACGACGTTATTGTTTTTCACCGCGGTATTAACGATTTTTGGATGTAAAACGCCTGAACCCGTAAGGCAAGTTTGAACGAAACTGTAATGTTTCGTCAAAATCAATGTTGTAGGGAATGTATAACGGAGTTGGGTTACAATCAAAATGTGCGGTCAATTATAGAAAATTTTTGGCTGCAATCTTTATTCGTGACCGGCGTTATTCGTGAGAAATTAGTTTAATCGAAAGTTACAGGACCAAGTTTGATTTATCCGAAACCTCTCACCGGATTTTTAGTTATAAAAAGTCTCGTCAAGTGCAGATACACCTTTTTTCAGTACGCAGCGAGTTAACTTACGAATAATACGAGTCGGATCGATTAATTATTCGCATACTTATTTACTTCGATTGATCGACGTTTTGAAAAGAAAAGTCCAACTTTGTTGTACACAATTTATTTATCAGTTACCCTACGATGGTTGCACGTTCATGTGCATCCCGGGTGAACTTACTACGATTGATGTCATTTACGCAACAGATTATAATCGGGATACCGTTCGATGTGATCGTCAAGATACGATGGAGTCGTAGTCATTTCACTTCAAGATTTAAAAAAACCTTTTAATAGCACCGTATCAGTAAAATATAATGGACGAGAATTAATGACTTATCGGATCGTTGGTTTTATATATCGCGAATCATTGTTTTTTTTTTTGTTTTCCATCGATCAGACAAATAATCGTACGGAACCTTGCTGTAAATTGTTCGTAAACTAAATGGACATATCTTCATTCCGTCTAATAAGGTTCACAGGACACTGCCCTATACAGGTTAAATATAACTATGCGATTTGAACGCGAGGAAAAAATCGCACAGCGAATCATTGTATTTGTACGCCTAAGCATCCTCGCTGATCTCGTTATTTTTTCTTCATTTAATTTTTTTTTTTTTTTTTCATAATTATTTGTTATTCGATCACCGAGGCTTGGTCTCGGTCGAATTAAGCGAGATCGGCACGCGAGAGGCTGTTCGAAAAACTTTGCATTTGGATTTATGAATGACGAAAGAGGAAAAACAAAAAAAGAAACAAACGCATTCAGTATCAGAAGGTATGTTACGGAGTGAATGCGATGCAAAACATCGAACATGTGATAATCGATGACATTGCTCGAATATACCTTTATCATTTATTCCCAATTTGTCACCCATCCCACCCCATCTACCCCAATTAAGCTATCTGTAACAACCCAATTTTTTAGTAATAAAAATACAACTCAAACACATCGATTATGGGTCTCTTTGATTATTGCATTTTACGTTATATTTTACTCCCTTCAATATTTCAGTTTACGTGATGGAAAAAAAGGTGAATTGTTCGTATTTTTCGGAAATGAAATATTCGACGCTTGCCGGCTTTTTTGACGCAATAAGAAATATCAAGCATTTCACATCTTAATTTTTTTTTCGACATGAAATTTTATATTATAGATTTAGATTGATAAATAGATAGATAGATGTATTTATTTGGTGTTCTGGGGGCCCAGCCCCCTAAGAACACTGTGCCCAGATACAAAAACACACATATGCGAACAAATCCCGCCAATCCGCGCATCAGCCAAAAAGAAATACAGAATGAAATACAATAGAATAAAAATATATAGTCATAGAAAAGATAAGAAATCGCGCTAATCCGCGCATAATCCAAAAAAAAACAAAATGAAATAAAAATACAATCACAACACATACAATTATAATGCAATTGTTCATTTTTTATCGTACTCCGATAGTCACGAATTTGTAATTTTTAAAAGAAAAGTATATATGAAGGTGAAATATCGGGCGAAGTATCGACAACGCGAAAATATATAAATAAATAGATCGTTGATTGGAGACACGAGTTACGAGGCTTCGTGTCCCGCTGTGTAAGTAAAACCGACAAATTAGGAAGAAGCCCCTTTACGCTCGACGACACCTACGCCTGGTTAATTGTAATAAGTGGCTTTGAAAAGATTGCGACATTTTTTTGTCGAATCAATCGTGTCCCCATGACGATTGTTTAAGGTCGCCGGTATAAAGCAGCCCCGGTCAATCACTTTGTTCTCAAACGCAAGCGACCTTTCGTTCCTAGTACGACGAGTCTTTTCCATCCATCCATCCGTCGAGAAGTAACGGTCATCTATACAAGTACCAAATACCTCAAAATGTGAGTTTTCTTTAAGCCCAAGTTACACACGCGTCATGTAATGTATATCTACCCTTCAGTTTAAATGTCGTGCATTGCTTCCTCAAAAAGGAAGCTATGTTTTTGTAAAAAAAAAAAAAAATCGAGATTTTAGTGTCAGATTACTTAAAATAGTCCGAAACATCGAGAATTACGATTTCTAGCTGCTTCCGGATCTGTGTGTATGTGTGAGAGAATTGGTTTGTTTAAAACGCCTGTAAACCGGAAACGATTTGAGATAACGTGTTGAAAACTTGTATATGACCTTGTAAAGTAGACACGAGCTTTTCATTCAGATATTCTCATGACGATTGAAGGCCGGTTGGAGATGTAACGCGATCTTGATTTTTTTTTTTAAATGTCTGTGGTAGCTTCAACTTTCGTAAGTGTTGAGCTATCATCCTAAAATTGCATACAAAGGTACTATTATGAGCGAGACCTTTTATATTGAATTAGGTCGACATCTATTCAGTCAGTTAGATTTGATGAAATTTTGAATTATTTTTTGTAATAACAAAAAATGCTGTAATTCATGTAAACATGGAGTTATCGAGGTCAAATTTGGAAGGAGAATGTTAATACTGCATTGAATGTTGCATTGAATGAATGTTAATACTGCCGAATATTTGGCATTGCGTTTGAAAAAACAATTGATTGTTTAAATTTTATGACATCTTTGAATTTTTCATAAAATGTTTGTTTTACGTCCGAAACGAGTTTCTGAATCAAATATCACGTTACGAGTTAAATGAGCTACGGATTTGTGATCTGCGGTGAAGAATATATTTAAAATATAGCCTCGAAACGACGAATTACGCAAATTTCAATTAGCAATTTTTCACGATCAATTTTGCTCGTTTCAATATTAAATTTAATATTGTAAATTTTGTAAATTTTGATCGTTTCAATTTTATGAGATACAGATATTTTTAATGTTACAAAAAAAGGTGTAAACTAATTTGCACATTGCTTCGTCATTTATTACAATTTTGCGCATAGCTTCTTCTATGAGAAAGCCAAAAGCGATCAACGCAATTTTGCATGGAGATTAAACTATGCACAAAATTGTAACAAATGAGGAAGCCGCGTGCAATTACTTTGCACCTTTTTTTGTATCCCTGCAGGATTATCGTTACTCGAAAACTGTAAAAACATTATAAATTTAGCACTTAGCAAATCGTGTTTTTACCAATCCAGTAGATTCCAGTTGTCCTGCAACCGTAAAATAACCGCGATTCTACCGTCGCTAAATTTTTTGGTCTATTGTTTAATGGTCGTTAAACGATTGGTTTTACCGCGATGTGCGACCGGTTGCTTAACAATGGAAAAGTGTTTGTGATCACGGTTGCCCAATCCGACAGGGAATGCAAATTAATGTTGTTGTTGTCATTGAGACATGTCATGTGTCTTGATTAATCTTTCGTTCTTAGGTATTGCAAAAAATCTTTGTCCTACGGTGCTGTGGTTCTTCTTCTGTGCTATTTACTGATATTGTCCGCCGAGGCGCAGTTAAATTTCTCAACTGGCTGGGGCAAAAGGAACAAAAATTTACAATCCGTTAGTGGCGACACTTCGTGCTCTTCGGACGGAAGACCATCGCTGGAACGTCTTCTCAATCTATACAATTTAATACAGGTATGTATAGATTGAAGGAATCAACACGTATGATGGAGAAAAATTACTAGCGATATGACGGGGACGAACTGCGACAAAGAAAGATTCGATCTAAAAAAAACAAACATATCACAATATCAATAATAATCTTGGTTATTCCATTTTTCTTTATACAGTAGGAGCCCTTTTTGCGTAGGTCAACCATCCGCTCAACTCAACTTCTTCGTTTGTCATTTCTTTTTCCTTAACTTTTCCATTCACCGGTTTGTCCTAGTCCCGGCCCAGTAAACACAGTAATCTAACAGCATTGTAACAGCAATGTAACAGCAATGTAACAGCAATTTATCCGAAAATAACAGGCAATATTACGAGAATGTTGCATGTAAATTACATGTAAGTTGCCATTTCCGACTCAGCAATATAACACTGTTATATTGCCGTGTTATATCGCTGTTGTATAACATCGTAACATACAATTTTTATTTTTAAAAACACATCATGGCTAGTCCCATCCTTGGATCAGCATCTTTATTAGTGACAAACTATATTATTCTGTTCATAGGAACAAATATATCTCAGAAAAAAATGTTATTAATTTATGTGCTATCGGCGTGATATAGTCCAGACGCCAGACGTTGTTCTGTATGGAATCCGAGGTCGCCGAAATAACTTTGTTGGATTCAATAGATTTTGACCTTCCGATCACGAATATATAAGGTGTTTTGCGGAAATCCCGGTCGTTTAATTGTTAATCGCAATTGTTTATTAACAAAATAAGTTATTGTTTTTTTCAGTTCGGATATTTTTTTTCGTTTACTTTGGTTGATTTTTATTCGAAAATGTTTTATGCAATTTTACTCTATAACCTATAGATTCGGAGCAATAAATTATTGAAAGTTGCAAATAGGCCAAAACTGCTCTACTTAACAAATTTGTAGCGCCGAAAATATAGGTCGTAGACGAAAATTGTAAAGAACGTTTATTCGCCAAATGAACCGAGGCATATGGAAAAAAATATGCGACACTGTGCGAGACCGAATATTATGATTCTCAATCAGTCGCGCAACCGCAGTTTTTTCGGTTATTCCGTATGCTCGGCTATTCCTTCATATCCCCGAAAAAACTGCGGTTGCGCGACTGATTGAGAATCATAATATTCGGTCCCGCACAATGTCGCATTTTTTTTTTTCATATTCCTCGGTTCATTTGGCGAAAAAAAATCCTTTAAAATTTTCGTCTATGACCTATATTTTGGGCGCTACAAATTTGTTAAGTAGAGCAGTTTTGGCCTATTTGCAACTTTTAACAATTTATTGCTCTAAATCTATAGGTTATAGAGTAAAGTTTCATAAAACCTTTTCGACTCAAAACCGACCAAAGTATAAGAAAAAAAAAAAATATCCTAAGTGAAAAAAACAATAACTTATTTTGTTAATAAGCAATTGCGATTAACAATTAAACGACCGGGTTTTCCGGAAAACACCTTATATATTCGTGATCGGGAGGCCAAAATCTATTGAATCCAACAAAGTTATTTCGGCGACCTCCGATTGCATACAGAAGCACGTCTGGCGTCTGGACTAATACGAACCTGGGACCCTCGGACTTGTAGACGGTGACCTTACCTATTCGACTATGTTGGACTTGAGAACATAATTTTGGCAAATTATATACACGGTTTCGACGGATTACCTACGGTTCATGACTGATGTATAAACTTCAATTTCTAGCATTAAATATTAGTCGGTCAGCCCTTTGACGGTAATAAGAAAACCAGTAATTATTTGCTTGTTATAACATCGTTATATGTATTACATTATCGTAATGTAATTACGTTATACGCTATTAACATTACTTGAGTATCACGAAAGTTACACTCACATTGTTACAAGTATGTTACGTAACGGTTACACAATTTTTTATATATAACTATAACGTTACACTGATATACAACAGTTACATTAATTGCATATAACAATTGTAACATTACATATTACTCCCATGTTATTATACCCTCTATATGTCGGAAGAATAACAGTGCTATATTACATGAAACTTCCATGTTATGTTGCCATGATAAAACGTGTTCACTGGGGATGTGTTCTCCTGAACTCCCGTAATTGGCCTATATAGGCCATACTCTCTACTGACCTACTCTGAACAGCTGATCGAGAGCGACGAACTCGCTATAGTAACTTCGTCGGTAATCCTTGTCTTGTCAACCGTTTGGATTTTCGTAACTTTCCCTTTCGTCGGCCGCCATGAGAGCTCCGTGAAAGTGAAAAGTGAAACGGCTCTGACAAAGACTGAGTTGTTTAACTGTCGCCTTAAGATAGCGGTTCTTAACCTGAGATCCGTGGACCGCCAAGGTTAAGAACCGCTGCTTTAAGATGGGGTGAAAGTCACGTGACCGCGCCACGTGAACGAGAAAGATACCGTTTATTGGCACTCGCAGTGATGTGAGAGAGAGACACCACGAGAGAGTGTTTCACATGGCGTTACAGTGAAGTGAAACACGTTCTATGCCGCTCGCTCTCGCTCCACGGTAAAACCAAAGAATATGGATAGCATAGAAGCGTACTTCCCATAGCCCACTTGAAGCCAAAAAGTTGGTGTGATGTCGACGAGCTTATCACCCCAGTGGTAAGATGTCGCTAGCTTCAAGTGGGCTATGGGAAGTACGCTTCTATGCTATCCATATTCTTTGGTGAAACCAATGCCGCTATCTCTCTCAGACTCCTCGCTACGTCACGTGACTTTCACTTCACCTTAAGAAACGAGAGGCGTCCTTCTGTATTCATCAATGACGCGATAGTCTCTGAGCGTACAATTTCATTGAAAAATACGCCAAGTACATTCTGTTATTGTATTTCAGATTGAAGCGCAGTGGATTCTCGACTGTCGAAAATCATCCGAATGATTCATGCCAATCCAGCCGACCCTCGCATCACCGATTAATACGTTTTACCCGTGCAATCGTTCTTGTATCTCGAAAAATGTATTGCCAACTACAATTCTGACGTAGATATAGATGAACACTGATTGTTGTTCATTGTAAAAATAGATACGTATAAAAACATAACATTGTAATGTTTGACATCACTGGATACGTGAAAGCCCTTCCCACTTTCCCGGCCCGTCCCGTGCCTAGATGGTAACAAAAACTGTAATGAACTTTTTTTACAAGGATGCTAACATCTACAGTCGAAAGAAAAGTATCATCGAAAGCTGACAGGTAAATGCGTCTTCAATGACACTTGTTTAGACCTTAGTAACACCGTACGTGCAAAAAGTTCATTACCGTTTTTATTACCGACCGTGGTATTTTATCTGCTCTTAAGGGGAAGTGAAACAGCTGTGCGTGCGAGAGTGATAGATTGCAATTTTCAAATTAACTTTATTCAATGCGACTAATTTTTCCGAATTTCCTTTTTCGTAAAATAAATTAGCACCCTTTAGAAAAGTTCATCAGAGTTTTCATTACCGACCGCGATATTTCACTTTCCCTTAAGGATAGTCAATAAGTGCATCAATTTTTATTAGTTCATTCCCAAATTTTAAAGGTACCACGCAAGACCTCTGAAGACCCCACCTATCCTTTTAAGGGCATGTGACACACGCGTAAAAATGCTCCGATGGTAACAAATCGCTTTCCCTATTTTCTCCGTTATGGTTGATGCTTCGACCAAAATCAAATTAGGTTTTTGTAGGCAATAGATATAAGTATGAAAACCTATTTTGCCTTTGCTCGCCGTATCAATCGTTTTTAAGAAAATAGGGAAGGCGCTTTGTTACCGACTGAGTCTGTGCCACGTGCCCTTAAAGTTACTGGGAAGTAAATAATTTCTGTTGTCAAATTTATCGAGGCTGCAGAAAAAAAATGCTAGTAATTGAAAACATAGAATATGTCTAAACGAAATGTATATTCTTTGTGAATGTCTAACAATTGAAATTGGAATTGGAAGTTGTCGTCCTATTGGCGGTCCAAGGGTTCAATTCTTCGCAGCCTCTACAGTGAATTTTTTTAACATCACAGCAAGAGAACGCGTCCGCTCATTGTTACCGTCCGAAGGAAATCACGCTTATAGCTCAATACCAACAGGTTGCGCCACCTGTGTGCAAACTCATCGCTCCACTCGCAATGAGTCTCTCTGCTGGCGATCCATGTCCGAAAAGTGAGGTTCCGAGGCCGCGGCAGTAAGGAAAATGGCGTTGCTCATGTCGGTCGTGTCCGTTGCGTTTTCGCTGCTTCTAACGCCGTTTCTAATGTTCTTACTCTCAATAATATTTCTCGCATCAATCGGCAAGTCGCTCGGTATAAGAAAGTTCTACATAAAACTTCTCCTCGCACTCTTCGAGGTAGGTTGAAAGTGTTACATATTTAATGTTCAATGTCAAATAATAGAAATCTCAAAAATTAACAAGTCGTCACTCGCCCATCGTGTACCTTCATCTCCTTCGATCTTACTCTGCCGCATTAATTACAATACACTTCTATTTATATCTTAGCACTCCTTCTCACGGAATAACAAACTACACCTTCGGACTTCGCACCGATTAGCTTGCTGAGATATCAATTTTTTTTTTTTCTTAAATCTATATTCATTTAATTTCACAACGTCGATGCTAACAGTTGGACTCTCGAGGGGTCATCCGATAGAATATAGTCATGCAGACGTTTCCGGTCAATGTGCGTAGGTGTTTGAGGCTACCTGTGCACTACTTTACTCACGATTCCACCGGAAAACTCGTTAGGATATTTAATTAATCGATTCATCAACGCTGCTTTAGTAACTGGCAAATCGGCGTTTTCACTTGCCAGTCCAACAAGTGAGACACATGCACGCGTGTCCTCTCTTGCGCCTGTCGCCGATTACACAAATTCGATCAATTGCCACACACTGTTATCTCCTAACAGACTTCACTGAAAAATAAATTGTCATCTACTTTGTAAGGGCGCGTTTTGATACAAAGACCGGAATGTTGAGAGCAAAAAAATTTTCTTTTGTCTGCGTGCTGCGAATATGGGAAAATTCAAGTGCGAGAATCTATCCATTTCGGGGGTTTCAAGGACGGTGGACAGCTGCATTTTATCCCTTACCTCGCAAAGTTAGAACTGGGCGTTTAGTGTCAATAAATGTAGTTTTTAAAATTCGAAAAAAATCTTTCGACTCTATTACATCGTACTTTCTGCGCTTGTGAAAGGAGAAAAAATGTTTGGCAAATTCGTTTTTTTTTTTTTTTTTTTTTTTTTTAACAAAAGAAGCCGGCGCGAGTTTCCTATCGGCAAATAGTCGTAAGTAAAGGGTTACATATATACAGGCTTAATACATATGGACGACTTGTATCAACGTCGTACATTGAACCCTGATTTATAGGGTTTCGTATCAAACAAGACGATACAGCGTTAAAAAAGTTGCAAAGTAATTTGCACAAGGCTTCCTCTTTTTTTTTTTTTTATAATTTTGCGTATAGCTTTCTCGATGAGAAAATTCGCTGATGGATTTTCAGCTTCCTCGTAGAGAAAGCTACGGGCAAAATTATTAAAAAATGCGGAATCCATTTGCAAATTTGAATTGTTTCGTAACATAAAAAATGTCTACATTTCATAAAATTGAAACGATCAAAATTTACCACAAAATTTATTGTCGAAAATTGCTAATCCAAATTTGCATAATACATTTTTTTCAGACCATGTCTTATGTATTTTCCCCGCTGATGACGAATCTCCAAATTATTTAACCACTCAGAAGGACGTTTGAGATGCATAAACTCGTGTTGGACGCAACATACAAATTTTCCGGAAAATTTCAAAAACTTCATAATGTCATAACATTTTTACGGTTAGATTCACTTTTGCCAAATTTAATACCAAACATTGTACAGCCTTACTCCATTCCGGGGTCAAATTTCAGCTCAATATCTTCAATGGTTTACTCGAATTAAACTTTTTTTTTTTTAAGTAATTTTTCAAAGAAATCGAAATTCCATCAAATCTGATAACTTCGATAGATGCGGTTCAATACCATAGTATCGTATTTGTATGCAGTTTTAGCTCGGTAGTTTAAAATGTACGCAAGACAGAGCTACCACACACATTTCTCAACAATTCCAAAATCGCGTAAAATCTCGAACCGGGCCTCAATCTTTATGAAAATCGCACCAAAGAAACTTGACTAATCTACGAGTGTCTTAAATTTCGACTCGGTATCTCAAGTCGTTTTCAAAATATAGTCTTTTTAAATGAGGCAAAACCGTCACGCACACGCACACTCATACACATCCGGACGACAGGTAAAAATCGAATTTCTCGACATTTTAGACTATTTTAAGTATACACTGTAAAAAAAGAATTTAAATTTAATGTACCAAAGAATTTGAAATTCACAAACTCGGTACATTAAGCGAAAATGAATGTACCCTAAACTGCAAATTTGCAAATCTTCAGTAAAATTCATGTCCCGTACATTAAAATTAATTATGTTTTCATTAAAATTACTGAACTTGTTCCTTAAAACTATGTTTAAAGAACTTTTTTTGGAAATTGCTGTACCATTATTAAAATTTACATAAAAGTTTATAGAATTAACTGGTGTGGTTGTGTCAATTGCGTATAGCAGTTTCTGTGATTACAACGTTGGTTCAAAGTGAACCAAAACTGCATTACATCAACATTTTTTTCTTTTTCGATTCAATCGTATATAATGTGACGATACAGAAGGTATATTATTTCGACTTGAACTTATATTTGGTGAATTCGAAAAAAATATGATTCGTCATCTTGAAAATGATTTTATCAATTCGGCAATGTAGTCATTCACTAATATTATGTCCATAATAAACAACTTTCAAGTTGTTTCGATATTTTAATGTCCAATCATCGAAGTTGAGTCTAAGTTAATGACGGAGAATAACTTATATATCCGATTCAAGATCTTACATATCAATAAGCGACTGTAGCGTAGCGGTAAGGTGCTAGATCAGTATGCGTTAGTTTCAGGGTTCGAGTCCCGCTTAAGGTATAAAAAATTTTAATTTATAAAAATGATGTTATATTGATAAGTGGCGATGTACTGATAACAATTGAACATATAAAACACGATATAAACCACGTATGAAATTAATTAGTAACAAATAACGTGAATAACTATACCGGAACGAAACTCCAGATTTGGTTGGGCCAAACCTTTTTTTCAGTGCACAAAAACGTCCAGACCTTACTTGAAATTTCATGAACCGCATTCACACAAACATGGCAATAGTTTCTTAAATTTCAAGAACGAAGGTATCGTAATATTTCCGACACGGGCTTCCTTTCACATAAACCGTCACTTGAAAATTGCGACGTATAGGTGCTTGAAAGTTACAAAAGGGTTTGTGCATAAAAACTTCCAGTACCCATTCATTAATTTTCAAGCAAATTTTTTTTACAATGATACTCTGACATTAAAATCGCAATTTTTCCTCCATGACGAAGCAAAAATAATTTTGAAAAATTAAAAAATATACATTGAAAAAAATGGATTTTTTAAATAAAATTCGCAATCAGACTAATCTTTTGATATGTCTCGCACGCAATTTTGAGTGTCGAACAATGAATGGTTAATAACGCAAATTCAACCCGAGAACTTTCTCGATGAAACATTACACTGGCGACGTAACTTTCACTATACACCTCTCATAGCTCCAATGTAGAAACGAAAGGGTTGAGCGTTGATACCGTAGATTGTGGAGATTGAACATCCTCCGATCCGGACTACCGCTATCATTATCATAAAAAAATAAAATAAAGCGGCGTTTCTGCTCCGTCCTGACGTCGGCGTGTCACGCGATATGCGAATTATCCCGAAAAATTTATTCCGAGATGATTTATATACTGGTCACTCGGCATACTTTCGCTTTAATTTGATTATATACGCGAGTCGCGGTAAGGAAATTTGTACCTGCACGTTACATTCGCAAAACTGCACACATTTTGCGATTAGCGAGGGTATCGTCGATTTTTTGTTTGTTTGTTTAATCATTTTTTTTTGTCTCAGTCAACATGCATTAACATCAACTTGGCGTGTTTGCCTCTTGCTTTCGCTTCGTACCGGAAGATGAGGATACTCTCGTTAGGCAAATTGCATCTTACGATCGTCGTTACGTCATTTTACATCGATGTTTATGCGTTTCACGGAGTTTGCAAAGAAAATATCTCGTTTTCGTTTCAACACGCGCTCGGCATAATGCCTGTGGCAATTAATCGAGCAAGTTTTTTCGCGCGGTTGTAAAATTGTTCATTTGTCATGTGTTGAGATTTCAAATATTTTTGTTTCGGCGATAATGGAACGAAATATATATTTGCTTTCTCATTTACGAAGTATGCAAGGCGATAAAGTAGTGTAATAAAAAAAAAATACAAAATTGTCCGTCAGATTATGAACTTGAAACACGTTTTCCATGTCCCAGAATTAATGAAAAGCGTTTGCCCAATTCTGTCCGTTTCTCTGACCCATCCTAAAACACGATAACACAATAATTTATCGCAGCGACACTTGTTGTGTGTCTTCTACAAAGGAAACATAGTTTTGGTGGTGAACTTCGAATCAGTTGGTCCATACTTTTTGGTGTTCTACCTCAAAAGAGAGTAAGAAATGACGGAAAAAATATTAAACGAAAGTTTTCGAAGAACGTAAAAAAAGAATGTCGAAAATTCGAATCAAAGTTTGTTTGATCTGCAGACAGAGTTCCACCCAGGTAGCGAGCGAAAGATTTCTGTAGTCTTATGAAGCCATTCGAATAAAAAAAGAACAAACCATCGGTTGTAAAAATTGTGCATCGAGTGAAATATGGATCTTGTTTCTATTATAACGCATGCTTTGGTCTCATTCGAGTGCAGTTTTGGACGATGAGATGAACAAAGCGATAACGCACTAAATGTACCGGATGGATGAATATCCATAATGGAAAATTAAATCAGCACGTGTAAAATAGTATATTGCGGTGTTTTTAAATCTTGATCAACGCAGCATGATCAACTCGGCCGATAAAAAGAAAACATAGACTGGAGTGTCAATTGCTCCCCTGATGAACTCTCTTCTTTACGCATGCCGGAGCATGCGAGACTTGTTATTAGATACAATCTCGTATTCTACATGTCCGTACAGAAAAAAATTGTTGAATTACACATATATTTCTTTTGCTTTTCACACATGGACGCCTTCATTCGAAATCAGTGAGAATACGATAAAAACAAGATTCGATCAGAGGCAGCAGAAATTACTAATATTACGCCCAAACATCAGCTTCAGCAAAAGTGGTTCACTCAAATCGTTGTTTTGTGCGAACAAAAAAAAATAAATAAATAATATTTGAACATTTACTTAATATCGAGCAAAAGATGTTGTACGATTATAGAATAGCTGAAAGGTGAGCGCGACGAATCGATCCAATATACGGTGACAACATTCGAGTATCTTCCATCGATTGGTAAATCGCGTAATTATCGGTCACCGATCCAAAGTCCACCAGGTCCGAAGTATAAATTCCTTCACGATTAAAAAAGCTAAAAAAAAAAAAAATAACATAAGTTTTGTTGTTATGGCTCGTCTATGCAATTTTTCGTAAGCTATGTAAATTGCTACATTGTAAACTTTACAATGTGGCTTACGAAAAATTAACAACCGCTAACGAAATGATCGCTGTCATTGATTCACTGTGAGATTATAAAAATTCGGAGTACAAAAAAAAGAGCCCGATAAATCGTAACCACTTGACGAGAGTATCGTACTCGTTGAAAATTAGATGGGAAAGTAAAAGTGCGACGTTATTCCGCTCCAAAGTTCACTGGACGTTCAACCGAGTGTACGAATGATGATCATCCTCCGCGACCAAAGGTTGTCGCTGTGGCAACGACCGGACCATGAAACAATATGCCGCGAACATGATTCATTTTGTACAAACCGTGCCGCTATATTAGATTCGAAAATATCGTGAAAGATCTCATCACGCAATTGCATCATTGCGATTAATGCGAATACAAGCTTATACAAAAAATTTTCATGAAATGATAATATCACAATTATAATCGCAATAGATGTCAATGGTTCAGGAGGGCATATATATAAAGGCCAGAGCTGGGCAGTATTTTAAATACATGATGTATTTTAAGTATTTAAAATACATATTTTAAGTACTCAAATACTTTTTGGTATTTTAAGTACTTTTCAAAATACAAAATACTTTTGGTTTTCTTGGCTGTACGGTTGGGCTGGACGGGATGGATGGGCGAGGATGATGGGCAAGCGTAATGAAGCCGGCTCAGCTGTCCAAAATCCACCATGTCCCACCATGTCTCACCATCCAGAGTTGGGCAGTATTTTAAATACTTGATGTATTTTAAGTATTTAAAATACATATTTTAAGTACTCAAATACTTTTTGGTATTTGAAGTACATTTCAAAATACAAAATACTTTTGGTTTTCTTGGCTGTACGGTTAGGCCGGACGGGATGGATGGATGATGGGCAAGAATGATGGGCGAGCGTAACCTAGCCGGCTCAGCCGTCCAAAATCCACCATGTCCCACCATGTCCCACCATGTCCAGGCATCCCGTATTGATTTTTAAAAAGTATTTAAAAAAGTACTTATAAATGTATTTAAAATACCAAAAGTATTTTATATTTTAAATACTTATAGTATTTTGTACTTTGTATTTTAAGTACTTTCGAGTATTTTGCCCAGCTCTGCCACCATGTCCCACTAAGTCCAGGCATACCTTATTGATTTATAAAAAGTATTATATATTTTAAATCCTTATAGTATTTTGTATTTTAAGTACTTTCGAGTATTGGGCCCAGCTCTGATATAGGCTATGTATGATGATCGATATTATCATTAACCCTTTATATAAGTCACAGCGCCCGAAACCGTACCGAAATGGGACTGACGGTCGCGGAGTGAGGGCAACGCGTTGCTACGGTAGAGCCGAAGAGTGGGGATAGATGTGTGACTTATAATAAAGGGTTAAAAAAAGTGTGCAAAGCGATTTGCACAATTATTTCCTCATGTTTTACGGTTTTGCACATAACTTCCTCTATGACAAATTTCGTTGTTCCATTTTGGCTTCCTCATGGAGGAAGCTGTAATTAAAAGACAATTTTCACAACAAAAAAAAATGAAAGAACATTATGAGATAACGATATTGATATTTGAATATTTGAATCTTTTTTAATTGTATTTTTTGAGTAAAGTATAGAAAAACCATGTGCAAATTACTTTACACCTTTTTCCGTAACATACAAAATGTCTACATCTCATAAAATTACGACCGTCAAAATTTACACCAGAATTTATTATAGAGAATCGCAAACTGAAATTTGCGTATTGCGTTATAAGGCAATTTTTAGTCTATTCTTCAGCGCTGATTACGAAACGATAACTCATTTTACTCTGCGTGACATTTGATTCAGAAACGTATTAGGCGTGAAAAGAAAATTTCAGAACTTTCAAAATCTCATAAAATTTAAACGGTTGGACCAATTTTTTCCAAATTTAATACGAAACATTGTACAGTGTTAGTCCATTCCCGTGCCGAATTCAAGCCCGATATCTTCATGTTTCCTTGAATTATACAGTTTTTTTTTGTAATTTTTCAAAAATATCAAAATTACACAAAATCTGATTTCCTTGGTAGTTTTCGGCCAAATTCAATACCAAAGGTCTTTGATCAAAATATTATATTCGTGTGGAGTTTTAGGACAATAACTCAAAATTGACGAATGATAGAGCTACCGCAGACATTTTTCAAAAATTTCGAATTCGCGTAAAATCTCGAAATGGGTGTCAATCTTGATGAAAACCGCAATCTCAAGCCGTTTCCAATCGGAAACGGCTTGAGATTGCGGTTTTCATCAAGATTGAGACCCATTTCGAGATTTTACACGAACTCGAAATTTTCATAGTCGTTCTAAGCGATGCAAGTTTGTCACACATATGCACACACGTACATCCGGACGCCAGCTAAAAATCACATTTCGTTTTTAGGTACAATTTTTTTCCTTCCGGTTAGTTTTTAGTTGTGAATTTTCGGACGATTATTCAGGAATTGGCAAATATAACAATTATAACTTGTAAATATAATTATAGTTTTCGAATGAAAAAAAAGACATCAAATTAGTTCGCAAATAGTTAAGAATCTTCGAGTCGTTATTGAATAAGTGCCGAGTCGTGTACGCACGCGCTCGGAATGACGAAAATATATGACATCTGGTGGAATTATTGCGAAATCGTTAAACGCGCGGCGTTGTGCAAATTCATTCGACGGTTCACAAATACCTTGCGACACTTGCGAACGTCACGTGATTAACTATACCGATGCTCCGTAGGCACTGCAAATTTCGTGAATGGTATAAATAATTTATTTGTCTCTCATGACGAATCGTAAAAATCGTATAAATCGTAGTTTAACCGGGACGGAAGATGACTACACACTTTGGTTAGGCACGACAAAATCACGCAGTGTTCTGGACCGCGGCGTTGACGACCTGGCGTCATAAACTGCCCTCCCCCCCCCCCCCCCCCACCTTCTCGTTCTCCGACAAATTCTCAACTCACAGGCATTAATTGCATTACCGTTGCCGTGGACTGCAGCTTCCCCTCCCGTGACACTTTTATAATATCATCTCGCCTTCTCTCCTAGTAATGAATTGCTCTCAAGCCTCTTTAGTCTCAAAAGTTATCGTCGCGCTCGAAAAAAAAAAATATATCATCGCGACATTAATAAAAATTCTGAAAAAATCATTTTTTTTTTTTCATTGCAAAATTGATCAATTTTGTAGTTTGAAGAGCATCGAAAAAAATTGATGTTTTTTTTTTTTGCATCCCATGACGATCGCGAAGGTTGTAATGTTCACTTTAACAACACTATGAAACGAAAGATGAGAATTAACAGTTTAGAAGTTTTTGTGATAAAAGTCTGGTTTTCTCTTCTCCATCGCGGATACAGATACAGAATCCGTGCGAGAACTCGATATGTCGAAGGAACACCTCGAAGGTAAGCTCATGCTCGTTACGTGACTTCGTTATTGTGGCAATGCATTTACTCGTTCGACCGACGAGGCTCGTAGTCCAGACGCCAGACGTGCTTCTGTATGCAATCAGAGGTCGCCGAAATAACTTTGTTGGATTCAACAGATTTTGATCTCCCGATCACGAATATATAAGGTTTTTTCCGGAAAACCCGGTCGTTTAATTGTTAATCGCAATTGCTTATTAACAAAATGAGTTATTGTATTTTTCCGCTTAGAATATTTTTTTTTTCTTATACTTTGGTCGGTTTTGAGTCGAAAAGGTTTTATGAAACTTTACTCTATAACCTGTTGAAAGTTGCAAATAGGCCAAAACTGCTCTACTTAACAAATTTGTAGCGCCCAAAATATAGGTCATAGACGAAAATTCTAAACGACTTTTATTCGCCAAATGAAGCGAGGAATATGAAAAAAAAAAAAAAAAAAATATGCGACATTGTGCGGGACCGAATATTATGATTCTCAATCAGTCGCGCAACCGCAGTTTTTTCGGGGGTATGAAGGAATAGCCGAGCATACGGAATAACCGAAAAAACTGCGGTTGCGCGACTGATTGAGAATCATAATATTCGGTATCGCACAGTGTCGCATATTTTTTTCCATGTGCCTTGGTGCGTTTAGCGTATAAAAGTCCTTTACAATTTTCGTCTACGACCTATATTTTCGGCGCTAAAAATTTGTTAAGTAGAGCAGTTTTGGCCTACTTGCAACTTTCAATAATTTATTGCTCCGAATCTATAGGTTATAGATTAAAATTGCATAAAACATTTTCGAATCAAAATCAACCAAAGTAAACGAAAAAAAAAATATTCGAACTGAAAAAAACAATAAGTTATTTTGTTAATAAACAATTGCGATTAACAATTAAACGACCGGGATTTCCGCAAAACACCTTATATATTTGTGATCGGGAGGTCAAAATCTATTGAATCCAACAAAGTTATTTCGGCGACCTCGGATTCCATACAGAACCACGTCTGGCGTCTGGACTATCGAATTTTCGTTAGTGATTTATTTTCGAGAGAGTTGCAGTGTTCTTAACAGCGATAGTAATATTTATTTTTGCCGATCAAAAGCTTTACCGGAGCGCCTGATACGATAATCATTAAACAATGTTAAAAAAAAAAAAAAAAAAAAAATGAAAACCGAAGTTATTAATGAGTAAAAGAATAAGAAAGCTCACACATTTCACCACAAAATATGCAAATGCTCTCTAATAAATAAAAAAAATTGGTCAGTCTCAATTCTCAACATAAATAATCTTCGGAAATTCGTCCATGCTGGTGTATCGATCGCAATGTCTCCGCCGCTCGGAAGCTAATAGAGCTATTAGTGGTATGCGGATTATCGAAATTCCTTCCCGGAGAGAATTCGACCTTGGTGATTAAGATTTAAAAATATATGCAGAATATTATAACACCGCAATACTCCGAAATGCCCACGTGCGCGCGTCTCGTATCTTACACATGTTTACATTTTTTTTTTTTTTTTCACCCGAGAGATACAAGTTGGTACACGCTCGTTACGGATGAACATTGTCAGAGCAGCATGTTTCCCTCGTGTAACTATGTTATCTTATAATAATGAATCACGCGATATCCCTACACTGGAAACGCGTGCTGACCGCGGCGACTTAAGGAGGGAGTCTTGCTGAGGCTGACTTCGCATAAGTTCGACGAAAATCATAGAAAAATTGCAAGTACTTCTTGATGGTATAAAAATCTGAAAAAATTCATGCTTACTAAAGGTACTGAGAAGATTAATTTTGCATAATAATAATTACAAAATGTTATTAACAAATTGATGAAAAAAATAATTGCTTAACAAATTTGCCCGCAACCCAACTTTTTTTTTCGTGAAAATGATTCGTTTATTTTTCTGAATACGTATGAATTTTTTCAGATTTTTCAGTAATCGTTAATTTGTTTTTTTTTTTTTTTTTTTCATGGAAAAATCAACGATTACTGAAAAATCTGAAAAAAATTCATACGTATTCAGAAAAATAAACGAATCATTTTCACGAAAAAAAAAGTTGGGTTGCGGACAAATTTGTTAAGCAATTATTTTCTTCATCAATCTGTTAACAACATTTTGTAATTATTATTATGCAAAATAAATCTTCTCAGTACCTTTAGTATGCATGAATTTTTTCAGATTTTTATACCATCAAGAAGTACTTGCAATTTTTCTATTATTTTTGTCGAACTTATGCGAAGTCATTCTCAGCGAGACTCCCTCCTTAAGGGGAGGCTAAACCCCCTCTCTCTCGCTCTCACTGGAACCCTATGGCGCTGTCTCTCTCGCACTCGGCCGCTCGCCGCACGGGTTTAGCTTCGCTTTAAGGTAGTTATGTCGCTTCGCGCTCATTTCGCATAAGTTCGAGAAAAATTAGAGAAAATTGCAAGTACTTATTGACGGTATAAAAATCTGACAAAAATTCATGCATATCAAAGGTACTGAAAATATTAATTTCGCATAATAATAATTTAAAAATGTTATTAACAAATTAATCAAAAAAATAATTGTTTAACAAATTATCGGGCAAACCAACTTTTTTTTCTTTAATGAAAATGATTCGTTCATTTTTCTGAATACGTATGAATTTTTTCAGATTTTTCAGTCAACTTTGATTTTTTTGTTTTTTCACACATTTTTTCCATATAGAAAAAAAAAAAAATCAAAGTTGACTGAAAAATCTGAAAAAATTCATACGTATTCAGAAAAATGAACGAATCATTTTCATAAAAAAAAAGTTATGTTGCCGGATGATTTGTTAAACAATTAATTTTTTGATTAATTTGTTAATAACATTTTGGAATTATTATTATGCACAATTAATCTTTTCAGTACCTTTAGTATGCATGAATTTTTTCAGAATTTTATACCATCGAGAAGTAGATGCAATTTTCTCTTATTTTTCTCGAACTTATGCGAAATGAGCGCGAAGCGACATAGCTACCTTAAAGTGGTGGGGGTAATCGCGACGCTATAAAATGCCTTGCTTCAACTTCCCGCTATATTTGTTTTCGTGACAAGTTATGTTGATAGCGCGAGTAGAGGGGACGATTATCGCGTATCGTGTCCAGTGCAATTGAAATGTTTCATCACGCTCGTTGTACCGGGGCATTGTTGAATCGCAAGAGTTCAACAAGAAGAGCAACGGTCGCGTGTCAAACTGTCGCATTATTATTATAGAACCTCGAACACTATGCTCTTTGTATCGCACGATGTGTCGCTTTGCTTTCGAAACAATCTGTTGCGCTCTTTGATAATTTATCGACTTTCGCCGAGCAATGATACGCGAGGGCTCGATCGGTCGTTAATCTCAGAGGTAAAATGTGAGCGACGATACGTTAATAATTTTTATTTTTTGGCTGAAAGAGTTGCACGCGTGATTTACGTAATTTTGCACATGTCTCGCATATCTTTCAATGAATCTGGAGAGAAAATATCTTGTAGAAAAATCATATACAGTAGAACCTCGATTATCCGAACTGCAATTTATTTTATCCAAACTTCTATTATCCGAACAGGAATTTATGTTATCCGAATCTTTATTATTCGAAACGTGCCGCAAAATTTCGTTGTCACATATCGTCGAGCGTTACTTTGTTGCAGGCCTGTGCAAGTTTGTATCATGCGCTTATACAACCAAAAAATTGACAACTTTATCAAAAAGAATGCTTAAAGTAAGCGTTTAATAATATGTCCCAAAGTATATTATAATATATAATGTATGTATGCGAATTTATATTTAAAAAACTCATATTCATTACGTATGTTATTATTATTATATTTTTTATTCATAACGCGATTATCCGAATAATCGTTAATCCAAACTGGGCTCGGCCCCAATTGGTTAGCATAATCGAGGTTCTACTGTACAATTATTATATACAGTAGAAACCGGATTAACCGGGATGCTCGAGACCGAAGAGTCCGGGGATAATCGAAATCCCGGTAAATCCGAACTAGACAGTGAAAGTACATAAGTCAATAATGGCTAATGATACAACTTTATTTTGACTAGTTACAATGACTTTTGGTACAATTTGCGCTTAATTGTTAAATAGTGTGAACTAGAATGTAAAGCTTTGGATAATTTTTTCGTTAATAGTACCTAAGCTCGTCTTTTCTTTTAACTGATCAGTGACTTTGGTTTTCTTCTTGCACTTCCTTCAATTTTCGTCTATCACCTGTCACCTGTTTCACTTTTCCGCGCTCCGCACATTAAAAAAAAAAACAAAGCTTCCTCTATGAGGATGCAAAAAACCTCGGAAGACGCACGGTTAATCTGCTTCCCGGTTAATCGGGATTCTACTGCACCTTCAAAAACTTCTGAGTGTTTGTGTGTTTTTTCGTTTTTTTTTTTTTTTTTCACTTTTGCATACCTAATGGCGAGACCTTGAAATTTCAATTGAAATGGTGTGTTCCGTATAGTAGGACTATTGACTCGTCTGCGGCGCTTCGGCATCCTTATGGCTTCCCGTTATACACGCTTTTGTACAGAAGACTTCCAACGATTTTCAGCGAGTTGCTTTTCCACCGCGTTTGCACTATTAATGTATCAGAGAGTGAATCGTCATCGTTGGTTGTGCAAGTCGCTTATCTCTTGCCGTTCGAACGGCAAAGTTCATGATTTTTTTTTTACATCAGTGCAGGTAACAGACTGTCCCGAGATAATTATAGCTACGGATGCGGATTGGAACGAAATCAATGATCCAACTGTTGTGTCGTTCGGAGCGCCGACGTTGAAACCGAAACGAGGCAAAATCATCGCTTCGCAACGATTTCGAATTTTTTCATCCCCAATCACAGAAGAGAAATTATATCCGGTACATCGAAACCCACTGATAAAAAACAAATATCAAGTTTTGAAAAAAGTAAAAAAAAAATTAAACATACTAGCAAGCTCTCCGATCGATTCAACTTTGTCACATTTCCAAGTCACTTCGATTTCGGCAGACTTTGCCAATATTCTCCGCACAATCTACAAAACTTACTTTTAATTTCAGATACTTTTATAGAAGAGAATGACAATCTGTCTATAGCTAGGATTGAAAACTTCGAGCGGCGAAAGTCTTTGACCTTGTTTTTCACAGTTAGTCGGATAAAAGCTAAGGTTGTACCTTTGCACCTATATGCTATCTTCGGGATTCGTGCCAATAGCAAAAATGTGCCGCACGAATCACGTCAGTTTGAATTGACATTGCTGGATTGCATGCAATGTCGAGTAATCGATTTGTACTTCGACATGTTTTTATTATTATCAATTAATTTTTGTTCTTTTTTTTTTCAATTTTCTACTTAAGTTGGATGCAGATACAAAATTCCATTGTCGTTAGTTGAAGGTCGGGTTTTTAGTTTAGTTAGTACAAAACGCATTGTTGATGTTAATGCACGAAAGAGATTCGGCGGTAGTTTGGTCAAACGGTGTACACCGATTCCGTCGATACCGGAATCTGAAATTAAAAAAAACAAATTTTTCTTTTCCATTTTGAAAATTGAGAAAATCGTGACCCGGTGATAAAAAGTTCGATTTTCAACGAAAAAACTACCTTAATCGTTTGTCATTGACAAATAACTGACCATTTTTAAAAGTCATCTGGTCGTTAGATAGAAAATATTCTAATCAAGGATCTGTCCAAATTTCAACTCAATCGAACGAATAGATTTTGCGATACGTCCGTTGTTAATTGATATTTTTCAATTAAAAAAGCCTAAACTTCATAACAACTTTAAAAACCCGACTTTGTCCTTCTAATATCCGCGTTAATAAAAGTTTTGAAAACCGACCTATTTTTTGTACCATATCCTTATGCTAGTACCTTGAGTAATTAGCAGAGTGGCGAAGAGATATTATTTGATATATTTATCGATTTATTTAATAGGTCTTAAAGAATATTTCGATCTGTTTGTGTTTGCAGTATGGAAGACAAAATATCGAGTACGTGAGGAAGAGAAATGGTACTTGGGAACAGGAGGAGAACGAGAGCGAGGACGAGGGCGGTGGATTACACGGCGTAACGGAAAATCACAAGAAAACGAACAACATCGATAAGATGAGCAAGATACAGAACGGAGGTCCCGGCAATACGGTTATAGCTAGATCAAAAGATCTCATACTGGTGCCAGGTCCGGACACTCATCAGAACAATAAAAATCACGTTGAGAATTCGAAATCCGGAGGAGACTTGGTGGACGTAGGTAACGAAAGACAGGTAAATTTTGTAGCGTGTTAAGATAAGAGCAAACAATTTATATATGCGCGCACGCGGAAGTCGTATAAATTTGTGTCAACTGTAGTGCACGGTATCTTGTTCCAGTTAAAATGTATACACATTTGCTGATAAACGGAGCATGCATTTTCAGCAGCGTTCAAAATATTTCAACTTTTATGACGGAAAGTTCCAGTTTTTTAAATTATTCGTTTAAACTCGTGTCTCGAGAACTGTCACGTCATTGACAACACTAAATAACCAAGGATCTTCGGCTTTTGTAGTCAACAAAAAAACTTTTAAAAAATTCTAAACGTAATGTACCTTTTGGAATCGAACAATCTGATTTTGACAAATGTTTTCAACATTTTTTTTTTTTTCGCTCTCATGGCTGGTTTAGACTCGAATACCTCGTGTAAAATTGTTCGAATTGGTATCGAAGCAAAAATGATTAATGTTTATGGTGAAAAAATAAATGTCACAATTCTATTTAAGTAAACAGATATTTTTACCGCCGCATTCTTTTCGCGTGTGCAAAGACCATGAAAATATGAACCAATGCGTGTGCGATAGACTAAATTCCAACGTCGCATGCAGGGATGATTGTTCCTTTATCACCATGAATTTTCATCGCGGGCAAGCGTAAAATTATTCTCGGTAACGTGTTAATGATCAGACGGTACATACCTTCACTTGTTTCAGCATAGTTCGGTCGAGACCGCGGTAACGCTCAAAGGTGAATTCGATACGGCAGTATGTCTGGACTACATAAGAGCCGGAGTCGAGGCAATAATAGAGGACGAGGTCACGTCGAGATTCGAGGCTGAAGAGCTGAAAGTGAGTTTTTTCCTGGAATTAAATTCGTCTGAAGTCAAGTCGGAACGTCACCATTTTCACGATTTTATAGAGAAATCTTTTATTTATATATATATAAAAATTGTTTTTGTTTACCAGAACTGGAATCTCTTGACGAGGACAAATAGGCGATATGAATTCATTTCGTGGAAACTCACTGTGATATGGATGTTCGGATTCTGCATGCGATACTTCTTTCTTTTGCCGCTCCGAGTATTCATCTGCTTCGTCGGGGTAAGCGAATAATTTTTAGATACTACTAAATCGCAAACGTAATCCTTTTACATTGAATTTCTATGCATTGCACCAAACTGGTTGGACAGTTTCGAAGAATGGTGCACTCTACTAATCCTTGATGCACAACGTTATCTCCATTATCTCGTTGTTAATCATTCAACGATCTTCACACCAACTTGTGAAGACATGATAATTACAGGGATCGATGACAATTGCTTTCTTTACAATGATCGTTAAAACATTAAAATGCTGTTTTTTTTAACGAGTCTGTGAAGCATTGCCAAATTTTTTTTGACATTCTCGTACATACAAGGTGGTTGTTATTGTTTCAAACCGTCGTTTTTTTTAAAATCGCACATATGAATCACTGTCATTCAACGGTTTGGGTAACAACATTATAAAAAAGAATCATGTACAACGCATCAGTGACTAACGCGAAAGCATATTTAGGTATTGTATCTCGTTGTCGCGACGTTCTTCATCGGTTTCTTGCCGGACGGCGGAATCAAAATTTGGGCATACGACTACGCGTTCAAGACCTCTTTCAGGATAATGTCGAGATCGTTGTCTAGCGTTATTACGATCCACAATCCAGAGAACAAGCCAAAGACCGGAGGTATGTGCGTCGCTAATCACACATCGACGATCGACGTTTGCATCCTGTCGACGCAGACTACTTTCTCATTGGTAATATATAGAAAACAATAAGTAAGACCGTGAAAATGGACTGCTAGGTGCAGCGGCTGTTTATCGGGGGTCTAACGAGTCATCGTCGCCGCATCGGAATTTATATCGCATTCGTGTTTAAGATCAGTGTTCCCATTCGTTATGTTCTTTCCCGCCGTAATTGGGAGGAGGGAGAATAAAACAGATTCCCGGGGCAAAACAGACACATGTTTCCCATGTGAGATAAAACTCGTCAATTTTTTCTCCATAAATTGATTAAAATAAACCGCTTTGCCCCAGGGTGTCGTTTTACACCGCTCTCTCCGATCATCATTGAATTACCATTAGGGTCACTCATCGGTATAAATTCACGCTTGAAATGTTATCGTCTCTATGTATCGTCCGTGATGTTCTTTCAGGTGAATGTTTATTATTACATCATCAAATGTCCGCTCAAAGTTTCTCTCGCTATGTTCAACTTGTTGTCTTGTTTGTAAAGTCAAACAATTTAAAAAATATCTTTTCCAAATGATTTGACTGTAGCAATAATTTCCCGTATTTCGTCGATGTTCTACGAACTGTTTGTATTTTCACGCCTCCATCGGCACGTGCATAGTTAAATTAAAAAAAAACTAACAGCACAAAGTGACAAAGGCTCTGAGCGTCGAGTAAGAACATTGCAATACGTTGTAGCGATGTCCTCGAATGTTGAAGAGTAGAATAAACGGTGAATCGATGGTACTCAGGTCTTGAGATTGTTAATTTTCAGGTGATGTGGCTGACGGTGTGTACAGCTATAGTCGGCTATGTTACGGAGGGTAGCTTCAAACGGTGGCTGAACTACAATGTGTCGATAATGTGTTTCGCGGTATTGTCCAGCGCTCTTTCCTCGGTTATTACCTACCACAACCCTGAAAATCGACCGATGAGAGGCATTTGCGTCGCTAATCACACCTCGCCCATTGACGTACTTGTCCTCATGTGCGATAATTGCTACTCCCTGGTATGTCCATTTGCATATATATCGTTGCATTTATTTATTTCTTCCATTCGTATACCAGCTATCGCACGTCAACATTTTTTAAAAAATTCTTTACACGAAGATCCGATATTATCGTACTTATGGAAAGCGTAGTTCAAGCCCGGCTGTCCACAAAGGTTTCGTCAAATTTTGAACAAACGGTGCACCATTAATATAACTAATTGTCATTGCTTGTGTTATCTCGTCTTTGCTATAGTTTGTACGTCTCGGGGAAACCTTGAAAATTCGATGGAATCGCGAAGGAAAAGAAACCAGCTTGAAAATGGGAATAAAAATAAGGGAATAATGGGAATACAATAAGGGAATATCTTTAAGTCTTTTTAATTGAATATGATGAGATGACAATATTGATTTTGTTTTGGCGTTGTCAACTCACACACGGCGGACTTTCATTTTGCTTTATAGTAGGGCGTTAACAGAGAAAAAAAATACTTGAGGTATAAAAAGAAATTGTAACCTGTCGACTTGCACGTTCCGCTGGATGCATTATTTTGTAATAAATATATATCGATGATCTAATGCTCTTGTGGCGTTAATTCATCGATATATCAACGAGTGCTCGATTGACCGCGATATTACTCATTTACATCTGATTCACTAGATCGGTCAGAGGCACGGCGGTTTCTTGGGAATTCTCCAAAGGGCTTTGGCTCGAGCGTCACCTCATATATGGTTCGAACGTTCGGAAGTTAAAGATAGGGAGGCGGTGACGAAAAGGTAAAAAAGAAGAAAAAGAAACCACGACGATCAATAGCAGCGCGCTGCTTCGGTCCGGACCGTCAAATCTATAAATCTGAAAATATTTTATTCTCCCTCCAGGTTAAAGAAACATATTTCGGACCCGACGAATCCACCGATTCTTATTTTTCCGGAAGGAACGTGTATCAACAATACGTCGGTAATGCAGTTCAAAAAGGGCAGCTTCGAAGTCGGCGGTATCATTTATCCTGTAGCTATAAAGGTAAATTTACAGCCGTTAAGCTAAAATTTACAGCCTAATTAAAGATGTAGCATAGGACGAGAAAACATTATTACGGTTTTTTTTTAGTTAAAATATAAAGTAAAAAATATCTAATAAAGATAATTAAACAAAAGAGAACATAATAAAAGATAAAGAAAGAAGTAATATCTGATAAAGTAAAAAATTTAATACATATTGCATTGAGTAGTGTATAAAAAAATTATTTGTTCTAACATTTTTTTACCGATCTCTCTGTCGTCCAAGATGTACAGTTATAAAGACATCATTGCCGAAACGAGTGAATTAAAAAGTCTGAAAAAATGCACAGAGAGTACCTTTGAGAAGTACTGCAATTTACAGTTCCATTTTTAGCCAATTATGGAACAGATCCGAAAGGATGAAGAAAAGAGTGGCCGTGTTGGTGGACAATGCCTTATATAAAGGCGGCACATTTGAAGAAAATATAACAATAATAACAATAACAATAACTAATTGTTTCCTTTGCAGTACGATCCACGTTTCGGTGATGCATTCTGGAACAGCAGTAGATACACGATGATTCAGTATCTATACATGATGATGTCGAGTTGGGCGATCGTCTGCGACGTTTGGTATCTTCCACCGATGTACAGAGAGAAGGATGAGAGTGCCATAGACTTTGCGAACAGAGTAAAGTCTGTAATAGCGAGACAAGGTGGTCTCGTCGATCTACAGTGGTGAGTTAATTGCGGATCTTTCATTTCGCTCCGCTCGACCGTCATTAAAATTTTCCATTATATATCGACCAACTGAAATTCGAGCAGCATGTTTTCAATATATGTTAACAGTGAAATATGCGTTTCGTTACTTTGCTCACCAACAATAATTTAATTTAATTTACTCTGCTCATTGAAATCAGTAGAACTTGAATGTGCTTTGTTGGGTTCTCGTGCCGTGATCATTGACGTAAAAAGTCTAGGTGGAACTTTTTTTCTAGCAATGGAAACCGAACAGAATACTTATTTTATTTTACTTCAGGGACGGTCAACTGAAGAGAATGAAGCCGAAGAAGGAGTGGAGAGAAAAGCAGCAAGAAGAATTCAGTAAACGACTCAAAGTCGAATAGGCCACGCACTCTCGCGGCTTCTAGTCTGTCAACATCATCAGCTCGCGTTGCGTGGTTGTTATCCGCCGTAATCGAGTTGCATTTCCGGTTCGCGGGTTCCAATAACACGCGAGTCTCAATAACAATCCGGGGACGCCGTATTCTCGCGATTCATCGTCATTTTCATGTCCGAACAATATTACCGCATAAACGAGGCCATCTCGCTCGTTACGCCATCGTCGTCCACTGCGTTTTCATTTACAGCTACGAATCAGTTTTTCTTCACACAAAGAAGATGCTCTCTGCTTTACCACGCTGAAGGAGATTCATTCGGATACATTGTTGGCCTAGTAGTCTCTGATGAGTCAATGTATATATTTTTTTTTTTTTTTAAACCACGTTGCCAACTTATTCACTCGACTATTAGATTGTAATGATTATCGTACAGCAGATGGCTTTTCGTGGGTCACTCGCTCGCCGAAAAGTCCCGGATATTTTTCAACCATGTGAAAGCACAAACTTGGCAGAAATTTAAAAAAAAAAAAAAAAACCATTGTAACGTCGCGATTTCGCGCTACATGAAATCGGTACGAATGGACAAGGCTGTTGGTACGGTACTGAATTAGGTGCCGAACCGGTTAAGTAATTATTTTTCGCATGAATGATTATATTTTCATGTTGCCGACAGTTATCGAGAGTTCATTGAAAACTTGATTGACAATCGAGATTCCCTGAAAATGTAAAATAGCATTAATAGTTATTAAAATGTCATCCTAGTTTCATAATTTATGAAAGCCGTGGATGTTATAGGATAATATGTGTATATTAGCTAAAATACGACAATTGCTGCTAACTTTATTCCATACTAATCAAATTGTCATTCATTATTTTTCACTGTTTATTTGCGTTAACGATGTGTATATTTCGTTCGATCGTCGTATGCTGATTGATGACTACTATGAGTGAAAAGGAAGAACAAACGAAAGAAATAGCTAATGAATGGTTGTGTAATAATTTAACCGTTTAAGATATATATATATATATTCTTCTCGGGCTTTTAGGCGTTAGGTTTCGTTATCGCAATGCCAAAAATTATACCTAGTATATTTTACTACTTTTATATTTAAAAAACAAAAACAAAAAAAAAAAAATAGCGCGCCATCATTGCAAAATTATCAATCTCGGGTGTTAACTTTTCACCGGATTTATCGTAGATTTTTCCATCGATGTTTACTTCAGTTTACTTACATCGTAGTTAGTACTACGATGTGTACTAACTAGGAAATTGTTGTCGATGGTCTTTATATACGTGATAAACTAAAGAAGCAAAACATACGTTCTGAAACTCACTGATAAAAATCAGTCACTGAATTTTTTTAATTAAAGAAAACAACTGAACATTTACATTTCCATAATACGAGTTTATGATAATCGTGCAAAGTATATATTGTGTATAGGGTGAGGATACATTTAGCTGGCATAAATTTTCATTAGTAATGTTAATATTATCGAACTATTATGAACATTATTTGAACAGTCGATAACGGAGCAATTGTGAGAAGGAACAGGAAAAGAAAAGCCGAAGAGATTTAAAAACCATCGAATACACGGTGCCCCCGATCCCGTTGTTTTGTTTTGTTATCAAGGTGGGCAGGGCCATATACATATATTTTTGTAAAGTTCTACTATTTAATGAAAAAAGTAGGTAATCGTAATAACGGAGATAAAAGTGTCACGTACCTGCGTCGCTAAGATAGAATCCGATTAACGAAGGAAAAACGAAACAAAAATGTTTCCCATTTTGTATTTACTTATTGGGAAATTAATCCTTTCGTCGTAAAAGCACTTTTATTTCAACCGAATGGATATTCCTGTATGTGTGAGAATGTATTTAACAAAAAAAAAAAAAATGAAAAAAAAACTAGTCATGCGTGCTTCTACCGTGAGGTTTATTGTGACGTTAATTATCCTATTCCGATGTTTGTCGAGACTCGAAGGTTCCGGCTGCGTGGCGTTGTACTTGACATTTATAACGATCTTTTTTATTCCTAACGTTCAGTTAGGAATAGTTAGAGATGAATTTAAAAACGATCGATGTATCGCTCCGAAAAACCGGCAGTTTACCAATATTCCGTTTAGATAGTCGGTTCATTAAAGTTTCATTTCGATATCGTATCCTTAGCCGTATTACAAAACTTATCTCGCGTATATAGAAACCTAACAGCATTATTCACCGGTATCCCTGAGAGTTTACGAATGGTTTTGTATGAATCGGAGATAAAAAAAAGAAAAGTAATAAAATAAAGAATGTAATTGTTGAAACGGTACTATACTTTTTCTATAAAGATCCTCCATATTATTCGTGGATTGTACAATTCAGTAACACCAGCTTCAAGCTTGTTATGTACAATCATTTTTATTCAAGTTTATCAACTATGCCACGTAACAATGCTATAAGAGTTTCATTATTTTCAAGCTGGTATTTCTTTGGCTGCCTTCAACTGGGAAGCTTCCTCTTCCTTTTGTTTTCTGTACAAATCGAGCAACTTTTCTGTCGCAGTCTTCTCCAGTCTCGGTGCAGCACCCAGCTTGTCCTGTATACGCAAACACACAAACCCATGTAGACAAAATTTCTTCTCGCAGTAGTAAAACAAGGTACTCACGTTGGGGAACTCTGCAAGATTCAGAGACGGATCTTTGAAGGTAAACGGTGTCCATGGTCCCTGAATAGAGGGAAAGTCTGTGTGCCACATTTTTCTTATTCTGAGAGCCGAACCATCGTCGTCTTGAGTTCTCATCAATTCCATCCACTTGGCTATATCTTCTCGTATAAAATTGGGTACAGGCAGCCAGTGATACTCGCCGTTGACTTTACCAAACACAATAAAATGACCAGCGTTAATATTTTGTATATTTCAAATTTTATTTTATTTTTATTTGTATCCACTTCTGAGGCATGCTCGTGATAATTTTTACTTTTCTTCCCCTTTCCCCATGTTGTTCCTACGCTACTACTATTTATTCAAAAATATTTTCTTTACTTGACGATTATTCCAAGATTAACATAATATTTTATGTACTTGACAATTATTCGAAGATAAATATTGAGATCTTTGAGTAACTCACGATACTCGGCCTTAATAACAGGCGCTCTGTGTCTCCTCGGTTTAACGTAAACTACTACTCCAGGATTGTCCTTGGCAAAATTAACCAAATCGTTCTCCAAGAAGTCTCTGAAAAGTAATCGGTATAATAGTAATGTCGGCAAAAAGGTATTTTTTAAGTGTCTTCATGCATTTTATTTAAAAAATTTGACGAATCATAATGCATTGTAAAAAAAGTAAATTTACAAATAAAAAAAAAAAATGTTTACAAGAATAAAAAAAAACAAGTTTCATAGATAAAATTTTTCACACATTTTGATACGGTACTGTTGAATGGAGAAGCTATTTTTTTGTTGTTGTTTTTCGACGGGAAAGCGGGACGTTCGAGGGGTTAACCAATGGACCAATGACGAAGAAAGTAATAAACGAGACTGTCGCGCCGTGATAACTGCGGCGAAAGCCACATCAGTCGAGCAGGTTAAAGATTATATTGTACGAACGCATTTTTGATGAAAATAATTAAATTATTATTGAACATTCGGCGAATTAGATGGGGTTATGATTTCGTGTTTTGTTCTCGAAATTTACCTCATTCCTCTGCTCGATCCATGGCTTTTACAGAACTTCAATGTCACTCGTTGCAACTGACACACATATCGTCCTATGCCGTTGTTCAAAGCTGCACGAGCGAAGCCCGATTTCATATACAAACTGTGATTCGACATGTTATAAAATTATTGTTTTACCGGACGAGACAAACACGAGACTTGCGGCAAAGAATATGGATACCTATAGAAGCGTACTCCTTATGGCCCGATTGAAGCAAAGCTTTTTGCTCCGTTTACGGCCGCAAGGTGTCTCTGCGGTAGATGAATCGATAGGCTCCTCCTACTAGGCGGGACTTCGCGCGGCGCGGGGGTAACTGATTTCTCCCATTGTCAGCGCAATCGTTCATGCCGTGAAGTCATCGGTTCGATCCTCAAATAATGTACCTTTTTTCTTCTTTTTTTTTGTTGATTTGAATGGTACTTATAAATTCATGATACAAAAAATCCTGAACGTGATTCCTCAAAAATATTTATATTACAGAAGGAAAAAATGAGCACACGGTTTCAAAAGCTGGTATTCACACTTTTTTTAAATCACAAATCGCAAACAAGCGAAATGTATCAATTAATACAAGTGCACGTACCAATTAAAGCATTAAAATATTAGCAAGCAAGCAATCTTAAACAAGCGGAGCAACTACTTAAATACGACAAACCTTATTAGAATATAAATGGATAGCGTAGCAGCGACGGTAGCGTTCCAGCGTAGTAGCATTATTTTCGTGGGTTCGATCCCGCGAGATGGTTTTTTTTTTTTTTTTTCTTCAAAATGATATACGCGTGTATGTCATTTTCTTGCCTTATTATGTACTCCGTGTACTCCATTTTTTTGAATCTTGATCACGCTCAAATTCGAGTAAAATCTTGGAAAATTGTTTATAAATTTTAAAGCAATCCTCCCAGTAAAGTTGATCGAGAATTAAGATAAGAAAAAAATTATTAGCAAGCGAGCTATCGTAAACAAGCGGGGCCACTACATGAATACGACAAACCATTCTTGTACATCAAATGAAGAGTGTAGTGGAGGTGGTAGCCTTTTAGCCTGGTATCCCTTTTTTCGTTGGTTCGATCACGCGAGATGGTTTTTTTTATACTATATAGTACACACTTAAAAGGGTTGACACACTTGTTCAACCGTTTTACAATTATATTTGTCATTATATGTTGTGACGTGGTACGTCACAAGTCCCTCGCCAAACTCGGCTCGAGTCCGCCGCTCACTGAACGTTATGTACCGATATTACTATATAACTTTTATGTACCGATAATACTAACAAACGTATGTAATTTTGAAAAAAAAAAAAAAAAAAAATTATCTCGCGGGATCGAACCCACAAAAACAAAGATATCAGACTGAGACGCTACCACCTCCACTACACTCTCCATTTAAGGTATAAAAATTGTTTGTCGTATTTATGTAGTGGCCCCGCTTGTTTAAGATAGCTTGCTTTCTAAAGTGTTCTTATTTATTCATAATGCTCACTTTTATTTATGTACGATCAAAAAAAAAGTGGAGTAAGAACACTTTACAGAAAATAAAAAATTATTTTAAATGACTAAAAATGCGAAATTGCTTTATGCCTTTTTGGTGCTGGCAACGTAGAATATAGATTTTTGGCATAATTACAATTATAAAATGACTATGCTATTTAAAACAATAAAAATAAAGGACCAGCTCACGGGATCGAACCGATAAAAAACAAGTGTCAAACTGCTGCGTTACTAACTTAACCACGATAATCAATGTGCAAAGAAGTAAGTTTTGTTGTATTTAAGGTGTGACCCCGCTTGTATATAAGCTTGCTTGCTTTCCATAATTTTTTGTTTACTTAATGTTTAACCATTTTTTATCAATTTTTTTTAATAATCTCTTTACCTATTTTTTTACGAATTTTTTACGTTTTTACGAAATGTATATAGTTAATTAATGAAGGATTTATTGTTAAAGGGTAGCGCACGTCAATCGGTTTATTATTTGTTTATCAAAATAACCGGATTTATACAGCACGTGCTCAAGTCCTCGATGAGACCGTGCTCAAGTACTCGATGAGTGTTTACGCCGGTTTTAAGACAAGGAGAGCACGATTACCCCAACGCATTTATGCTTGTGAGAGTGAGCGAAACAGAGCATTGGGGTATTGGCGGGAGACCATAGCGTTTACTCCGGTTGTAAGACAAGAATAGCATGATTACCCCAACGCATCTGTGACAGACCACTGGGCGGAGCCAGCGCTCCCGCCTAGTCGTCGCCTGATCGTAAGCATGCGTAGCGCCGTGCATGGGGCACACGTACAATACACAACTGTAAGCTACGGTAGCGACATCTTACCGTTGGGGTGATAGCTCGTCCGAGTACCCCAACTTTTCTAGCTTCAAGCGGGCTATGGGCTGTACGCTTCTATAGATATCCATATTCCTTGCTTGCGGCCTCTTAATCTCCGAAACAACTATGATTCTCGCGTGCTTTAACACGGGCTGCGCGCACGACGATCGCGCATCATCACTTCGACAGTCGTCGGCTTGCCGTCGCTTGTCCTAAATCCCATAATCCCGAACGCTCCTAACGCCCGAAATTCATTCGTCCGATGTAGCGTTTACCCGAAATTGTAATCTACCGAAAGACTGGAATACCGAATGTTCATTTGCCCGAATATTCAAAATCACGAAATATTATTTTGCCGACTTGCCATAATCCCGACGGTTTAATATACCGAAACATCGTTTGCCCGAAATCCATTCACCCGACGTCCCATTTGCCCGAAAAATCTGTTTTACCAGCGTAGAGCTCGTGATGACCGACAGTTATAACTCCGATAATCGATAAGTTAGAGTTCTAAAATGTGTACTATAGTCGCCTTAACGAAAGATTCCTTATTTGAGAAGATCCCGAACGTACGGTAATGCTATCTTAATATAAGTAATTGAACTTAGCATATACAATTTGGTAAAGGACCATCGACCTGCATCCTTCAGCTCGCATTTGTATCATTTTACCATAGAAAGCATAACGACGACCATTGGTACCGCTTTTGTCTATCGGGATACGTATGCGATACGTCCTTGCGATTTATTATATTTGTGCATAAGCCGTAGGCCGTTTTTATTTTGAACGATTGATGTTATGATGGTATTCCTAAGATTATACGATATGTGTAAAAAAAGTAATTCGTTGTCAGTGCAAGGTTTGGATGATCTCTTGGCGAGGCGACTATAGGTTTTTATTGTAGGATGCTAATTTATCATCCGCTTATGTAGCGTACGTCGGTAACCACGAGTTCTACGATGGTAAGACAGATTTTCGGGTAAATGGAACGTCGGGTGAATGAATTTCGGGCAATCGATATTTCGGTATATTAAACCGTCGGGATTATGGCAAGTCGGCAAAATAATATTTCGTGATTTTGAACATTCGGGCAAATGAACATTCGGTATTCTAGTCCTTCGGTAGATTACAATTTCGGATAAACGCTGCATCGGATAAATGAATTTCGGGTGTTTGGAGCGTTCGGGATTATGGGATTTAGGACAAGTGACGGCAAACCCAGTCGTCCAGCAGAGCCTGCCATAGCTCGATTACCTCGATTGCTGAGTAGATTCGTTGGCCGGCATGTTCATTCTGAGGTAGAGATGCCGGATCGTAATAGTACTAGTGCGAAAAAACTTTTTCTGACGAGTGTGAGTTTGCAGCACGAGCCGAAGGCGAGTGTTGCAATCACACGAGTTAAGAAAACGTTTTTTGTAACACGTGCACGAAAAGTCCCGCTTTTCGTGCCTGTAGAGTGTGGCGAAACTGGCGCTTTCTAGCGGAGGATGCGCGAAAACTTTTTTGCACACTTTCTTCACATCCTAGCTACTTCCGCACACACTTAGCTGTCAGCACTGTAGCTACTTGTTCGCACGCACTTTACAGGCACGAAAAGCGGGAATTTTCTTGCACTCGTCACAAAAAGTAGTATGCGATACTCGTACGAAAAAGCGGTCTCCCGACGGCGGTTGTGAAGTAGGGATGGGCGATGTTTTTCGATTAATCGAAAATCGATGTTTTTTTTTCTCATAATCGATTATTTTTTACCGATGTTCGGGAACACCGATTAATCGATGTTCGATTTTTTTTTTTTTTTTTTCGGAAAAATCGGTGTACCGATATTATCAAGGGGAGGTCCGTGATTTCAGGCAAAAAAGCGGTTTTTATTTTTTTTTACAGGTAAGAAAAAGACTGTATCACTAATCCTATACAAGTGTTTGTTCGTAATGGAGTTCCGATGATGTGAAAAAAGCCGCCGGCTCAAATCTAAACAATTGTAGAAGTAGTTAAATTTTTTATCAATATAATTTTTTCAACTTTTTCTCTTTGAAAAAAATTGAACTATTTCTACAATTTTTTAGATTTGAGGCTGCGTATTTTTTCACATTATCGGAACACCATTACGAACAAACACGCGTATGGGATTAGTGATACGGTCTTTTCTTACCTGTAAAAAAAAAACCGTTTTTTTCCCGCAATCACCTTAAAGTGTAAAAATATAAAACCACATTTCATACCGCAATTAAAAAATCGGAAACATTTCTCAAAAATCCTGTGATGTATATAAACGTGTAAACTTGTGATGTGTATAAACGTATAAACGTGAGATTTTTTATTCGAATTTAACAATGTTGTTGTTTAAAAATAGGTTGTAAAAAAGTTGAAGCGAACGCTGACGTGGGCCGCGGTTAAAAATTTTATATATCTGACAGGGTTTTAGAGTATTCCTTCAGATTTTTTAATTGGGGTAGAACTCTCGAATTCAACATTTTACGAAATAAAAATTGGCTGGCCAAGAAATAAAAAAAAATCCGACTGCTTTTGGGTAGATAAAATAACATAAAAAAAATCATGGAACAAATTGGAGAGCCAGGGTCAAATATTCCATATATCCCATATACAGTCGGTAAAAATATGATTTATTGTCCGATTCTACTCTAACGACATTAACTAATCGATGTCCCGATGTTTTTTTTTATAAAAAATCGATTATTGATAATCGATATTTTTAATAATCGATTATTTTAACATCGATGTTTTTTAGCAACATCGCCCATCCCTATTGGGAAGTCGGCGGCACTCGGCTCCTCTCGAGCTACAAACGTCACTGGGCTTCGCCTCGTGCCGTTGTAGCTCTGGATCCGGCTCGTGCAGTCAGCTTCACAACCTTCGCCGAAAGACCGCTTTCCCGTACTAGTATCGCAAAGTACTATTTCGCACGAGTATCGTACGAAATTTTATTTCACAAGGTGAGAAAGGGGAATTTTACGCGCGCGAAGCGTGCGTAAAATTGCACTTTACGCACCGAGTGAAATAAAAAAAAAGATCTTCCGAGAGATGCCGGATCGTAAAAAAAAAAAGATTGTTGTATCGCCACGCTATGTGTCGATCCAACAGTATATCGAAAGAAAAAACATCGATACCAAGATAATGGAACGTTTTATTGTACATAAAAATTAAAAATTAAAAATTAACAATTTTGCAGTTAATCATAAAGAAATTATAAATGAATATCAATCGTCAAGAATAAAATATTTAACGTCTTTCGTTATCTTTTATGATCCGACGTAGTACACGTAGCATTCAATAACCGATATAATTCAAATCCTCCATGAGAAACTGTCATACGTAAATAATACTTTTTTATTGTGCATATTCCAAATATTAGCATATGTCTCTCAGTAAATTTAACGATACAAATAAAATCATAAAAAGATCCGATCCACTTGAATGCAAATAATCCTTTTTTTAATTATACACATGCATATGTATGTATCGCTTTGTTGTCAGTTCTTTGATACGTGCTCTGAAACTCGATGCATTCAACCAAATGAAAAGCAAAAGAGATTAATAAAAAATAAAAATGTATAAACTTGTACGCAGCTCATATCGACAGCTAAATAACAAGCAGACTGAAATCTCAGACGAGCAGATGTATAATTCGACGAAATCACGACTAAACCCAACCTACTTCACCCTCTCACCTATTTATATTTACCAATTTCGCAGTATATTTATTAAAACATCAATGAGACGACGAAAATGCGGCGCAGAGGAGGCGAATCGCGCGGTCGAGCATCGTGTCAGGGGGATACAACAAACGTTTTTTTTTTTTTTTTTTTTAAACAAAAAGATGGGACGAGATGATGATACCCGCGAAAATTCGATCAATTATTGATTAATGCAAAACGCTACGAACGAGAAATTAAAAAAATTTTTTTTTGTATTCAAGTCGCAAAGGATACAAAGGGTCGCAAAGGGTTAGCTGTACAGAGTTACACTGTACAGCTAATTTTCGGATGGTTCGGCCGCGTTGCGTAGTACTCTTAGTTCAAAACGACAATCACTCCATGGATTGAACTTTGAGAGATCCATCGTTGTCACGTCACCGAACAGGTGTTCGACAGGTGCCGATGACAACAACGGCGCATTGAATTCGCGAAACATTTTTTGCATTACCGGATGTTTCTTCAGCTTATCTAATTTTTTATCAAGATCTGTCGTATACTGCACTACTAGGTCATGTGCGGTAGAACGGGCGGCCGCATCCTGATCAATGTGTGGTACAGTACCGAAATTGAGATCGTCTGAGTCGACATCTTCCATACGTGGGAGTGTATCCCGTGGGATCCGAGCTGAGACCGCACTGATAACGTGACAATGCGCGAGATCCTCTTTTTCCTTGTTTAAGCATATCCGCCAGCTTTTTTTATATGCCGGAAGTGATATTGACGCGATCGCTGCGGCTATTCCTTCATCAGAAACTTCAAACATATTTTTGAATCTCGTTTCCAAAGCCTTGATGATACCCACTACAAGTGGCTTGCAGATTTTCACTTCAGGTTTGCCTGACAGTACCTGCAGGTTCTGTCGGAGCTTGACGAGAATTGGCAAGAGATGCCCATAATAACGGGTTTTATCTTCCAACTGATCAATGGCTGTTGCGAGAGGCATCGTTGACGTAATATATTCTTCGAGATAGCCGAAGTCGGACTCTGCGAACGCGTCTTTTAAAGTTATTCCATGTGGGTTTTCCGAACTGTATGTCAATATCTTATCCTTTAATGTCACGAGCTTTTTGAGAGCATCAAAGAGGGATTTCCAACCAGTTGAAATCGGCTTGATCAATTCAGTCCCTAAACGTCTTTTCAGGGTTTCGTTCATTGTCGGTAACCGCAAACTTTCCCATAACGAGTCACATTTCGCCAGTACTTTTGAATGTATTTCCTTGAGGTCAGCTGATAGTTCGATAACATTGATGATATCGGTGTTAGCTACGTTGTTCAATGTGTGACTCGCACATCGCACGTGCTGAGGCATTTTTTGACATTGCTTAAAAAAATCAGTATTCTCGCGAGCAGGCGTTGAGAAATCCTCCACTATATGCGTCATAGTACTGACATTGACCGACCTTTCCACTGAAAAAATGACAAAATAAATTTTGATAATGTGTATTAAGTTCGGTAATGTTTCTTGTACTAAACGTATTTTTTTTTTTTAACTTTTACCACCAAATTAAACCACAGCTGTTTAGTAAATACTGTATCAAAGATTTACAATTTTAATACATTAAAGCGATCCATCTATTTGAGTTGCAGACAATGAGTGTGTAGGAAAAAAACGCAACTGTAATAGTGAATACTATGATTGCAAAGAATGAGACAATATGGAAAAAAAATGCGACGATATACGACCGAAATGCTATATGAGGTATTCTTTATCAACTGGGCCACTTTTCTCGGTCAAACTCTCAGATGTTTTTTAAAATTTGGGTGCTTGTGCTTTTTTTAAGATTTTTAAAGTGTACCCTTCAGGAGTTACATTTTTTTTAAATATCAGTATGAGTATTTTTTAATATCAGTTTTTTTATCTCAGAAAATATTGATCACTCAAAAAATGTATAGGAACATTAATTATTTTATTGGTCATCAACTTTCGAATGATGTTAGAGTCATAATTTTCACAAAAACGGAAAGTCCATTTTTTGTAAAAAAAAAAGTTAAAATAATTTGTTTTTACTAAAAACACACCTTCGATTATGGTTCCAATTTTACCCTACATAAATATTGTATGAAGATTCTAAAAAAAAATCCGAAAGTGGTACCTACGATTCTTACTTACTAAATAAAATAAACAAATAAAGAATTTAATTCATACAGATTCGTATAAACTCTATTATTATTCAGATAACTTAAAAACGGGTTTACCCGAAGTCAGGAAATTTAATTCACATCGTTGGGAAACTTGTTTTGAAATAGAGGTTCTTTTTTAGAGGGTTTCTTTTTTAATTTTTAATTTGTTTATTTTTTTAGTAAGTAAAAATCGTAGGTACCACTTTGGGATTTTTTTAAATCAGAATCTTTCAATAGGTCTGTTCGTTACGAGAGTAAAATTGTACTCCGAGCGATTGTAGAGTACTCCCAGAGCGCTCGGAATCGGAAACGCCGGGCGGGACAAAAACGAACACGCGTTCGGGCCCGTTTCAACTCCAGTTTAGATAAACCTCGGTGCATTTGACTCCTCTACCGAAACCCGAGGCACTAGGGGGCGCAGTATTACTTCCGGATAAACGAACGCTCTGCTTGCGCTCCACTCCCAATCAACTCTCGTAACGAACAGACCTATTGCCAAATATTCTGTATACTTGGAACCAGAATCAAAGGTGTGTTTTTAGTAGAAAAAAATGATTTTAATTGTTTTTTTTCACGAAACATGGACGATGGGTGGAGTCGTCAATCCACCCATCCACCCGCCCGTCCGCCCGTCCGTCCGTCTGTCCGTCTGTCTGTCCGTCTGTCCGCCCGCCCACAAATAAAAACCTGATGATGAATGATGATCTAAAGATTTTTTGTTTACCGGAGAAAAGTCTGTCCAAGGCTTCGAGACCGTGCTCCTTAAAGTCCTTAACGAAATTTGATTCTGTATCGGTGACCGTAGCATCGGTCATTACCGGTGTCAAATTGTAGGACTTATGAATTGTAGTCGCTTGTTGGGAATGGATTGCCGGGAAGCTTTTTAAAGCGATCGCAGCCGACTGTCGTTCGTGAGTTTCTTCATCCATCTATGCGAATAGTAAAAAAATATATTAAATAATATTTTGCACTTTAGACCTTCTAAGTTGAATTATAATCGTCGTCACTTTAGATCTTCTAAGTTGAATTATAATCGTCGGCACTTCAGACCTTCTAAGTTGAATTATAATCGTCGACACTTCAGACCTTCCAAGTTGAATCGTAATCGTTAGACATTCTAAGGGTCGAATTTTAAAACGTTGATTTCAAATTAAGATCGTTCTTGAGATCGAACTCAGGATCAAAGTTTGGCCTGAACTTCGTGGCGTATTTTAGATCTATACTAAGTTCCAATTTAAGATCGGACCTTAATTGGAAGTTGGTTTTGCGGTTAAGTTTGATCTTAAATTTGAAATTAAGTTCGAACTTAATATTGAACTCGAACTACAATCGAATTTAAGTTCAGACTTAAGTTCGAACTGTAGATCAGGCTGAAGCACGAAGTCGAGTCTTACGTCAATTTTATATCAACGTAAGATAGATCTTGAGAACGGATTAAAGTTCGGTACAAATCTTGATCTTAAGTTCGATCTCAATACCGATCTTAAGTTCAAACTAACTTCTTAAAATTCGACCCTAAGTTGAACGTTATTATAAGGAATCCAATTTTTTAAATATTTATTCAGCGTTACACTACAAGAGAACTGTCAAGCATAAACGTAACGCCTCAGCACGAAGTCAATACCTAATATCCGTTATGAGCATACAATTAATAAATTTCTTAGCCCGTTGAAACACAACAGTACAATATTTTTACTTCTCCTCTGTAAAGTGATTTATCTTTTAAACAAAATAGTATTATATACGAATGATTCCAGAGTTTCGATACATATTCAAATATTTTATTCGTAAAACACGTTACTTCAAAGAAATAAATAATTTTTTTTAACTGCAATCTCTCAATTTACATGGAGCGCTTTTTCTAACGCACGATAATGATGCAACGATTAAAGATCAATTTCCTATTCTATGGATACTACCGTTGTTTGTCGATGAATCTGAATAAAATTTACCCAATGAAGTGTCACTCCTAAGAATCTTCCATTATTTCCAGACCAAGCATCGACAGTTGCGCAAACGTATTCGATCTTTGCTACTTTTTTTCTTATATTTTCGATGTATTCCTCAAACGTTTGCTTAATCAAGCTTGATAGCATAGCCTCCGTCATATCCCCTATAGTAGGATCTAAATGAGTAAAAAGAGTTGATCATTGTGTCAACAATTATTTATATTTAACCCTAGAACTCATACTCATGTATGGGACACAAAAGTACCCCAGACGATATTCAAATTTCGCTCCTAAAGTAGAAATTGACAGTATCGACTTGGAACTTCCATGATAATTTAGTTCTACGATGTGCCGATGTGCGGGGCCGGTCGCAGCGCGCTTGTGGTACCAAAATACCTCAGTCAGAAGTTCCCGTTAGTGTTTTATGTAAGTAAATTATTATTATTATTATTATTATTATTATTATTATTATTATTATTATTTAGTTAGAACTATCGAATGTAAATTAGTATTATATAATTTAATTGTATATAGTCGGCATTTTATTTTTTAAATATTTTTTATAATATTTTATGACGTGTTATATTTCTATAATTTTATAACTTTTTATAATAATTATCATTATCCTTAAGTATCTACAATGATTCAAGAAAAATAAATGTTAAAACCCATGCGAAACCAATTTTGATCCCATTTTCATTGATTTTTTCCATGTTACAAGCTTTCGACTTTTTAATGGAATACAATGGGAGTATTTTTTTTTCCTAATAGCCTGATGTGTCCCCTATAAAATGGCATTTGAAATTTGAAAATCTCACTTAAAAAAAAACCTAAATTTTTTTTTCACAAAAAGTGCGTTTTTTGGTAAATTTTCGTTACGTTTTGGATTTGAAGGGTAATTTTCACCTCCTAAACTTTAATATTGTAACGACCGAGGGAAAGAATAACTCGCGTATTTGGTTGTGGGGCGGATATTATTGGTATAATCACGGCTATGTATCCCGAGTATGAACTGTCACACGTCTGTCCGTTCAGACGTCCCAGTCCAGACTGTTTATATGACGATCGATCTTGGCATCGATCGTCTGTTCGTTTGTCTATTGTCAAACCTAACTAATATCGTGTGTCCTAACGAATAGTCAGCTACATATTCGTTACACTACTCCCCTCCTCCTAAGTTGCCACCCCGGCAACTCCTAGTCCACCCTATGATGTGCCACGGTCCATCATTCTAAGTTCATTTGGTATTTTTCTACTTACACTGTCCTGACATTTGTCCAAGTCCACAGGGAAAACCATGGCCAAAAACCCTGGGAAGGACAGTGTTTACAAAGCTAAATAGTTTCTTTTTGTCCTAGACCAGTTTCTGTCAAGTCTGAGGTAAATTATTTCATGCTGTCCTATACCAGTCTTTGTCAAGCCCATTTCTAATCATCTCTTAAATATTGGATTCAATACATAATTTTTTTTCATTATTATTATCCAATCGTTTCCAATTTTTGTGATAATTCGGAAGGATTCAAGCAGGAAGGATTCTGATCATATCACAGCATCTTCAAATTCGATCTGTGACACACAAATTAATCGCGTAGCATTGGGCAAATACTAGTTGCACATGGGACAAAATGATCTTAATGATTATTCTCTCTCTCCCTCTTTTTCTGTCATTATCGACTTTGAAATTCAATCAATATATCCCATTGATTCCACAATAACACGACACATCATCCTAAATATTCATCTGGAAAGATTTTTTCTACATTAAATCATCGGTCACTGTTCGAAACCGCTCATCGGCCAACAGTCCCCCGATCCGTAACTCTGTCACTCAGGCCCAGCAGTTACCCCCTAACAAGAATTCTCCGGAAACCTACCAGGACGCTTTTCACCCAACGGGAATCCAAAAAGCCGTCCCAGAGCTCCAGCTAAGCAATTCTCAACACTTTCCAGACTTCATCAATGCTACTATACTCACAGAAATAATTCTTTGTACCCGAACACGACTCGACAAATCGACTACTCTAGTCGATTACACAAGAGAGAAGAATCACTAATTTTCCGTATAGCAGTCCTAAAATCTCGATTAAATAAAAATACGTAATTTTCATTTGCCTGCGTAAATCCTTCGTAGTTCTATCCGACCGACTTCCACCGACGTTCTTTTCCAATTTTTACACCGTATCATCAAGATCACAATTTTTCTTTATCCATTTTCATTTTTTCAGAAGCCATCGAGACTTCAATTTTTCCTTTTTTCTTCTTCCATTTTTACCAGAAGCGGTCGAGACTTCAATTTGGAGTTCGATCCGTCCCCTTGAGAGTCATCTAGACTCCAATTTTGAGTTCAGTCCGTTCACAGGTGAGAGTCATCGAGACTCTCAATTTTGTCTTCTTTTTCTCGCTAATCAATATCCTCCGTGCGACCGGTATCCAGTTTAAACACTCGCGAAAGTCCGTTACGCACTTCTGACACCAATGTAACGACCGAGGGAAAGAATAACTCGCGTATTTGGTTGTGGGGCGGATATTATTGGTATAATCACGGCTATGTATCTCGAATATGAACTGTCACACGTCTGTCCGTTCAGACGTCCCGGTCCAGACTCTCTATATGACGATCGATCTTGGCATCGATCGTCCGTTCGTTTGTCTATTGTCAAACCTAACTAATATCGTGTGTCCTAACGAATAGTCAGCTACATATTCGTTACAATATAATCAAATTTGCCGCATACCATTATCTTCCTTATGATACCGGTGCGGTGGTCTAGTGGTTAGCGTGCTCGCCTCTAAGACCTAAGCATCGGGAGGTCGGCGGTTCGATTCCCGGCTTCGTATGTTTAGCCGAGAAGGGAAAAAAACATAGACGAGACGAAGCTCCAGATATATACATAGGTCACTCGCACGTGGTAACTAAGTGTGAGTGTCGGATGTAAAAAGCTGTACTCCATTGTTTTCATTCTCGGTGAGATGCGACGAGGCTCCGACGTCGGGAATCGAACCTGAGACCGTATCGGCATAGGAGACGTAGCGTACCCATCGCCCGGGACGCCAAGTCTGTGTATGAGACTCGACGCTCCGCAATATCTATCCCTGGCCAGAGTGTAAGCTATCGTGCTCGGGCTTCATGGCACCGGGGTATGGTGCATCATAACGATGCTTCTAGGTATAGAAGGCAACTATCCTAGAATACTTTAAGCCTTCCCTGCTTAACCTGGGGCTGTGAGGAGGTCGACCATGATCCCTAGCATTACTACATTTAGGGATGCCGGGGGACGGGGGAATAGGCCAATGATACCCTTAAAAACCGTCAATTCAAAGAAGGGATGCGGTGGGGCGGAGTATTGGCCCAGATACCCTGTACAACCGGTAATAGCCCACGAGGAGTTGCTGGAGCACAGGGAACTGACCAAAGATAGCCTGAGCAACCGGCCATTTCGAGAAGGGATGCTGGGAGACGGGGGACTGGACAAGTTACACTGAGCAACCGGCAAGCCCACGAAGGGTTGCTGGGGGACGGGAGATTGATCAAGGTACCCTGAGCAACCGGTAATCCCTAATTAAAAGGTGTCAAGTCGCAGAAGTAGGTGCGAAAAATCAATGACATTACGAGAGACGCCTGTCGGTTGTGTTCCGCGTCTGAGGAACACAACGTGGACAATTAGGGCGGTGCGAGTGCCCCACGGGGCCCGAGAACAATGGTCTAGCGTGATTGAGTGCTCGTATCTCTATAAAAAAAAACTTATGAAAAAAAGAAGAGATTCATGTGTGGCAAAATCCATTTACTGCTCATAGGACCCTTGTACGTTAACGAAACACGTGGGGTACATATGTACCCTAGGCATGAGTTAGAAATGATACATGAGTTCTAGGGTGAATTACAAAGGCAGTCCTATTACCGCAAATCGTCCTGAAGTCCTTTCCTTCAACTGCACTTAAGAGCGCCATACTATTTATGAAGAAATTAATTATCTTTTGTCGATTGATTGATTCCTGCGAATGATGTGTTGATTCCTTGATTGTTTGCTTCCTGCGAATTGATTTCTGCGAATCATGTGTTGATTCATTGATTGTTTGATTCCTGCGAATTGATTCCTGCGAATCGCTACACCGAAAAAAAGGTTTGGTAACATCAACCTCACAGCTGCGGTCACGGACAATTGGTTTGAATCAACCCAGGCGCCTATGAATAGACAACACCGTTGTTGAAACAATAAAACTGGTGTGGTTGTGTCAACTGCGTGTAGCAGTTAAAGTGACTACAACGTTGATTCGAAGTGAACCAAAACTGCATTAAATCAACAAAATTTTTTTCGATACAATCGTATATACTGTCAACATACAGAAGGTAAATTATTTTGACTTGAACGTATATTTGGTCACTTTGAAAAAAATGTGATTCGATGTGTTGGTATATACACGAACATTTGGCATCTTGAAAATAATTTTATTCGATTCGGCAAGACGTCAATTTAGTAATTCACAAATACTATACCGACAATAAACAATTTCAAGTTATTTCGACATTTCAATATCAAATCATCGAAGTTGAATCTAAGTTAATGACAGAGAATAACTTATATATCCGATTCAAAATTATACGTATCAATAAGCGATTGTAGCGTAGTGATGATAAGGTACTAGGTCAGGATGCGTTAGGTTCGGGATGATAAGGTACTAGGTCAGGATGCGTTAGGTTCCGGGTTCGAGCCCCGCTAGGATATATAAAATTTTAATTTGTAAAAATTGTGTTATATTGATAAGTAGCGATATACTGATAACAATTGAACATATAAAACACGATGTAACCATGTTTGAAATGAATTAGTAACAAATAACCTAAATAACCGTACTGGGACCCAACTCCAAATTGAGTTGGGCCAAATATTTTTTTCCTTTGTGTGGCTAGATATTTGTTTCGAACAAAAGTTTTTTTTTCGATATTCTGTTCGATCAAACATGTTCTTAGTTGGGACAATGAAATGATTTTTTTGATGCTGATGTAACTTTGTAGTCAACTTAACTAAATATTTCCTTCGCCACCCGCAACCGCCGGATTAGGTTGATTCAAACAAATCTTGTTTGATATTATCAAACCTTTTTTTCGGTGTACAAGTTTGTTTCCTCGCCACCGTTGGCTTTTTTTTCAATTGATCACACATCTCATTGTACGCTTTGAATTGATCCGGGTGGTGTTTCTGCAAATGAAAGATTCATAAATAAATGTGCATACGATGTCATCGACATTAGGATCGCCGAGGCATTTATTGGTCCGCTTTGAATCAGCGTTAGATTTTTATGGCCGTGATGTGTCTAACTTGTGTAAATTTTGAGCTATTGTCCTAAAACTACGTACATTTTAAGGTATCTTCCCAAAACTGCATAAAAATGTAATATTTTGATCGAATACCTTTGACATTGAATTTGGTCAAAATCTATCCAAGCGGTCAAATTTGTTGGGATTTTGATTTTTTTTTAATGATCTAATTCGAATAAACATGGAGATATCAACCTTAAATTTCATGCTGGCATTCACTAACACTGTACAATATTTACTACTAAATTTTGGGCAAAATTTGGGCATGCACTATTAGTTAATATACATGGAAAAAATTTTAACTTTGAAATATCTACGGGTATATAAAAGAACATGCGCAAAGTCAAATATCCGATCTCAACGACTCTGGCAGTTTTATGGCAATATCCATAAAATATCTATTACAACCAGAGCTGGGCAAAATACTCGAAAATACTGAAGGTACAAAATACAAAATACTTTTTGAAAATAGAATACAAAATAAGTACTTAGCTTAAGTACTTTGTAAAATTGTCCATCGTAAAAATTAATAGAATTTCAATTCTCCTTGGTTGATCGAACTTTAAACTAAATCTTTGCTGTCGTTCAGATTTTAAAAAAGATTTTAACTTTTTTTTTAATCCCAAAATAAAGCTTCTTTGAGGAAGCCAAAAGTAATGGAAGTACTTTTTTTCAGAAAGAGCTTGGTAAGCACGGCAGACTTGATGGTTAAAAAAAAAAGTGGAAACGATGAGCAAATGTAATTGGCAGCCTTTTTATATAATCATTTTTTATTTCAAACTTTAAACATAGATTTTATTTTCTTCACAATGTCACATAAGAATGTGACCCTTCTTTCATATTTGAAATTTGCTATTCTGCAATGGAATTTTTGAAAAGTTTTACCTAGCAATTTTATTACTTTCTGTTAACATCTTCCACGTATTTCGGCTCCGGATATTCGCAAAATCATTCTCGATAACAAAATGTGTCCGAATTTTGAGGTTGACGCAAAAGGATTTTTTGTATTTTATACTTAATAGGCTGAAAAAGTACTTAAAATACTAAACAAGTGTTTGAGTATTTTAAATCCGTATTTTAAATACCTAAAATTTTCCATGTACTTAAAATACTGCCCAGTTCCGGTTACAACGTATTGGTTGTAGAGTTGTAGAGATATTTACCTCTAGGTGAGGCGTTGTCGCCCTTCGACCCATGAACTTTTGTGTGAATTCTACGCCACAAAAATTGCACCGTACATTAACAGCATTTTCGCCCGCGGGCCTGTCCCAAATTGGCGTAAAATATGTCCCGTCGAGGTCCAAGCGTTTTTTGCACATACTTTCAAGTCGCTTGAGGGCGGGTTCTTTCACGATAAAGAAAAGCGGATAGTTAAATCTCTGATATAACATGACATTATCCAATATAGTTGATTCGGTAAAATAAATTCTAGACTTACAGCAATTTCGAAGCTCATTGAGAGTAAGTATAAAGTTAATTATGCCATAATACAAATAAAATAATACATTACATGTAGGTAATACGTTATAGTATGGTTTTCAAATTATACTATAACGTATACATGTAGGTATACGTTACGCATGTACATGTATACGCTATAACGTATACATGTACATGTAGGTAATACGTTATAGTATGGTTTTGAAAACCATACTCGTTATAGTATGGTTTTCAAATTAAGGTCAACTGTACAAGCTTGGTGTCCAAAAAACAGGTTGATTTCCAATATCTGTTTCTTTTTGAGATTTTGGGATTTTGCCTACAATTTATACATAGTTTTATCATAGTAAAGTTATCATAGTATCATAGTATTATATTATCATAGTAAATTTAGAAACTTGTCTAACCTCACAAGCAAAATTACACATATAAAGAAAACCCGATGTCGAATATAACGCAAAAATATCTCGGTCAATGGACCACAATCGCAAACATAAACGAAAATAGCACAAATAATACAAATAAGTAGACAAAATTATTCGTACTGTCCGGATTGCAATTTTAATTGAACAAATTAAAAAAACATCATCTGGATGACGGCAGTGCCAATTTTTTTTGGTAAGCAAATAAATGTTCATCTCAACGTACAGGTAGAGATTTACAGCCGAGTCCTGTTCATCCCAATCGTTGATAATAAATATTTTTCATATTAACCAATCTCGTTTCATAGCATTCCATATATGTTATTTTCGATTTTCAAATATACACATAAAAAAGAAAAATTAGAAGCGTAAATCGTATAGTACAATACAATTTTTGAGAATTATCTTAATTCGGCTTCTCTTTCTTTTAAACTCTAGGGCTTGCAGTAGAATTGATGAAGGCGAATTAGATATATTTTATTAGATATAGATAAATTTAGGCAATGATCTGCTGGTCACGCTCAATCCGAAGAGTCCGAAACGAGTTCGCCTCGCTAATCTCCTTCACTGAGAAAAAACAAAAAATTGTTGGTTTAACCAAAGTGCGTTCAGCCGCTTTCAAAGGCCTTATTTACTTGGAGCGATAAAAAATTTTGTTTGAGTCGAAATATTTTAATACTGAAGCAAATAATCGTCCAACAAAATAATTATTTAGTTGTACCAACCACACAATAGCTTTGAATGTATGTGACCGCGAATTAGATTAACAGAACAATTTTTTTCTCAGTTGTCTTCGTTTAAGTAACAGAGATGCGTCCGTCGAAATGTGTCGAGTGGACCGAAATTTATAGAGTAGCCAAACTTTCCATTAGTCACAGCCACAAATACAAACAGTTCATGTAACTAAAGTTCGCAACGTTGCAGTAACGAAATTACCTCAACTGTCAATCATTTATTCAATGTAGATAATCTACAAATTGACCTCGTGTTTCAATATGAATTAAAATGGACGTAGTTACAAATTCTTTGCGTGCCCAAATAGTACTTTGCGATACTAGTACGGAAAAGCGGTCTTTCGACGAAGGTTGTGAAGTTGGCTGCACGAGCCGGATCGAGAGCTACAACGGCACGAGGCGAAGCCGAGTGACGTTTGTAGCTTGAGAGAAGGCGAGTGCTGTCGACTTCCCAACCGCCGTCGGGAGACCGCTTTTTCGTACGAGTATCGCATACTACTTTTTGTGACAAGTGCAAGAAAATTCCCGCCTGTTCCCGCCGGTTCGTGCCTGTAAATTGTGTACGAGAAAACATCTACAGTGCCAGTTAAGTGTGTGTGAAAGTACCTAGTGTTAAAAAAGTGTACGCAAAAGTAACTAGAGTGTGAGAAAAGTGTGCGCAAAAGTAGATAGAGTGTGAACAAAGTGTGCGTTAAAGAAACTAGTATGTAAAAATAGTATCTGCAGCATTTTTCACGCATCCTCTACTAGAAAGCGCTACTTTCGCCAAACTTTACAGGCACGAAAACCGGGACTTTTCGTGCACTTGTTTCAAAAATAATTATCAACCATCTTAGACAATTCACAACTGGTTCCATATAAATGGTTGCGGTTTCATTCAAATGCAATGATGGACTTGCTTTCATCGGATTTTCAAAGTTTATTTTTGCTTGTTTGTTATAAATGGCTCGATAGTTATTGTCAATCATCTGCGAAAATATATCCCAAGTTTTATGCGAGTCGATCGTGCGAACAACTTTCTAGAGGCCAATAACGACGAGATTAGAAGTCACCTGACTTTGAAAGTCCCTTCATTTTTTGTTGCCAATCATTTTCTCGCCAGATTTGGCTCGATAATTATTGGCAATCATCCTCGAAAATGTATACCAAGTTTTATGCGAGTCGATCGTCGATCGACTTACTTAATTATCGAGCCAAATCCAGCGAGTAAATGGTTAGCAAAAAAAAAAAAAAAAAAAAAAAATTGAAATTCCGATAAAAGCAAGTCCATTTGTATGGAACCAAAACACTTTGCATGGAACGAGTTGTGAATTGTCTAGGATGCTTCATAATTATTTTATGCGCGCACAGGACTTGTAACTACGTCCATTTTAATGAATATTAAAATTTGTAGGTTATCTACATTGAATAAATGATTGACAGTTGGGGTCATTTTATTGCTGCAAGGTTGCGAACTTTAGTTACATGAACTTTTTGTATTTGTGGCCGTGACTAATGGAAAGTTGGGGTACTCTACTTTTTACCCCTGACTGCCTGTCAGGGCAAAAATACGGGAGTTATGCGTTTCACTGCGATTCGCCGGCTTGGAGACTTTTCGCAAGTGCCTATAGTATAATAATAATATAATAATAATATCGTTTATTGCTCGGCCAACAGGCCTTGAACTGGACTTGGTCTGTACATTTCCCTAACTTCACTCATCCTTCCACTCCTCTCTTTTTCTTTCTCTTGACTTACTCTCTCTTACTATCTATGCTATACCTAATCTCCTAATCTACTCTAACGCTACTCGGCCTCTCGGCCCGTTTCTCCCTCTCTTCGCCTTTCCGCTTCCTCTCTTTCTTCCCTAGCTCTCTTCTCTTCCTGCGCCTCCGCCCTAGTCTTCATCAACCTCCTTAGCCACTTCGGCGCTTCCTTGTTTCCCTTCGCGTCGACAATGTCCCTCGTTCTTAATTCCTTGCCTCCCGCCTGCCTCCCGTGTGTCAGAAGGTGATCCAGTCTGCTCCCAGGCATTCCGCACATTCTGCATTTTCTTTTTTCCTCCGTCTCCCAGTGTCGATTTGCCTCCTCCTCGTTTCCACATCGTACCCTCGCTATTATCTTCAGACTCCCCCTCTCGCCCTCCTCTTTCAGGTATTCAGGCAGTCCATCCGATATATTTTCCTTGTATCTCGCGTTATATCTTGATCCTGCTATCCTATTGTACATCCACTGCCCTTGCCTTTCCCTTCCTCTCAACTTGATCTCCATTATTATATTCTTCCCCTCCTCGGCCTTCCTTCTTATTTCCGTGCTGCTGTATCCATTTTCCCTGTAGAACATTTCCTTCACTCCTGTGGTTCCCTCTCTCCTGCCCACTCCTTTCCTTTCTCTTGTGCACGCTTTCACCAGCTCCTTGTCGCTCTTCCTCGCTTTCTCTTCGTATTTCATCGCTCTCTCCCCCGTTTTCACGCTGATCTTGTCCGAGTTTGTCTCCTTTAGCACCAGGTAATCCGGTGTGCATCTGTCTAGCTCCAGTGTCCATTTCAGGTATTTCGCCTGAACTGTTTCCACCTCACCCCTTTCCTTCCACCCCAAATCTCTGCTCCATATGACAATACCCCCATTACCAAGTAGTCGAACAGCATTTTCCGTCTTCTGTAATTGTCCATAAATCTCCTTTCCCCTATGCCCCACACTTGCTTGATGACCATGTTTGCCTTCTTCACTATCTCCTTAATGTGTCCGATGTCCTCTCCCTTTCTCGTCAATCTGTAGCCCAGGTACTTGAACTCTTTCACCTCCTCAATTCTTTCATTGCCCCACTTCCACTCCACCTTTGCTGTCTTGCCGCCGCCCTTCCTGAATGTGAGCATTTTTGATTTCGCCACATTCAGTTGTAGCTTTTTCCTCGCCATGTAACTTTCCATCCTCTTCAGCAGACCCTTCATGTCCCTCTCATCCGTTGCCAGCAGTGCAATATCGTCTGCATATGCCCGCGTCCAGATTTTCCATCTTCCGATTACCACTCCTCCCGTCTGTTCCTTGCGCATCTCTTCCTCGATGTCCGGCGTTAGGATTGAGAACAGAGTTGGGCTGAGCGGACACCCCTGCCTCACCCCTTTCTCCGTCGAGAACCAGTCCGAGACCTTTCCATTCACCTTTACCGCACTCATGGCTTCTCCGTAAATCTCCTTCACTCTTTCTACCAGTTCTCTCCTCACTCCTCTCTTTTCCATAGTCTTCCAAAGGACCTTTCTGTCAACTCGCTCGAAGGCTGCTTTCAGGTCTAAGAAAAACCCGTAGACCTTTCACCCTTCTCCGGTTCCCTTTTTTATTACATGTTTCAGAACATATATGTTGTCCGTGGTCCCTCTGTTTTTTCTGAACCCTGCTTGGGTTTCCGGGATGATGTTCTTTCCCTTTACTTCGTCCATGATTCGCTCCAGAAGCACTGCCGCGAACACCTTATATGCCGTGCACAGCAGCGTTACCCCTCTGTAGTTTCCAACCTCTTCACTGCTACCTTTCTTGAGAATTGGCGCTATTAGCCCTTTTCTCCATTCTTCCGGTATTCCTTCCCCGTTCCATGCCTTTTTTAGAATGTCCTTCAATTGCTCTCTAAATTTTCCTCCGCTGTGCAGCCAGGCTTCGTTCGGGATTCCGTCCACACCTGCCGCCTTTTTCTTTTTCAATCTCTTGATCTGCTTGTCTATTTCTTCGTCTGTTAATTCTCCTTCCCCGTCAGCCGCTCTTCTTCTTCTCGACTCTCCTTCCTCCCTTTCCTCTCTGCCCTCCAGCAGTTCCATAAAATGCCTTCTCCATTCGCTTATCTCTATGCTCTCGCTAACTCCAGTCTTTCTATTTTTCTCTCTATTCACAATCTTTCACATCTGCGCCTCCGTCCTTACCCCTTTGATTTCCGCTTCAAACTCCTCCTGTTTTTTTGCTTCTTTCTCCTTGAATAATCTCCTCGTGTCCCTTCTCGCTCTTACGTACACTTCTCTTGTTGACTTTCCTTTTTTCCAGTCCTTGTAGACTTTTGCCACTTTTCTTTTTTCTTTGCTGCATTTCTTATCCCACCATCTCTTCTCTCCAGCTGTTGCTCCCATCATTTTCATCATCTTTTTTCTCATGCTATTCCCTATGCCTAGCTTCAGTTGCTCCCATCTTTCCTCGTTTCCTTCGCCTGCGGCTTTTTGCTCTTCTTCCATCCTCTTGTATTCCGTAACTGCTCTCTCCGACCAGTCGATCACCTCCTTCTTCGTCTTTGCCTTTTCCCTTGTCTCCCTTCTCACGTGGCCTCCTATCTTCACTTCTAAGGGTTGGTGATCCGACTCTACTCTGTCCCCAACTCTCGACACCTGCGCTTTCCCCCACCCCTCCTCGTTAGTAATTACGTAGTCGACCACCGACCAAAGTCTCCTCCCAACCATAACACTCCTTCGTCCATCTCGTCAATGTTTTCGTTGATTTGCCTCCGCTTTGTCTTCATCTCTTTCTGGCTGTACACCGTGACTATTCTCCACATCTGTCCTCCTATACTTATTCTCCTTTCCTGTAATCCTTCTTCCTCTTTCTCGTCACTTCTCACTCTCATTTCTTTTATCGTCTTTCTTATACCGGTCACTATTCCTCCTTTAGCCCTTCTTTTCTTGCTTGACCTTATTGCTGGCTGACATTTCCATTCAAATTCCTTCGGCATTTTCTTTTTCAGCTCTTCCTAGTCCTTCTCCTCCACCCACGTCTCCACCAGCCCCACGCAGTCCCATTCTCTGATGTATTCCTAAAACTCCTTGTCTTTTTTTCTCAGGCCTGCTATGTTCCAAAATACTATGCCAATTTCTTCCTTCTCCTCGTCTTCGCCTCTCCTCGCCACTTCCGCCTGTCTCTTTTCATCTTTCTTTCTCTCCTCTGTCGTTCTTACCTCTCTACTCTCCACTTGCCGTTGGCCTCTCTTCGAAAACCCCGCTCCTCCTCTAGTTGGCGCGAGTCCTCATTCCAGTAGTGTCTTTTTCCTTGTAATTGCATTTTTCTGTATCCCACTTTCACTTGTTTACCTTCTTCTTTTTCTTGTTTCGCTCGTATTCTGATTTTCCTGTGCACTTCTCGCTTCTCCCTCGTCATGTCATGATCTATGTATACCCTTCTGCTTCCTAGTTTCTTCTTCTCTCTCATCACTCTTTGCTTCGCTTCCCAGTCTTCTAGTTCTACTACTACTTTCCTTTTCTCGTCCCTTCCTACTGTCTCTATTCTATTTATTCTATTAGCTATTTTTAATTCCGCTTCTAGAAATTGCTCTACCGCCGCTCTCACCCCCTTCCCCTCCATGTTCAACCCGGTTATTACTATGTTGTTTTCTCTCTCTCTTTTTCCTGCTCCTCTATTTTTCTCTTTATTTGCCTGACTTCTATCCATGGATTGGCACCTTCCTCTGCGCTGCCGTTCTCCTCCCTTCTCTTCTCCTCGTTTCTTTCCTCCATTCTCTTAATTATCTCTTTTATTATCTCCTCTGTTCCTTTCTCTTCTTGTTCCATCCTCTCCATCTCCATTTTCACGATCCTGTTCTCTAACCTCGTCATCGCTCCTTCCAGCTTCTTTTCACGTTCATCCCATCTCTTCTCTGCGTCCTTCAGTCTCTCTCCTAGGTCTCTGATTTCCGCTTTTGTTTCCTCTCTTCCTTCTCTTATCTCCCTCCTGACCTCTTCTAGCTGTTTTTCCATCTCGCCTATTATCAGTTGCGCCGTCTGTTTCGCTCCCTTCACCGCGACTTCCTCTTTATCCTCCTCCTTTTTCGTCTCCTCTTTCTCCTTCCTCGCGTTTTCCGGTGAGCGCACTGTCATGGCGCTCTTTTTGAACGGCATTCTCCCAGCGGACTCCCAGACCTTTTGAACGGCATTTTCCCAGCGCGTTTAACTTAGTTTTACTTACATCCTCCATTTCCCCCCGCTTATTCTATTATCTCTACGCCTCCTTCTTTATGTTCTCCATCTTTAAAAGTTACTCTTATTTTTCTACGCAAATCCTACTTCCTTCAATTATCTGTATTCGCTCACCCTTTCCGTTGACCATACACTCGCTCACCTCACCTCAAACCAAGTCCACGCAAGTGCCTATAAACGTTGGAACGGCAAAAAAATGACTTAACAGATTTTGGTACACTAAAACTTTATCGCCTGAACTATGTTTGTGACAATACATTTGTGAGCGGAGGTATGAACTGACGTTAATAAACCGTAATTAGAGAAATCCGGTTAAAAGTTCGCGGTGACATATCGAAAAATCACGTCGGCGATGTCCATTCTACGTACAATCGCAAACGATGTGGCATACTTCACGCTGCTGCCGAGATAGTGCCAAGTTTCCAATGCCCCATGAGAAGCCCGAAATTGTCATTTATTTACTATCATAGCGTTTTTATTCGCGTTTTTTTACGTTATCGGTGATTAGTGCGTGATCACCTCGTGAAAAAATTTATGTGATGCCGTGTCTATATGAATATCTGATGCAATAATAACCGGACACATAAATAAAAACAAAAAAATTATAAATTACGCACTTAACTTAGTTTATTTTATTTTTTTCTGATCGAAATTAATTATACAGTCCTAACTAGATCCCTGCAGTGTAACGTCATCTTCGCAAAGTGATATATGTTAGCAACATCATTTTCTGTGTCTTTCTTTTATAATTACATTTTTGATGTGTCGTTCCTATCTGATATGTGCCAGCGATATAAATTTCTAGGTCTTTCTTCTTCGATGAAATTTTTTGTGTTATTCCTATCTGATATACGCCAGCGATATAATTTTCTAATTGTCTTTCTCCATCAATGAAATTGTTGATGTGTCATTCCTACCTGATATATGCCAGCGAGATAAACTTCCGTCTTTCTTCTTCGATGAAATTTTTTATGTGTCGTTCCTCTCCGATACAATTTTCTACATATTGTTGCTCTTCAATCCACTTTTTAAATATTGCATCGGAGAAGAACGATAGATAAAAAATTTCATTGAAAAAGAAAGACATGTAGAAAATAGTATTGGAGACAAATGACACTTAGAAAATTGTATCAGGGAATTGCATAGACGGTAGAATTCAAAAAGAATAAAATAAAAAAATATACAAATTTTAAAAAACTTCCGACTGTAAAGCGGTCATTATGATTTTAAAATGTTGGTAAAAAAAGTAACTTCAAAACGGATGAAATAATTCATCTATGAAACAATAATTAATATTGTTAGTAATTAATAATAATAATTATTAATAATAAAGAATAATTGTAAAATTAATGAATTGTAATTATATAAATTTGTTCATAATCTTCGCTACAGTCGGGAGACGGCTTCCGAACACAGAAACATATCCGCACAAATAAACTTGGTAGCAGAATATTATCATATATTAATATAAATTTTTGGATCGGAAGCCGTTTGCTAGCGGACAGTTCGACCTCACGTAAGTTCAGAGAGAACTAGCGTCAACGCGCTCGCTTTGCTCGCGCTTATTTCATTTTTTTTAGGTTAGGTGTGCCGACCTTAATAAAGAACGTACGATCCTGATTGGCTACGAAAACTGGCTTCACGATTTCGATTATTTCGATAATCGAGTGTCTTGTCTTTTTGCTTCCTCATAGAGGAAGCTTTGTGAAGGTGACAAAAAAAATATCTAGATTTTAATGAAAACGTGTTCAGAATGTTCCAAAACATCGAAAATTGACACTTAGAAAAAATGTCTGGATGTGTGTGTGTGTGTATGTGTGTATGTGTGTATGTGTGTCTCAGACCCCAAATTGAAATTATTATAACTTAAGAACGGCTTAAGCTATCAGGCTGAAATTTCTAAGGTAAGTAAGAAGCGTCAATCCCAAATGTTTGGTTAATTTTTTGGCCAAATATTTTCAGTCATAAAAATTTTACGCCTTTTTGAACTTTATTAGAAATGTCTGTACGCACGCTAGCGATTACAATTTTTGACCGATCCGGCTAAAAAGTTGTACACAAATAGACTATTACCGACCAATGATCCCTATTTAATTTGACGAGGATCGATCGAACCGTTTTAATTTTATGCCATTTTGAATTTTTTGAATTTCATGATTTTTTTTTTAGATGCATTTTTTCTGTTTCAAATCCTCATCTACGAATAAAATAAATATCAGATTCGTGATCAGCGCGAAAAAATACATAGAATTACACTCCCGGAGCGACAACTAATGAAAAAGTTTACTGGGCATTTTTATAGCCAAAATTGTAAAAATAAGTACCATTGGGTATTTTTAAACCGTGATTTTTTTGCTTTCCGATGACATCGCGGAAAAACCCAGGTGCCTATTGTGATCTATAGCAAGATATATACAAGACGATGGATATGACCGGGTTAAAAAGCTAGATAAAGAGGTATCACTTGGAGTTCTTGGAGTAAAAATCGAAAGTGCAAAAATCCATGTATTTTTTCACGCCAAGCGCAAATCCGATAAAGTAAAGCGTGACGATGGAATATTATTGGACGCGTTGAACCTGAATTGGCCAACCGTTTGGCATAAAAGTCTAAGACGTTCACGTTAAAAAAAGTTGAAAATTGAAATTTTCATAACGCTTCCTCATAAAAGTTGAAAATTGCAATTATTATATCGCTTTCTCATAAAAGTTGGAAATCGAAATTTTCATATCGCTTTCTCATAATGTTCCTTTATTCGCGAAGCTTCCTCTATGAGGAAGAAAATGCTTCCTCATAGAAGAGGCTTCGAGAATAAAGAAACACTATGAGAAAACGATATGAAAATTTCGATTTCCAACTTTTATGAGAAAGCGATATAATAATTGCAGTTTTCAACTTTTTTTAAGAGGGGATTAACAGAGAATTGCGAGCACTTCTCGATGGGATCAAAATCTGAAAAAATCAAGCATGTGGAATGTGGTGAAAAGATTGATTTTGCATAATAATAATTCTAAAATGTTATCAACAAATGAATGAAAAAACAAAAAATGTTCAACAAATCCCCCGGCAACTTAAAATCTTGTTCATATAAAAACAATTTGTAAATCTTTTTAAATACGTATTAATTGTGTGTAAAATTCCGACTTAGTCGTCCCAATACTATCATCTAAAAAAAAAAAAATTGAAAATCGACCTGTTTTTTGTGCCCCAAACTTATCCCTTAATTCACACTCGGATTGACAGCGCTTACTGACATGTTCCGTTAGCATTCCCATTCATACCCATAAATTCGAAGACAACGTCTAGTCACAGTAAATAGTAATATATAACGATACCCTTGTTGTGATGGTCCTGATAGAAAGCCTCATTCGACGATAACTGGAGTGATCGACTAATTCTACAAAAATAAGAATTATTCATTAAGCGGATTTTTCGTATATTAAAAATGTCATACAATATATGAGGCATTCTTTATCAACCAGGCTACTTTTTTCGGTTGACCCTTTGAATTTTTTTTTTTAAATATCAGTATATCAGAAAATACTAATCACTCACAAAATTCTTATGAACATTAACTTTTTTATTTTTCATCAACTTTCGAATGATGTTAGGTCATAATTTTTCCGATACGGGAAAGTCCATGTTTCGTAAAAAAAATAAAATAAAATAATTTTTTTCTACTAAAAACACAAATTTGATTCGGTTCCAATTTTACAGAATATTTGATATTGTATGAAGATTCTGACAAAAAAATCCCAAAGTGGTACCGGCCATTCTTACGTACGAATAAAAAAAAAAATAAACAAATAAGAAATGAAAAAAGAATGTCTATTTCAAAACAAGTTTTCCAACGATGTGAATCAAATTTACCGACTATGGGTAAACCGCTTTTAGTTACCTAAATAATAGTCCAGTTTATACGAATTTATATGAATTAAATGTTTTATTTGTTAATTTTTTTAGTACGTAATAATCGCAGGTACCACTTTTGAATTTTTTTTAGAATCTTCATACAATGCTAAATATGTAAGGTGTAAAATTAGAACCAGAATCGAAGGTGTATTTTTAGTAGAAAACAATTATTTTAACTTTTTTAACGAAAAATGGACTTTCCCGTATCGGGAAAATCATGACTCTAACGTCATTCGATAGTTGATGAAAAATAAAAAAGTTAATGTTCCTACGAATTTTTTGAATGGCTAATATTTTCTGAGATATCTTGATATTAAAAAAAAATCTAAATCCTGAAGGGTGTTATTTAAAAATCCAAAACGAATCACAGAATCACCTTTTAAGTAGTAGTACAAACTGGCAAACAAATAATAAACATGAGAGGTTGACCGAAAAAAGTCGCCGAGTTGATAAAGAATGCCTTATATATTAAATATACATCCGCGAAGGATAGAGTAAATTTCATGTACTTACAGTTCAAATGTGCCGGCCATTTTGACACTGTTATCTGCAGTCAGAGCCAAAGCCAATTACATAAACTGCGATGACAAATCGAAAAACGGTTTGGTAATATCCAAAGTCGTGACCGCAGCTGCGGTCACGGAAAATTGGTTTGGATCAATCCGGGCGCATTTAAATAGACTGCATCGTTGTTGAAAGAATAAACCTTTCGATAAATAAAGGAATCATTTTTTTGATGAAGGAGATTAGTTAAGTTGGCGGGTAAGGTGTTGAATAATGATTTTTATCTTCAATTTGTTAATATTACATTTGAATTATTATTATTTATATACAGAAACAATCTTTGCAATTTTTTAATCGAAATACGCTCCCACTACCTTAAACGAAAAAACTGGCGAATAAGAACTATTCGGCCTCAAACTGGGTCAATATTGTTATTTAGGCAAATTAATAATATGGCCCGTAAAAAATTATTGCTAAGCATTGTTTTAACGAATCATGAGACGCGGTAGCATCTCGACGCCAAGTACTACTTAAAAAAAAGATTTTTAAGCGAATTGGGCGAGACGCTACCAAGTAAGACTACTCCAATATGCCGGAAGTGGATTCTTGGTTCTCGATTTTCTCGGAAACGAAACATCGGATTGGAATTCCGACGACACTTTTACAGTATAAATCGGACAGAAGCTTTCAAACGCGCCCAGTTACGATTATAACTGTTCGGTAGATACTGAGATATGGGCATCGTGGCCCACTCGAGGTCCGAAAATATTATAAAAGTGTGATGTCATGTTATGTGAGTCCTTGCGTCTACTGCGCATGCGTCCGCCAGCTGGCCATCTTCCATCTCTCTCGGATGTTTGCATCAGCACAGCACTTTCATCCTTTCTATTTGACGATCGGCGCGCTGCCGCGTCTCTTAATAAAAAACCATCGCGCTTCGGTTAATTGCTCGGACAAATATGTTTTTTTTACATAACGAACATTGATATTTGCTGAAAACTAAGGAAACAAACTTGTTTTGATCATCTGATATGTAATTGAAGAAGTCGAAATAAATAAAAAAATGTGAAAGTGCCTCGAAAAATCCTGCATAACAAGTGTCAAATAAAAATTAACTTTCGTGTAAAAAAAAATGAAAAAACATCGATAAAAACGCCCGTGAATATATCTAATCTTATAAATATATTATAAATTATTAAATGTATTTTTTTTATTTTCTTTTAATTATGTGTCGGACGTATAAAATTAATTTCCGCGATCTTTTTATGACTAACCTATTTTTGACGTTTCATATTATTTTTGAAATTTAGTTCAAATATCGATTTTACCTTTTAATTGGGATTATTGAACTAAAACAAAAAACTGAGTCCATCTTTTTTCAGTTTTTAAAAATGAAATCATGGAATGTTCATGTTTCGCTGTGTCAGCGAAACATGAACTTATTCGTGTTTCCAAATCGAGGAATAAATCTTTTACTAACGAAGCTGGCATTCTATTTGAGACATTTTCTCCTGTCGATGGTTCGCAGTGGAAATTTAAATTATTTATATGTACTTGTTGCATATAGTGGCGAAAGGCATATGCAACTCCACGCACAGGTGCCCTCGATGCTTTGGAACTTCAGACGCACTCTGACACACTGCGTCAGAATCAAAAGATGTCTTTATCCATCATGCGAGGGATAAGTTTTTTTTAGCTGCGCATGATGAAAACCACCTCCTGATCCTGACGCAGCTGCCTTCGAAGGTTCGGAGCATCAAAAGCAGCTACTCAAGGAATCGAAGGTGCTTTTGTCACCATAAAATGTTACACGAATATATTTTACAGGAAGATGATTTGGTTTTTTTTAAACGGAATCTACGCTCCGTCAGCAAAACATGCACTTATTTTACATATACCCAAATCAAAGAATAAATCTTTTCCTGACAGAGCTGGCATTCTATTTGAGAAATTTCCCCCTGTCAATGGATAATGGAAAGCTCGCAGTGAAAATTTATAATTTATTATATATATAATTTTTGCATATAATGGTGAAAGGAACCGCCTGCTCCACATGCAGATGCCATCGACGCTCTAGAATTTCAGAGGCACTGCGTCAGCATCAAAAGATGTCTTTATCCATTATGCAAAAGAGAGATAAGTTTTTTTTAGCTACGCATGATGAAAAGCACCTCTTGATCCTGACACAGCTGCCTTTGAAGGTCCAGAGCATCAAGAACAGCTACTCATGGTGTTAAAGGTACCTTTTGTCACCATAAAATGTTCCACGAATATATTTTACAGGAAAATGATTCGGTTTATTCCTTGTATGTTGGCAATAATCAATCAAACTACATGGCTGGATGTCAAAAATAGGTGAAATCAAAACAAAAAATACTTTTTTTTTCAAAAAAGTAAAAAGGTACGCCAAGTACTTAAAAATTGTATTCTCGTTCAGAAAATATGTTTATCAAAATAGCAAAAAAAAAAAAAAAAAATCGAGAAGAAATCAAATCAAATCAGCCAAGTAGCAGTACATACAAACAAATTCTTCAAAAAATATGTTTATCAATACAATCGAAAAAAATAAAAATAAAAATACAAGATGCAAAAAATCTTGACAAAAAAAACACTTGGCGTGCCAGTTTTTTTTTACAATTACAGTTACTGCAGTTACTTTGCATCTCCCTTGATTATTTGAATGAACCATGCACGACAGCTACTATAAATAAAAAAAACTGGCACGCCAAGTTTTTTTTGTCAAGATTTTTTGCATCTTGTATTTTTATTTTTATTTTTTTTCGATTGTATTGATAAACATATTTTTTGAAGAATTTGTTTGTATGTACTGCTACTTGGCTGATTTGATTTGATTTCTTCTTGATTTTTTTTTTTTGCGATTTTGATAAACATATTTTCTGGACGAGAATACAATTTTTAAGTACTTGGCGTACCTTTTTACTTTTTTGAAAAAAAAAATACATATTTCACTCGTAAATGCGAACGTTTAGCGCCGGCACTGTCGGGCCCTACCCAGAGTTTCCCATTCCACGCAGCCACGCGATAGATATGTGGCGTGTAGTGGGAGCTATTAGAAAAATCGGGGTCCTAGTGTATTACAAAAAATTCTAATAATTAATATGAATTGCATGTTTAAATGATGAAATTCCGATTACAATTAAATTGGGCACGTAAATTGTATTCATAGAATGAAAAAATTTGATTACAACGAAGCTGAAGAACTTTCGCTCGGGTGCAAGTTATTCTTTTCTTCAAAGCTTAAACATGTACAACAATTTCTGTTATAAATCAATTCGCATTGTTTATCGCGTTATTTATCATGACCATTATGGTCCATTGTAAAGTCTCAAATTAATATTTCTAATTATCGGAATAATTCCTTTACCTAATTTTAATGTTTAGACTATTAAAATCATACGAATATATTGAATTATTCAGACATTTTTAATTATCCAAATTATTCGAATATTTTGAATATTCAAATACGAATTATTAATATTCAATTCATCGCGAATTATTCAAATTCTTGAATATTTGCACATCTCTACATTCAAACAAAATGATAAACCTTTTCTTGATGCGAGAATGGCTCGGGAATGAACGTCCGCACACAGTTTCCAGGGCAACTAAACGATTGCTTTTATTCTTATGCACTCAAAATGATACACTCGTAGAAGGAGAAAAAAAAACAACAAAAGATCAGAACTAGTAGTAGTAGTTTATTTATGCTCGCCCTCAGGCATTGCATGGCTTCCTTTACATATCATCATCTTATATATTTACATTGCACATTTCATAATCTCATCTTACTTTCTACCACCTTACACCTATCCCTGTCTTACTTTTATCGCTTCGTTTTTCCTCTCTAACCATTCTCTAATCCACCAAAAACCTTCCCCATTTTCTTTTGCTATCTCGTTAACCTCACCCTCCCATTCTCTCATCCCCGTGCAGTCTTTCGCCGCGTGTTCTAATGTATCTATTCCTATTTCGCATAGCTTGCAACCTATCTTATCTCCGTCTAACCAGTACTTGTTAGCCATTTCTTCGCAACCGCATCTTATTCTTGCAATGCTTCTGATCCATTCTCCTCCTCTTCTTCTTCCTTCCGTTATATATCCGGGGATCCTATCCACTTTTATTTCTTTATATCTCTTGCTGTATTTCGACTGATCGATTGCCTCCTCTCTCCTTCTTTTTTGCCTTTCTTCATAGTCTCGTTTCAGCCGTTCCATCCAGGGCTCTTCGTTGTCCATCCATCTTGCTACTTCCTCCAACTCCACCCCGCATTTCTTTATGAATTCTATTCTGTTTCTGCTCCATTCTGATCTTATTTCTTGCTCTTCATCCCTTCTTCTTTCTCTAAAGCATTCTCTTAGGAGCTGACCTTCTTGTCCTTTTCTCATTTTTTCATCCCATTTCATTGCTCTTTCGACCATTGCGCTGTTTCTCTCTCTTCTTTTCAGTTCTTCCTTCACAATATACCCTGGCGTTTTGCCGTCCAGTCCCAGTATCCATCTCATGTATTTTTCTTCTAACCTTTCCAACTCTTTCCATTCCTTCCATCCCCACACCTCCGCTCCGTATGACATTATTCCTCCGACCACTGCATCGTACAGCTTCATTCTCCATATCGCATCACCTTTAAATCTTCTTTCTCCTATTCCCCACACCGCTCTTATCGCCACCTGTGCTTTTTTCAACCTATCTCTGACGTGTTCTACGTCGCCGTTGTTGCTTCTTATGGTGTATTCCAAATATTTCAGTCCGTCTACTTCTTCTATTCTTCCATTCTTCCATTTCCACTCTACTTTTTTCCTCCTCCTTCCCCCTTTCCGGAACACCATCATGTGTGATTTCTCCACGCTGAGCTCTAGTTTCTTCCTTCTCAGATATCGTTCTAGCCTCTTCATTGTTTCTTTCATAGGCTCTTCGCCCTCCGCCAAGATCACCACGTCATCTGCGTATTCTAACGACCATATCTTCCTCGCTCCGATCTTGATGCCTCCTTTCGATAACTCTTCCCCTAGGTCGGCCAGATATATATTAAACAATGTTGGGTTCAGAGGACATCCCTGTCTCACGCCCTTCCTCCTCCAAAATTCCTCCGTTTCCTTGTCTCCAACCTTTACCTTGCATCTTGTTTCTTTGTACGTTTCTTTTACTCTTTCAATTAATCCCTCTCTTATGCCTTTCTTTCTCATTGTTTCCCAAAGTTCATTCCTGTCCATGTTATCGAATGCCGCCTTCAGGTCGATGAAGAATCCGTAAACCTTTCTTCCTTGCTCTATTCTTCTCCCGATATGTGCTTCAATACACTAATATTGCCCATCGTTCCCCTTCCTTTTCTGAATCCTGCTTGGGTTTCTCTCCACACGCCTTTCTCGTCGCCATCCTTCACTATTCTTTCGTTCAAGATACTTGCATATACTTTATAGCCTGTACACGATAAGGTCACGCCTCTGTAGTTTTTAACCTCCTCCTTGCTTCCCCTTTTCCATATCGGCATTATTACTCCTCCATTCCATTCCTCTGGGTATCCGTCTCCTCTCCAGACTTTCCTGACAACGCTGGTCAGTTTCCTTTGCACTTCCTCACCGCCCAGTTTCCACACTTCATTTCTCAGTCCATCCCCGCCTGCAGCCTTCCTTAGTTTCATCTTTCTAATTTGTCTGTCTACCTCCTCGTGCGTTACCTCCGCTTCAGTCTCCACCATATCGTTTCTTGCAACAGATTCGTCCCAGCATCTACTCTCTTGTCCTCCCAGTAGGATCATGAAATGTTTTTTCCACTCTTCCATCGTTACCTCCTCACTCATTTCCATTTTCTTTTTCCTTTCTTTATTTACGTAGTTCCAAGCTTCCGTCTCCGTCTTGATTCCGTTTAGCACTGCTATTTCATTCTCTCTCCATTCCTGTTTATTCTTTTCGCATAGCTCTTTGTACTTTTTTCTTACTTCCTTCATTTCGTCATCGTTAATTTTTCCCGCTTTTCTCTTCCTCAGAGCCTTCACCACTTCTCTCTTTCCTTCCCAGCATTCCTTGTTCCACCACGGCTTCCATCCCGTACTTTTCCTTTCCTTTCTTTCTCTGGTTTTAATTGCCCCTCCGAGTTTTTCTACCATCTCCGCCCATTCCTCCTGAACATCCTCGTTCTGCCACTGTATCTCCCTTACATTATTTTTAAATACTTCTATTCCTTTCGCGGTCCACTCTTGAATCATCCGTCTTTCCTTCACCTCTTTTTTCCTGTTTATTTTACCTTTGATCCGTACTATTATTGGCTGGTAATCTGAGTCAATTCGGCTTTCCACCTCAAATTTCTCCACTCTCTCCCATGCCTCCCAGTTCACCACGCTATAATCTATCACCGATTTTTTTCCTGCTTTTTCGTACGTCCATTCCCCTTTTTCATCTCCCTCCTTGTTTCCATTCAACACCATCCAACCTCTCTCTTCTATGCTTTTTATCATCGCTACTCCGTCCGGGTTGATCTTCTTGTCCTTCGATCTCCTCTCTCCCCTCCCTTTCTCTCCTTCTTCTCTCCAGGCCAAGCTTCCTTTTTCTCCAATTCTTGAGTTCATGTCTCCACCAATCAACAATATCTTCTCTCGTCTCTCATCTATTTCCTCGCACATCTTTTTGAGTTCCTTTCCCTTCTCGTAGACCGTCCATATCCTCCATTCCTCTCCTTCTATCCACATTCTTCTCTCTTCCAATCCTTCTGCTATTGTACTCGTAGCTTCCTCTATAATTTCTTCTCTCACTCCTGTGATTATTCCTCCCTTTGCTCTTCCTCTTTTCTTTTCCTTCTTTGCAGCTTGGCACTTCCATTTATATTGTTTCGGGACCTTTCCTTTCCACTTCTGCCATTCTTCATCTGTCAACCAGGTTTCAGTCAAGCAAATCACGTCAAACTGCTCTAGGTAATTCCAAAAATCCTTATCTTTATTACTTAGTCCGGCTACATTCCAAAAAATTACATTTACTCCATTGCTCATTTCCACCCTCTTCTTACTCTCTTTACAATGCTCTTTAATATTTCTTTCCATTGTTCGCTCTTCTTTCCTTCTGCGATTCCCCTGCCTCCCCTTCGATCCGAAAATTCTCTTTCTCTTCTAGCTCTTCTCTGTCCTCGTTCCAATGGTATTCTTTATTCTCTATCCAAAGCTTCATGTACCCTACTCTCGCTCTTTTCCCGGCTTCTCTTTCTTTTTTCATTTTCTCTTCTAGAATCCCTTGGATTTCTCTTTCCTTCTTTGTTAAATCGTTGTCAATAAACGCTGTTCTGCCCTTCAATGCTCTCTTTCTTTGCATTACTATTCTTTTGTCCTCAAATTCTCTAAAACGTGCTAGAAACATACTTCTCCCTTTTCCTTGTAATTCTCTGATTACCTCTAACTCGACTTCCTTTCCTGCTATCTCTTCTATGAATGTCCTCACTTTTCTTTTTATATCTCTGTTTTGCTCTACTCTCAATCCCTTCACTACTATGTTGTTTCTTTTTTCTTTTCTTTCGTTCCTTTCCATCGCATTTTCTAGCTCCCTAATTTTTTCTCGCGTCTCTATCTCACTGCCCCCCTGCGCCCCGCTCGCGCCCTCTCTGTTTCCCTCCGCTCCTCTATTCCCTTCTACAGCTTTGCTTACCTCTTGCTCTATTTTCTGTTGTAACTCCAACTCCTTCCTTTCCCATTTTTCTTTGTCCTCTCTGTCCTTTTCCTGTGTCTCTTTTTCTATATTAATGATTCTCGATTCTAGCCTCTCCCTCCCTTCCTCACATTCTATTCTACTTCTATCAACCGCGTTCTTTACGCTCTCTAATTCTTGTTTCATTTCCTTTCTCCCCTCCTTCCCTTGCTCGCCTATCATTCTGACCTCTGTTAGTATTTCCTCTTTTACACCCGCTAACATTTTTCCAAATAAATCAATCATTCTCTCTTCCATTTCTGTTTCGTTTCCTGGGTCGTCCTCATTGTCCTGCTTCTCGTTCTTGTCTCCTTCGCTGTTTCCTTCTTCCTTGTCCCCCTTCTTTGGTGAGTGTTTTGTTATCGTGCTGCGCTTAAACGGCGCCGCTGTGTCCGGTTCGTTCGTCTGTTCTACCTCTCCGAATTTCCTTTTCCACTGTGCGAACGGTGACCCTTCCGAAACCGATCTCGCTCTCGTGAATCTCTCTGCGCTCGTCAGCCTCCCTCTTTTTGGCTTTGTCTCGTCCGGTATCGGTGAGAACCAAATTTCCGGTTGATCTCCCGCTTTCTCTGTATTGCGTTTCGGTGTTACTCCCTTCTCAACACCGGTCGTCTTGTCCATACTCCCCTTAGACTTCTTCTTTACCGATCCGGTCCCCTGTCTGGTTCGCCTGAATTGCGCCGCACCCTATCGAAGGCGCTGCCGTCCCCTTCCCAGTAGTCGCCAGTCCTCGCTGCGCGTGCGCGTACCGACTTCGCTCTGACTGGAGCGCTCTCCTGGTAGAGTGCTTCTGCGTGGAACTATAATCGTCCTTCTCCCGTTGCGCCTGCGCTTCTCCTCCCCTGCGACTAACCTCTTCTTCCGTACCTTTCGCGTTTCGGCTGACCCGACGTTTCCGCAAGCGGCTCCACTTCTTGGCAATTCGATTTATGCTTTGCCCTTTTCCTGCGCAATATAAAGACACCCCTCAGGGCGAGTTTCTCTCAGAATCACGTCCTTACTACTCCACTATATACTGTCAAAAATTTCGTGCGTGCACGCTCTCTCACCTTAACCGGAAGTCTAGTCAAAAGATCAGAACTAAAGAAAACTTTTTATCATCTAACTAGACTCGAACCGTCGCTCGGTATTAACTCGATAACTTCCATACGCGTGTACTAGCGGTCGCACGGGACCTGTTCACGTTCATTCGCTCGTACTTTCGGTCGCTCACTGCCTATCTCCTCGCGATCCCTTTTCCCGCGAGCCCTACTTCCCTCTCTCTCACTCTCTCTCTCGATATCGTTTCCGAAATCTCCCGGATTGTCCGGTATTCTTAATTTTGGCGCTAACACTCGGCCATCCTTCGCGGGCTCGTCCTCGAGTCCGAAATATACATTCCTACATTCTTCCGCTCTTTCTCATTCATACTCATTCGTAGTCCTTAAGATAGCTCGGTGGTCTTCGCACTCTAGTCGGTCGGTTTCGTTCGGTTTTATTCGTAGTACTGGGCTCGTCCTCCGTTGCTCTCGTGTGGGCACTCGATTTATTGTCTTCGTCTACGTTTCGCACTTCCGTCTCGTTCGTCGTGGCTTCCGGAACGATTTCGTCGATTCTTTCAGGGAGATCGCGCTGAGTCGTCCCTCCGTTTGCCTCTTCGCTGCCTTCTTCTTCGTCTATGTCTGCAATATCATAGTCGTCATTTTCTCCGGGTTTCCAGATTCGTAGCTGGCTCGCGTGCGCCGTTGACATGTAACGACGTCCCCGTCGATCGTCTCGTAATTGCACGACTCGATAGGTATCACGAGGAAGAACTGCAGATATGACGAGAGGACCTCGATTTCTCGGCTGAAGTTTAGTACTGTCTCCGGTGCCTACGGAGGCCGTCTTTGTGTAGACTATCTCGCCCACGTTATACTTTGCGTATACCACTCGATTTTTGTCATACCGTTCCTTATATTTTGCTTGTTCGTTCTCGATTCGCGTTCTTGCTTCGGTTTGGAGTTCTTTCGGTGGAGAGTAACGTGTTTCTTCGTCCCACGTATATTTTCGTACCTCCCCTTCGTCATAACGGGGCGTGTATCCGTAGAACATTTTGAACGGGCTATGATTCGTAGTTTTGTTAACCATCCCATTAAGATCCCGCTGAACGTATTTTAAACGTGCGTCCCAGTCACGTCCGTCGCTGTCCTTGAGGCTGAACTGGATCGCGGGTAACAGTGTACCGTTTAAGCGTTCAACCATCCCGTTTGCCTGCGGGTGTCGTGGGGAGTTCAGTACGTGTACTATCCCGTGTTGTTGACAAAATTCGGTGAATCTCTGAGATGTGTAGCACGTACCGCGATCGGTGATGATTCGTTGTGGCGCTCCGTATTGGAGTACAAAGTCTTCCAGCATTTTCAAAACAGGTGTTACCTTCGTATTTCTCGTGGCTTTCAGGGTGTTGAACCGCGTCAAATTATCGATTAGTGCGATCACATATTTATTTTTGCGAGCGCTCGAGACAAATGGTCCCAAATGATCCATGTGGATCGTTTCGAACGGTCGTTTACCTGCGGGAATCGGGTGCAATTCCCCCGCTTGTCGTCCGGGCTTCGGCTTCGTGAGTATGCACTGTAGGCACGCGTTGATATCCTGTTTAACGTAGCGTTTCATTCCCGGGAAATGATAATACTCTTGCATCATCTTCACGGTGCGCTCTAGCCCGGGGTGGCTTCGTAGATCGTGGTGTCGTATCACCATTGTTTTGCGTAACGCTTGCGGTACCACGAATAAGAGTTTTTCGTCCACACGTTTGTAGAGAATGCCATTCGTTAACTCAAAATCGCGCACTTCACTTTCCTCGTTCTTCGAGCGCGCAGTCGCTCTTTTCTCTAAGATCGCGCACTTTTCTTGTATTCGCTCATCGCACCTTTGGTACATGGCGACTTCGTCTTCACTACCTACTAGGACAGGCTCGTTATCACTCATCTCTCTCTCTTCACACGCATTCAATGCATACATTTCGTTTCGCGTATCGTAGTTTTCGTCTGAGGGCCCGACCGGTGCGCGGCTTAAGGCATCGACATGTGCCATTTTCTCGCCGGGTCGGTGTTCGATATCGGCGTCGTACTCGCTTAGTAAAGTCGCCCATCGTGATATTTGGGGGTTCTTAGTACGCGCCGCATTTAAGAAGACTAGCGCTTGACAGTCGCTTACGATTTTGAACGTGATATTGATCAGTAAGGGTCGCAGGCGCGCGGTCGCCCACACAATAGCTAACAGTTCTAATTTACTCGAGTGGTATCGACTTTCGGCGTCGTTGGTTCGTCGACTTATCGCGTACACGGGATGCCAGCAATCATTGGCGTCCTGTTGTAGCAACATTGCAGCCAATCCTAGTGCACTTGCATCCGTATGCAACTCCGTCGGGTGTTTCGGGTTGTAAATTTTTAACACGGGCTTACTTGTCAACGTGTCTCTCAAATCTTCAAATGCTTGCGTTTGGGCTTCGTCCCATTCGAAAGGTATATTATTACGTAATAATTTACTCAATGGTTCGGCACGTTCCGCGAATTTTGGTACGAACCTCCGGAAAAATCTGGCGAGTCCGAGGAATCGTCTCACCTGATGCACGTCACGAGGTTGTGGGAATTCCGCGATAGAATTCAACTTATGTTTCCCCGGTTCGATACCGTTACCTGAGATTTCGTACCCCAAGTAGGTGACTTGCGGCATGAGGAATCGACATTTCGATATTTTCAAAGTTAACTTCGCGTCTCGGAGTGCCGTCAATACTTTAATGAGCCTTCCTTTTAAATCCGTCCAGTCTCTACCGGGTATCAAGATGTCATCCATATAGAATAATACTACGTGATTTCTTAGTGGCCCGAGGACACGCTGCATTAACTTCGAAAAGTAAAACGGAGCATTCATTAAACCGAACATCATCCTTGTGAATTTGCCGGTTTCGTCCGGCGTAATGAACACCGTTTTTTCGCGCGCTTCTTTCGCGAGCGGAACCTGTAAATATCCGTGCATCAAATCTAATGTATCAAACATTTTACTCTCGCCTAACAAAGCTAAGTGATCGTCGAGATCAGGAAGCGGGAAGTGGGTTCGCTCTGTTTGAGCGTTCAATCTGCGAAAGTCTACCACTAGGCGATTTTCTCCCGTCTTTTTTTTAACTAACAAAACAGGGATGGCATACGGCGAGTCCGTCTCGGTTGCTAACCCTTCCCTCTTTCAATCTTGAACGATTGATTTTATCTCTTCGCGCTCATTCTGACTCGAGCGATAGGGTTTCGCGTGTACGGGTCTACTGCCCAGTTTTTCGTGGATTTGCATTTCCACAATATCAGTACAACCTAACTCGCTTGTATCTAAGGCAATACTGTCCCTAAAAGCAACACACACAGACAAACTATTCACTTCACCATCTTTCAATGCTTCTTTCTTCTCGATGCGTCGTGGCGTATCGTCGTGACTTAATATCGGGATGTCGTATATTGCGGGATTGTCTGATGCTTCGATGGGGTTGATGGTGTGAGACCGCATGTCGAACGTCTCGGCGAGATATGGTGAAGACGCTGCGTTGTCTTCGTGATCGGGAGTCGATGGGATTTCTTCGGGTGTTCGTATGAACGTGAGTACATTCCCTCGTTTCCAAAAACCGACGTCTGGTGCGTTTATAAATGATCGTCCCACGATGATGTCGGTGAATTGCGTATCGTCAGGCACTACGCAGACCTCGATTCCGTCGACAGCTACGCCATCGATAATAATCGTCGCGGTTATGATACCGAGAGAAATGACTTTGTACGCCTCCGGGCCAAAGGATTGTAACGTTTTCGATTTTCGCTCGAATTGTAAGTCGTTCGATAAAACCTGCGAAGTTTTTATCGTACATTCTGAGCTGCCGGTATCGATGAGACCGCTCAGTTTTACTCCGTTTATTATAATGTCCTTGATATACGTTGTGGATCCTCGGTTGGTATTCGTTTGTATTTGTTGGACGTTCGGAGCCTCCGTGACGGTACAATGGCGTTGGGTGTGCCCTTCTCGGTTACACTTCTTGCAAATTAATTCGCGTTTTGGTTCGGGGCAACCTTTCGCGATATGCCCGAATTGGTTACAATTATAGCATTTCATTTCACCGTTTTCATTTCTTACAGGTGGGCGTGTGTCAACCGTAGTTGACGTCTGCTTACTCTTGGTTTCATCTGCTCGAGCCTTTGTCGAGAGCGTGGACGCCTTGTCTTTTCCTGTTCCGGCGTCTCGTTGTGTTTTGATGCGCGCTATTCGTTGGCTTTCCAAACGTCCGTACTCCAAGATGTCCTTGTAAAGGGCGTCTAAGTCAACGTGCCTACGAGCCGCCATGGCATTACACAAATCTTTGGAATATAGACCGACTAGTATGGCTTCCTTTATATCGCTCGTTGCCAAATTGAGAGCATGGCACAGCTTTGATTTGGCGTGAAAATATGTTGTAATTGATTCCGTTTTGCCTTGGACACAATCTACCATTTGTTGCCACTTAACTGCCTGGCTTTCTGTCGTAATGAATGTGCGTTGAAAAAGTACACGAAATTGAGGCCAAGTTGATAGTTCTCTCTGATGACATCGGTACCAATCCTTAGCTCCGCCGACAAGTTGCATCCTAGCTGTCTCTAACGCAAATGCATCCGGCCAGCGATGCAGTTTCTGCATGCTCGACAGGCATTCTAGCCACTCGCGAGCAACGGTACTGCTTGTTTCCCCGTTAAAGGTCCCGAGACTCTTCGTAAGATCTGGCATAATATTGTAATTTAACGAGGCGTTAGCTACTGGGTTATTTACCGGTGTGTTTATACGCTCAATTAACCTCTCGAACAGTGCATCCCGTCTACGATTTTCTTCGATAATCATTTGTAGAAGATCATTCTGTGGGGTCGGATTGTTTGATCGAGCTTGTATAACGGGTGTTGACGAGTACGGTGGCATCCAGTTGGCGGTAGGATTAGGAGAAACCCGGGTTTGGCGGTCGGTTACCAGTCACATTTGCTGATACTGGATTGTTTGGTCGTAGTACAGGCGGTGCGTGTGGGAATCGTATATCGGCTTGTTGTAACTGTGCTCGCGGGGCTTGGAAATTCGCTTGAGATGTTTGTGGAATATTCGGATTCATAACTTGTTGACGCGTCGGTTGACCGACGGCGAAGTTCGTAGAATGTGGTCCGCTGTTTACATTCGGTAATACCATAGGCAGCCTCGGTAAGCTACCGCCCCCACCTGCCGCTCCTTCGATTCTTAGACAGTTATGGTACGCGTGAAGGCGTTCTTCGGCACCTACCAATGAATTATCTCTGAACAAGTCTTGAATATTTAGATTATCACGTTGTAAATTATTTTCCGGTGCGAATGCTCGAAATGCCGAGGCATTATCGTTCGAATCCGACACTCTGTCCGGCATTGTCTACTCTGCCCCCTTTTTTTTTTTTTTTTTTTTATACCCTTTTAAATGTTACTTTAAAGTACATTGTTCAATTCTCACGTAATTGGAGTCCGGTTATTAACACGCACGATTGTTCACTTTGTGGGCTTGGGTTCGAATCCCACTTCTGAAAATGATAAACCTTTTCTTGATGCGAGAATGGCTCGGGAATGAACGTCCGCACACAGTTTCCAGGGAAACTAAACGATTGCTTTTATTCTTATGCACTCAAAATGATACACTCGTAGAAGGAGAAAAAAAAAACAACAAAAGATCAGCACTAAAGAAAACTTTTTATCATCTAACTAGACTCGAACCGTCGCTCCGTATTAACTCGATAACTTCCATACGCGTGTACTAGCGGTCGCACGGGACCTGTTCACGTTCATTCGCTCGTACTTTCGGTCGCTCACTGCCTATCTCCTCGCGATCCCTTTTCGCGCGAGCCCTACTTCCCTCTCTCTCACTCTCTCTCGATATCGTTTCCGAAATCTCCCGGATTGTCCGGTATTCTTAATTTTGGCGCTAACAAACTGTATTCTCGTTCAGAAAATATGTTTATCAAAATCGCAAAAAAAAAAAGTCGAGAAGAAATCAAATCAAATCAGCCAAGTAGCAGTACATACAAACAAATTCTTCAAAAAATATGTTTATCAGTACAATCGAAAAAAATAAAAGTACAAGATGCAAAAAATCTTGACAAAAAAAAAAACTAGGCGTGCCAGTTTTGTTGTACAATTAAAGTTACTGCAGTCACTTTGCATCTCCCTTGATTATTTGAATGAACCATGCACGACAGCTACTATAAAAAAAAAAACTGGCACGCCAAGTTTTTTTTTGTCAAGATTTTTTGCATCTTGTATTTTTATTTTTATTTTTATCGATTGTACTGATAAACATATTTTTTGAAGAATTTGTTTGGATGTGCTGCTACTTGGCTGATTTGATTTGATTTCTTCTTGATTTTTTTTTTTTTTGCGATTTTGATAAACATATTTTCTGAACGAGAATAAAATTTTTAAGTACTTGGCGTACCTTTTTACTTTTTTGAAAAAAAAATACATATTTCACTCGTAAATGCGAACGTTTAGCGCCGGCACTGTCGGGCCCTACTCAGAGTTTCCCCTTCCACGCAGCCACGCGATAGATATGTGGCGTGTAGTGGGAGCTATTAGAAAAATCGGGGTCCTAGTGTATTACAAAAAATTCCAATAATTAATATGAATTGCATGTTTTAAATGATGAAATTCCGTTTACAATTAAATTGGGCACGTAAATTGTATTCATAGAATGAAAAAATTTGATTACAACGAAGCTGAAGAACTTACGCTCGGGTGCAAGTTATTCTTTTCTTCAAAGCTTAAACATGTACAACAATTTCTGTTATAAATCAATTCGCATTGTTTATCGCGTTATTTATCATGACCATTATGGTCCATTGTAAAGTCTCAAATTAATATTTCTAATTATCGGAATAATTCCTTTACCTAATTTTAATGTTTAGACTATTAAAATCATACGAATATATTGAATTATTCAGACATTTTTAATTATCCAAATTATTCGAATATTTTGAATATTCAAATACGAATTATTAATATTCAATTCATCGCGAATTATTCAAATTCTTGAATATTTGCACATCTCTACATTCAAACAAATGGAGAATAAAAATGATGTAATATTCCATTGTTATATTTGCCTGTTCTGCTCGACCAAACATATTCTTAATTGGGACAATGAAATCATTTTTTTTTTAAATGCTGATGTAACTTATTAGTGAAGTGAACTAAATATTTCCTTTGCCACCCATAAACGCCAAATTTGGTTGATTCAAAACAAATTTATTTGATTTTACCAAACCTCTATTTCGGTGCACTATTTTTTGGAGAGCTTACAAAGTTAATCTAAACCGAAAAAAAGGTTTGGTACGACCAAAGAAGATTTGTTTGAATTAACTAAATCCGTCGATTGCGGGTGGCGAAGAAAATATTTAGTTAAGTTGACTAAAAACTTACATCAGCATTAAAAAAATAATTTCATTGTCCTAACTAAGAATACATTTTATCGAACACAATAGGCAATTAGATAAAAAAAAACTTTGTTCGAAACAAATAAAACCATCGCGCTTCGGTTAATTGCTCGGACAAATATGTTTTTTTTTACATAACGAACATTGATATTTGCTGAAAACTAAGGAAACAAACTTGTTTTGATCATCTGATATGTAATTGAAGAAGTCGAAATAAATAAAAAAATGGGAAAGTGTCTCGAAAAATCCTGCATAACAAGTGTCAAATAAAAATTAACTTTCGTGTAAAAAAAAATGAAAAAACATCGATAAAAACGCCCGTAAATATATCTAATCCTATAAATATATTATAAATTATTAAATGTATTTTTTTTATTTTCTTTTAATTATGTGTCGGACGTATAAAATTAATTTCCGCGATCTTTTTATGACTAACCAATTTTTGACGTTTCATTTTATTTTTGAAATTTAGTTCAAATATCGATTTTACCTTTTAATTGGGATTATTGAACTAAAACAAAAAACTGAGTCCACCTTTTTTCAGTTTTGTAAAATGAAATCTACGCTGTGTCAGCGAAACATGAACTTATTCGTGTTTCCAAATCGAGGAATAAATCTTTTACTAACGAAGCTGGCATTCTATTTGAGACATTTTCTCCTGTCGATGGTTCGCAGTGAAAATTTAAATTATTTATATGTACTTGTATGCACGCCAAGTGTTTTTTTTTGTCAAGATTTTTTGCATCTTGTATTTTTATTTTTATTTTTTTCGATTGTATTCATAAAAATATTTTTTGAAGAATTTGTTTGTATGTACTGCTACTTGGCTGATTTGATTTGATTTCTTCTCGATTTTTTTTTTTTTTTGCTATTTTGATAAACATATTTTCTGAACGAGAATACAATTTTTAAGTACTTGGCGTACCTTTTTACTTTTTTGATATATTTTACAGGAAGATGATTTGGTTGTTTTTAAATGGAATCTACGCTCCGTCAGCAAAACATGCACTTATTTACATATACCCAAATCATGGAATAAATCTTTTCCTGACGGAGCTGGCATTCTATTTGAGAAATTTCCTTCTGTTAATGTATAATGGAAAGCTCGCAGTGAAAATGTATAATTTATTATATATATAATTTTTGCATATAATGGCGAAAGGAACCACCTACTCCACATACAGATGCCATCGACGCTCTAGAACTTCAGAGGCACTACGTCAGCATCAAAAGATGTCTTTATCCATTATGCGAGAGAGAGAGATAAGTTTTTTTTAGCTATGCATGATGAAAACCACCTCTTGATCCTGACACAGCTGCCTTCGAAGGTCCAGAGCATCAAGAACAGCTACTCAAGGTGTTAAAGGTACCTTTCGTCATCATAAAATGTTCCACGAATATATTTCACAGGAAGATGATCCGGTATATTCCTTGTGTGTTGGCAATAATCAATCAAACTACATGGCTGGATGTCAAAAATAGGTGAAATCAAAGCAAAAAATACTTTTTTTTGTCAAAAAAGTAAAAAGGTACGCCTAGTACTTAAAAACTGTATTCTCGTTCAGAAAATATGTTTATCAAAATCGCAAAAAAAAAAAAAGTCGAGAAGAAATCAAATCAAATCAGCCAAGTAGCAGTACATATAAACAAATTCTTCAAAAAATATGTTTATCAGTACAATCGAAAAATATAAAAGTACAAGATGCAAAAAATCTTGACAAAAAAAAAAAAACTAGGCGTGCCAGTTTTTTTTACAATTAAAGTTACTGCAGTTACTTTGCATCTCCCTTGATTATTTGAATGAACCATGCACGACAGCTACTATAAAAAAAAAAAATTGGCACGCCAAGTTTTTTTTTGTCAAGATTATTTGCATCTTGTATTTTTATTTTTATTTTTTTCGATTGTACTGATAAACATATTTTTTGAAGAATTTGTTTGGATGTGCTGCTACTTGGCTGATTTGATTTGATTTCTTCTTGATTTTTGTTTTTTTTGCGATTTTGATAAACATATTTTCTGAACGAGAATACAATTTTTAAGTACTTGGCGTACCTTTTTACTTTTTTGAAAAAAAAAAACATATTTCACTCGTAAATGCGAACGTTTAGCGCCGGCACTGTCGGGCCCTACTTAGAATTTCCCCTTCCACGCAGCCACGCGATAGATATGTGGCGTGTAGTGGGAGCTATTAAAAAAATCGGGGTCCTGGTGTATTACAAAAAATTCTAATAATTAATATGAATTGCATGTTTAAATGATGAAATTCCGATTACAATTAAATTGGGCACGTAAATTGTATTCATAGAATGAAAAAATTTGATTACAACGAAGCTGAAGAACTTACGCTCGGGTGCAAGTTATTCTTTTCTTCAAAGCTTAAACAGCTACAACAATTTCTGTTATAAATCAATTCGCATTGTTTATCGCGTTATTTATCATGACCATTATGGTCCATTGTAAAGTCTCAAATTAATATTTCTAATTATCGGAATAATTCCTTTACCTAATTTTAATGTGTAGACTGTCGATGGTTCCTGTCGATGGTTCGCAGTGAAAATTTAAATTATTTATATGTACTTGTTGCATATAGTAGCGAAAGGCATATGCAACTCCACGCACAGGTGCCCTCGATGCTTTGGAACTTCAGACGCACTCTGACACACTGCGTCAGAATCAAAAGATGTCTTTATCCATCATGCGAGAGATAAGTTTTTTTCAGCTGCGCATGATGAAAACCACCTCCTGATCCTGACGCAGCTGCCTTCGAAGGTTCAGAGCATCAAAAGCAGCTACTCAGGGAATCGAAGGTGCTTTTGTCACCATAAAATGTTACACAAATATATTTTACAGGAAGATGATTTGGTTTTTTTTAAACGGAATCTACGCTCCGTCAGCAAAACATGCACTTATTTTACATATACCCAAATCAAAGAATAAATCTTTTCCTGACAGAGCTGGCATTCTATTTGAGAAATTTCCCCCTGTCAATGGATAATGGAAAGCTCGCAGTGAAAATTTATAATTTATTATATATATAATTTTTGCATATAATGGCGAAAGGAACCGCCTGCTCCACATGCAGATGCCATCGACGCTCTAGAACTTCAGAGGCACTGCGTCAGCATCAAAAGATGTCTTTATCCATTATGCAAGAGAGAGATAAGTTTTTTTTAGCTACGCATGATGAAAATCACCTCTTGATCCTAACACAGCTGCTTTTGAAGGTCCAGAGCATCAAGAACAGCTACTCATGGTGTTGAAGGTACCTTTCGTCACCATAAAATGTTCCACGAATATATTTCACAGGAAAATGATTCGGTTTATTCCTTGTATGTTGGCAATAATCAATCAAACTACATGGCTGGATGTCAAAAATAGGTGAAATCAAAGCAAAAAATACTTTTTTTATCAAAAAAGTAAAAAGGTACGCCAAGTACTTAAAAATTGTATTCTCGTTCAGAAAATATGTTCATCAAAATAGCAAAAAAAAAAAAAATCGAGGAGAAATCAAATCAAATCAGCCAAGTAGCAGTACATACAAACAAATTCTTCAAAAAATATCTTTATCAATACAATCGAAAAAAATAAAAATAAAAATACAAGATGCAAAAAATCTTGACAAAAAAAACACTTCGCGTGCCAGTTTTTTTTTTACAATTACAGTTACTGCAGTTACTTTGCATCTCCCTTGATTATTTGAATGAACAACGCACGACAGCTACTATAAATAAAAAAAACTGGCACGCCAAGTTTGATTTTGTCAAGATTTTTTGCATCTTGTATTTTTATTTTTTTTTTTTTCGATTGTACTGATAAACATATTTTTTGAAGAATTTGTTTGTATGTGCTGCTACTTGGCTGATTTGATTTGATTTCTTCTTGATTTTTTTTTTTTTGCGATTTTGATAAACATATTTTCTGAACGAGAATACAATTTTTAAGTACTTGGCGTACCTTTTTACTTTTTTGAAAAAAAAAAAAACATATTTCACTGCGAACGTTTAGCGCCGGCACTGTCGGGCCCTACTCAGAATTTCCCCTTCCACGCAGCCACGCGATAGACATGTGGCGTGTAGTGGGAGCTATTAAAAAAATCGGGGTCCTAGTGTATTACAAAAAATTCTAATAATTAATATGAATTGCATGTTTAAATGATGAAATTCCGATTACAATTAAATTGGGCACGTAAATTGTATTCATAGAATGAAAAAATTTGATTACAACGAAGCTGAAGAACTTACGCTCGGGTGCAAGTTATTGTTTTCTTCAAAGCTTAAACATCTACAACAATTTCTGTTATAAATCAATTCGCATTGTTTATCGCGTTATTTATCATGACCATTATGGTCCATTGTAAAGTCTCAAATTATTATTTCTAATTATCGGAATAATTCCTTTACCTAATTTGAATGTTTAGACTATTAAAATCATACGAATATATTGAATTATTCAGACATCTTTAATTATCCAAATTATTCGAATATTTTGAATATTCAAATACGAATTATTAATATTCAATTCATCGCGAATTATTCCAATTCTTGAATATTTGCACATCTCTACATTCAAACAAATGGAGAATAAAAATGATGTAATATTCCATTGTTATATTTGCCTGTCCTGCTCGATCAAACATATTCTTAATTGGGACAATGAAATCATTTTTTTTTTAATGCTGATGTAACTTATTAGTGAAGTGAACTAAATATTTCCATTGCCACCCATAAACGCCAAATTTGGTTGATTCAAAACAAATTTATTTGATTTTACCAAACCTCTATTTCGATGCACTATTTTTTGGAGAGCTTACAAAGTTAATCTAAACCGAAAAAAAGGTTTGGTACGACCAAACAAGATTTGTTTGAATTAACTAAATCCGTCGGTTGCGGGTGGCGAAGAAAACATTTAGTTAAGTTGACTAAAAACTTACATCAGCATTAAAAAAATAATTTCATTGTCCTAACTAAGAATACATTTTATCGAACACAATAGGCAATTAGATAAAAAAAAAACTTTGTTCGAAACAAATAAAACCATCGCGCTTCGGTTAATTGCTCGGACAAATACGTTTTTTTTACATAACGAACATTGATATTTGCTGAAAAGTAAGGAAACAAACTTGTTTTGATCATCTGATATGTAATTGAAGAAGTCGAAATAAATAAAAAAATGTGAAAGTGTCTCGAAAAATCCTGCATAACAAGTGTCAAATAAAAATTAACTTTCGTGTAAAAAAAAATGAAAAAACATCGATAAAAACGCCCGTAAATATATCTAATCTTATAAATATATTATAAATTATTAAATGTATTTTTTTTTTATTTTCTTTTAATTATGTGTCGGACGTATAAAATTAATTTCCGCGATCTTTTTATGACTAACCTATTTTTGACGTTTCATATTATTTTTGAAATTTAGTTCAAATATCGATTTTACCTTTTAATTGGGATTATTGAACTAAAACAAAAAACTGAGTCCATCTTTTTTCAGTTTTTTAAAATGAAATCTACGCTGTGTCAGCGAAACATAAACTTATTCGTGTTTCCAAATCGAGGAATAAATCTTTTACTAACGAAGCTGGCATTCTATTTGAGACATTTTCTCCTGCCGATGGTTCGCAGTGAAAATTTAAATTATTTATATGTACTTGTTGCATATAGTGGCGAAAGGCATATGCAACTCCACGCACAGGTGCCCTCGATGCTTTGGAACTTCAGACGCACTCTGACACACTGCGTCAGAATCAAAAGATGTCTTTATCCATCATGCGAGAGATAAGTTTTTTTTAGCTGCGCATGATGAAAACCACCTCCTGATCCTGACGCAGCTGCCTTCGAAGGTTCACAGCATCAAAAGCAGCTACTCAAGGAATCGAAGGTGCTTTTGTCACCATAAAATGTTACACGAATATATTTTACAGGAAGATGATTTGGTTTTTTTTAAACGGAATCTACGCTCCGTCAGCAAAGCATGCACTTATTTTACATATACCCAAATCAAAGAATAAATCTTTTCCTGACAGAGCTGGCATTCTATATGAGAAATTTCCCCCTGTCAATGGATAATGGAAAGCTCGCAGTGAAAATTCATAATTTATTATATATATAATTTTTGCATATAATGGCGAAAGGAACCGCCTGCTCCACATGCAGATGTCATCGACGCTCTAGAACTTCAGAGGCACTGCGTCAGCATCAAAAGATGTCTTTATCCATTATGCAAGAGAGAGATAAGTTTTTTTTAGCTACGCATGATGAAAACCACCTCTTGATCCTGACACAGCTGCCTTTGAAGGTCCAGAGCATCAAGAACAGCTACTCATGGTGTTGAAGGTACCTTTTGTCACCATAAAATGTTCCACGAATATATTTTACAGGAAAATGATTCGGTTTATTCCTTGTATGTTGGCAATAATCAATCAAACTACATGGCTGGATGTCAAAAATAGGTGAAATCAAAGCAAAAAATAGTTTTTTTTGTCAAAAAAGTAAAAAGGTACGCCAAGTACTTAAAAACTGTATTCTCGTTCAGAAAATATGTTTATCAAAATCGCAAAAAAAAAAAAATCGAGAAGAAATCAAATCAAATCAGCCAAATAGCAGTACATACAAACAAATTCTTCAAAAAATATGTTTATCAGTACAATCAAAAAAAAATAAAAGTACAAGATGCAAAAAATCTTGACCAAAAAAAAAACTAGGCGTGCCAGTTTTTTTTTTACAATTAAAGTTACTGCAGTTACTTTGCATCTCCCTTGATTATTTGAATGAACCATGCACGACAGCTACAATAAAAAAAAAACTGGCACGCCAAGTTTTATTTTGTCAAGATTTTTTGCATTTTGTATTTTTATTTTTATTCTTTTCGATTGTACTAATAAACATATTTTTTAAAGAATTTGTTTGTATGTGCTGCTATTTGGCTGATTTGATTTGATTTCTTCTTGATTTTTTTTTTTTTGCGATTTTGATAAACATATTTTCTGAACGAGAATACAATTTTTAAGTACTTGGCGTACCTTTTTACTTTTTTGAAAAAAAAATACATATTTAACTCCTAAATGCGAACGTTTAGCGCCGGCACTGTCGGGCCCTACTCAGAGTTTCCCCTTTCACGCAGCCACGCGATAGATATGTGGCGTGTAGTGGGAGCTATTAGAAAAATCGGGATCCTAGTGTATTACAAAAAATTCTAATAATTAATATGAATTGCATGTTTAAATGATGAAATTCCGATTACAATTAAATTGGGCACGTAAATTGTATTCATAGAATGAAAAAATTTGATTACAACGAAGCTGAAGAACTTACGCTCGGGTGCAAGTTATTCTTTTCTTCAAAGCTTAAACATGTACAACAATTTCTGTTATAAATCAATTCGCATTGTTTATCGCGTTATTTATCATGACCATTATGGTCCATTGTAAAGTCTCAAATTAATATTTCTAATTATCGGAATAATTCCTTTACCTAATTTTAATGTGTAGACTGTCGATGGTTCCTGTCGATGGTTCGCAGTGAAAATTTAAATTATTTATATGTACTTGTTGCATATAGTAGCGAAAGGCATATGCAACTCCACGCACAGGTGCCCTCGATGCTTTGGAACTTCAGACGCACTCTGACACACTGCGTCAGAATCAAAAGATGTCTTTATCCATCATGCGAGAGATAAGTTTTTTTCAGCTGCGCATGATGAAAACCACCTCCTGATCCTGACGCAGCTGCCTTCGAAGGTTCAGAGCATCAAAAGCAGCTACTCAGGGAATCGAAGGTGCTTTTGTCACCATAAAATGTTACACAAATATATTTTACAGGAAGATGATTTGGTTTTTTTTAAACGGAATCTACGCTCCGTCAGCAAAACATGCACTTATTTTACATATACCCAAATCAAAGAATAAATCTTTTCCTGACAGAGCTGGCATTCTATTTGAGAAATTTCCCCCTGTCAATGGATAATGGAAAGCTCGCAGTGAAAATTTATAATTTACTATATATATAATTTTTGCATATAATGGCGAAAGGAACCGCCTGCTCCACATGCAGATGCCATCGACGCTCTAGAACTTCAGAGGCACTGCGTCAGCATCAAAAGATGTCTTTATCCATTATGCAAGAGAGAGATAAGTTTTTTTTAGCTACGCATGATGAAAATCACCTCTTGATCCTAACACAGCTGCTTTTGAAGGTCCAGAGCATCAAGAACAGCTACTCATGGTTTTGAAGGTACCTTTCGTCACCATAAAATGTTCCACGAATATATTTCACAGGAAAATGATTCGGTTTATTCCTTGTATGTTGGCAATAATCAATCAAACTACATGGCTGGATGTCAAAAATAGGTGAAATCAAAGCAAAAAATACTTTTTTTTTCAAAAAAGTAAAAAGGTACGCCAAGTACTTAAAAACTGTATTCTCGTTCAGAAAATATGTTTATCAAAATCGCAAAAAAAAAAAAAAATCGAGAAGAAATCAAATCAAATCAGCCAAGTAGCAGTACATACAAACAAATTCTTCAAAAAATATGTTTATCAGTACAATCAAAAAAAAATAAAAGTACAAGATGCAAAAAATCTTGACCAAAAAAAAAACTAGGCGTGCCAGTTTTTTTTTTACAATTAAAGTTACTGCAGTTACTTTGCATCTCCCTTGATTATTTGAATGAACCATGCACGACAGCTACAAAAAAAAAAAAAACTGGCACGCCAAGTTTTATTTTGTCAAGATTTTTTGCATCTTGTATTTTTATTTTTATTCTTTTCGATTGTACTAATAAACATATTTTTTGAAGAATTTGTTTGTATGTGCTGCTATTTGGCTGATTTGATTTGATTTCTTCTTGATTTTTTTTTTTTGCGATTTTGATAAACATATTTTCTGAACGAGAATACAATTTTTAAGTACTTGGCGTACCTTTTTACTTTTTTGAAAAAAAAATACATATTTAACTCCTAAATGCGAACGTTTAGCGCCGGCACTGTCAGGCCCTACTCAGAGTTTCCCCTTCCACGCAGCCACGCGATAGATATGTGGCGTGTAGTGGGAGCTATTAGAAAAATCGGGATCCTAGTGTATTACAAAAAATTCTAATAATTAATATGAATTGCATGTTTAAATGATGAAATTCCGATTACAATTAAATTGGGCACGTAAATTGTATTCATAGAATGAAAAAATTTGATTACAACGAAGCTGAAGAACTTACGCTCGGGTGCAAGTTATTCTTTTCTTCAAAGCTTAAACATGTACAACAATTTCTGTTATAAATCAATTCGCATTGTTTATCGCGTTATCTATCATGACCATTATGGTCCATTGTAAAGTCTCAAATTAATATTTCTAATTATCGGAATAATTCCTTTACCTAATTTTAATGTGTAGACTGTCGATGGTTCCTGTCGATGGTTCGCAGTGAAAATTTAAATTATTTATATGTACTTGTTGCATATAGTAGCGAAAGGCATATGCAACTCCACGCACAGGTGCCCTCGATGCTTTGGAACTTCAGACGCACTCTGACACACTGCGTCAGAATCAAAAGATGTCTTTATCCATCATGCGAGAGATAAGTTTTTTTCAGCTGCGCATGATGAAAACCACCTCCTGATCCTGACGCAGCTGCCTTCGAAGGTTCAGAGCATCAAAAGCAGCTACTCAGGGAATCGAAGGTGCTTTTGTCACCATAAAATGTTACACAAATATATTTTACAGGAAGATGATTTGGTTTTTTTTAAACGGAATCTACGCTCCGTCAGCAAAACATGCACTTATTTTACATATACCCAAATCAAAGAATAAATCTTTTCCTGACAGAGCTGGCATTCTATTTGAGAAATTTCCCCCTGTCAATGGATAATGGAAAGCTCGCAGTGAAAATTTATAATTTACTATATATATAATTTTTGCATATAATGGCAAAAGGAACCGCCTGCTCAACATGCAGATGCCATCGACGCTCTAGAACTTCAGAGGCACTGCGTCAGCATCAAAAGATGTCTTTATCCATTATGCAAGAGAGAGATAAGTTTTTTTTAGCTACGCATGATGAAAACCACCTCTTGATCCTGACACAGCTGCCTTTGAAGGTCCAGAGCATCAAGAACAGCTACTCATGGTGTTGAAGGTACCTTTTGTCACCATAAAATGTTCCACGAATATATTTTACAGGAAAATGATTCGGTTTATTCCTTGTATGTTGGCAATAATCAATCAAACTACATGGCTGGATGTCAAAAATAGGTGAAATCAAAGCAAAAAATAGTTTTTTTTGTCAAAAAAGTAAAAAGGTACGCCAAGTACTTAAAAACTGTATTCTCGTTCAGAAAATATGTTTATCAAAATCGCAAAAAAAAAAAAAATCGAGAAGAAATCAAATCAAATCAGCCAAGTAGCAGTACATACAAACAAATTCTTCAAAAAATATGTTTATCAGTACAATCAAAAAAAAAATAAAAGTACAAGATGCAAAAAATCTTGACCAAAAAAAAAACTAGGCGTGCCAGTTTTTTTTTACAATTAAAGTTACTGCAGTTACTTTGCATCTCCCTTGATTATTTGAATGAACCATGCACGATAGCTACAATAAAAAAAAAACTGGCACGCCAAGTTTTATTTTGTCAAGATTTTTTGCATCTTGTATTTTTATTTTTATTCTTTTCGATTGTACTAATAAACATATTTTTTAAAGAATTTGTTTGCATGTGCTGCTATTTGGCTGATTTGATTTGATTTCTTCTTGATTTTTTTTTTGCGATTTTGATAAACATATTTTCTGAACGAGAATACAATTTTTAAGTACTTGGCGTACCTTTTTACTTTTTTGAAAAAAAAATACATATTTAACTCCTAAATGCGAACGTTTAGCGCCGGCACTGTCAGGCCCTACTCAGAGTTTCCCCTTCCACGCAGCCACGCGATAGATATGTGGCGTGTAGTGGGAGCTATTAGAAAAATCGGGATCCTAGTGTATTACAAAAAATTCTAATAATTAATATGAATTGCATGTTTAAATGATGAAATTCCGATTACAATTAAATTGGGCACGTAAATTGTATTCATAGAATGAAAAAATTTGATTACAACGAAGCTGAAGAACTTACGCTCGGGTGCAAGTTATTCTTTTCTTCAAAGCTTAAACATGTACAACAATTTCTGTTATAAATCAATTCGCATTGTTTATCGCGTTATTTATCATGACCATTATGGTCCATTGTAAAGTCTCAAATTAATATTTCTAATTATCGGAATAATTCCTTTACCTAATTTTAATGTGTAGACTGTCGATGGTTCCTGTCGATGGTTCGCAGTGAAAATTTAAATTATTTATATGTACTTGTTGCATATAGTAGCGAAAGGCATATGCAACTCCACGCACAGGTGCCCTCGATGCTTTGGAACTTCAGACGCACTCTGACACACTGCGTCAGAATCAAAAGATGTCTTTATCCATCATGCGAGAGATAAGTTTTTTTCAGCTGCGCATGATGAAAACCACCTCCTGATCCTGACGCAGCTGCCTTCGAAGGTTCAGAGCATCAAAAGCAGCTACTCAGGGAATCGAAGGTGCTTTTGTCACCATAAAATGTTACACAAATATATTTTACAGGAAGATGATTTGGTTTTTTTTAAACGGAATCTACGCTCCGTCAGCAAAACATGCACTTATTTTACATATACCCAAATCAAAGAATAAATCTTTTCCTGACAGAGCTGGCATTCTATTTGAGAAATTTCCCCCTGTCAATGGATAATGGAAAGCTCGCAGTGAAAATTTATAATTTACTATATATATAATTTTTGCATATAATGGCAAAAGGAACCGCCTGCTCAACATGCAGATGCCATCGACGCTCTAGAACTTCAGAGGCACTGCGTCAGCATCAAAAGATGTCTTTATCCATTATGCAAGAGAGAGATAAGTTTTTTTTAGCTACGCATGATGAAAACCACCTCTTGATCCTGACACAGCTGCCTTTGAAGGTCCAGAGCATCAAGAACAGCTACTCATGGTGTTGAAGGTACCTTTTGTCACCATAAAATGTTCCACGAATATATTTTACAGGAAAATGATTCGGTTTATTCCTTGTATGTTGGCAATAATCAATCAAACTACATGGCTGGATGTCAAAAATAGGTGAAATCAAAGCAAAAAATAGTTTTTTTTGTCAAAAAAGTAAAAAGGTACGCCAAGTACTTAAAAACTGTATTCTCGTTCAGAAAATATGTTTATCAAAATCGCAAAAAAAAAAAAAATCGAGAAGAAATCAAATCAAATCAGCCAAGTAGCAGTACATACAAACAAATTCTTCAAAAAATATGTTTATCAGTACAATCAAAAAAAAAATAAAAGTACAAGATGCAAAAAATCTTGACCAAAAAAAAAACTAGGCGTGCCAGTTTTTTTTTACAATTAAAGTTACTGCAGTTACTTTGCATCTCCCTTGATTATTTGAATGAACCATGCACGATAGCTACAATAAAAAAAAAACTGGCACGCCAAGTTTTATTTTGTCAAGATTTTTTGCATCTTGTATTTTTATTTTTATTCTTTTCGATTGTACTAATAAACATATTTTTTAAAGAATTTGTTTGCATGTGCTGCTATTTGGCTGATTTGATTTGATTTCTTCTTGATTTTTTTTTTGCGATTTTGATAAACATATTTTCTGAACGAGAATACAATTTTTAAGTACTTGGCGTACCTTTTTACTTTTTTGAAAAAAAAAATACATATTTAACTCCTAAATGCGAACGTTTAGCGCCGGCACTGTCGGGCCCTTCTCAGAGTTTCCCCTCCCACGCAGCCACGCGATAGATATGTGGCGTGTCGTGGGAGCTATTAGAAAAATCGGGATCCTAGTGTATTACAAAAAATTCTAATAATTAATATGAATTGCATGTTTAAATGATGAAATTCCGATTACAATTAAATTGGGCACGTAAATTGTATTCATAAAATGAAAAAATTTGATTACAACGAAGCTGAAGAACTTACGCTCGGGTGCAAGTTATTCTTTTCTTCAAAGCTTAAACATGTACAACAATTTCTGTTATAAATCAATTCGCATTGTTTATCGCGTTATTTATCATGACCATTATGGTCCATGGTGAAGTCTCAAATTAATATTTCTAATTATCGGAATAATTCCTTTACCTAATTTTAATGTTTAGACTATTAAAATCATACGAATATATTGAATTATTCAGACATTTTTAATTATCCAAATTATTCGAATATTTTGAATATTCAAATACGAATTATTAATATTCAATTCATCGCGAATTATTCAAATTCTTGAATATTTGCTCATCTATACATTCAAACAAATGGAGAATAAAAATGATGTAATATTCCATTGTTATATTTGCCTGTTCTGCTCGATCAAACATATTCTTAATTGGGACAATGAAATCATTTTTTTTTTAATGCTGATGTAACTTATTAGTGAAGTGAACTAAATATTTCCTTTGCCACCCGTAAACGCCAAATTTGGTTGATTCAAAACAAATTTATTTGATTTTACCAAACCTCTATTTCGGTGCACTATTTTTTGGAGAGCTTACAAAGTTAATCTAAACCGAAAAAAAGGTTTGGTACGACCAAACAAGATTTGTTTGAATTAACTAAATCCGTCGGTTGCGGGTGGCGAAGAAAATATTTAGTTAAGTTGACTAAAAACTTACATCAGCATTAAAAAAATAATTTCATTGTCCTAACTAAGAATACATTTTATCGAACACAATAGGCAATTAGATAAAAAAAAAACTTTGTTCGAAACAAATATCTAGTCACACAAAGGAAAAAAAAATTTGGCCTAATTCAATTTGCACTTGAGTCCCAGTACTGTTATTTACTGTTACTAATTAATTTCATACATGGTTGCATCGTGTTTCATATGTTCAATTGTTATCAGTACATCGCTGCTTATCAATATAACACAATTTTTACAAATAAAAATTCTATATATCCCAGCGGGGCTTGATCCCCGAAACTAACCTGATCTAGTACCTTACCACTACGCTACAATTGCTTATTGATATGTGTAATTTTGAATTGTATATATCAGTTATTCTCCGTCATTAACTTAGACTCAACTTTGATGATTTGACATTGAAATATCGAAACAACTTGAAAGTTGTTTATTGTGGGTATAATATTTGTGAATGACTAAATTGACGTCTTGTTAAATTGAATAAAATAATTTCCAAGATGACAAATGTTCGAATATCGAATTACATTTTTTTTCAAATTCACCAAATATACATTTGAGTCAAAATAATATACCTTTCGTATGGTGATAGTACATAAGATTGAATCGAATAAAGATGTTGATTTAATGCAGTTTTGGTTCACGTTGAACCAACGTTGTGATCGGAATAACTGCTATACTCAATTGACACAACCACACCAGTTTTATTGTTTCAACAGCGGTGCAGCCTATTTAAATGCACCTGGATTTATTCAAACCAATTTTCCTTGACCCCAGCTGTGAGGTTGATATTACCATATCTTTTTTCGGTGTATTTAACAGTCACACTAACTATTTGTAGGTATGTCAGAATAATAATTGTAATAAAAGATTCAAACGAAACGCAAAGTTTCTGTACGTGTGTTAATTATAAATACTTAGTGATATTAGATAGTTAAGCGCATACTTGGGGGATCAAAGTTCCCATGCCGTTTGCCCAGTAGTCCGGGTCGACTGCTCGAGGACATCGTGCCTACAGTCAAACAACAAATAGACATTTCTCAGAAACGAAACCTGTCCAAACAACTTATAAAAAAGCTTGAAACAAATCCACGGATAAACGAAGTACAAAAGTGTTGACACATGGGGAATTAACTTGAACTGTCGAATTTGATCTAAAGAATTTCTAATTTCGGTCAGTGAAGCAGGAAGATCCAGCATCCACTTATGATACAATTTATCGTGAACGGGGTTATACAAATTTGAATGTATGACAACAATGCATTACATAAAAAAATAAAAGAATAAATCAATTAAAAAAATGCATGCCCATTACCCATTGTTTTGGCAACGAATAATGAAGTAGAATTCCATTGCCCATTACCAAAATAATTCATCTGAAGTATACTGAAGGGTAATGGAATATTATTTCATTGCCCATTAAAGGAATATGGAAATGAGGTTTCATTGTTTACTACGAAAACAATGAATACAGGATTATCCATTATTAAAATGATGAGCAATGGAGCAAAAAATAGGTGATGAAGCAGAGCTTCATTGTCCGTCGTGAAAAGAACCCTTGGCTGTCTCCCATTAATTACCATTAGAAATCCCATTGATTGCCATAAGCTATTCGTTAAAGTTAATTCCCATTTATTTGGAAAGATAAGAAATACAATTTCAGCTGTCCCAGTTATGCTCCAATGGACTACCATTAATAACGAATGGAAAAAGTACCACTTGTTACGTGCCATTCACTTGCCAGTGGGCTCCCGTTAATAATGAATGGGAGGAAGTACTACTTGAATTTTAGCTGTCATTGCAATTTGACTTCCATTAATAACGAATGGGCAAAAAGTACCAGTTGAATTTTCACAGGACATTGCCATTGGCCTCCAATCAGTAACGAATGGGAAAATGTAGCACTTAAAATTTTCTACTGATTTGCCAGTGGAGTCCTATTGAGAATGAATGATAGAAAGTACTATCTCAATTTTGCACATGAATTTCCATTTGTATCTCATTGATTACCTTTCGATACTATACATTACCATTAAACGGTCAATGGAAATCTTTGCCAAGGGAATCCCAGAAAGAAAACCCCAAGAAAAGAACCGCGAAAAGATGAAGTTAATAAAATAGGGATTTTTTTCCACGACCTTTTTTCCATCTACATTTGTTTTGTGATGTTATATTCCCCGTGGGACGGGCGAAATCATCGATAAATTTGAAAACTGAAAATTGGGCCAAAATCGTGCAACGGGCGGGAAAAGGGGGGGGGGGTCAAACAAGATGAAAATAATACTCGTGGGGAACAATAATAACAATGGTTCAATGGTGCATAAGAATAACAAAAATTGAACTTGAAAGGGTTGAGAAATAATTACAAAAGTGACCGCTTCGACGACGGTACTGGTACGTCGAAGCCAAACTAAAAACCAAAAATAACAGTAATAACTCTCGCTTCAACGCCGTTACGGGTACGTTGAAGCGTCTAACCAAATACACAACAATAAAACAAAAATACAGCTTCGGCGCCGTTACTGGTACGCCGAAGGTCAAACGGAAAATAACAATAATAATTTCTGCTTCGACGCCGTTACGGGTACGTCGAAGACAGAACCCAAAAATAATAAATCGACAACGAAATAATAATGAAAAATGGTAACTAATCAGTCGAAAATAAACGCAAGAAAAACGGGAATAATAACCTAAATAATCGTTGAAAAATACGGGGCAGTCGCAAATAATAATCGAGGGGAGGGGAAAAGTAGTCCTTGCAATAATACTCCCCTTTTAACAATAATCTCGGGGAAAAAATGAAAATGCAATTGGCTCAAAACTATCAAAAAGCGCTACTAAAGGGGGATGCAAAAGGGGAAAATATTCGGGATGAATTTGGGGAAGTTATGGGGGTTTTCAGGGGGCTTGTGGGACAGTCGATGGGACTTCGAGGGGGTTCGTACGGGAAAGCTGGTCAGACAAAAGTTGCACGAAAATCAAATACTAAATTCAATACGACTCAAACGGGCGCCAGCTACTTTAACAGTGTAGCACCGGAGCAGTCCGTGCAGACGGCACGGATCTCTTCTCAAAAAACAATAACTCAACTCAAAAACTCGATACTTGAAAAATTCTTCTGTCGCAACGGACAGTCCAGCTCGCTCGGGAGAGGGGAGAGAGTACACGAATCCGATGGCTTCTTACAATATTACCTCGGTACAGGCTAAATTATACAATAAAATGTCTTAAGGGCTCAAGGGGAGGGAAGGGAAAAACTCTGACTAATAATACTATCACTTATAACGTATTTTACGCCGCTCACCACGCGCGCGATATCTCTCTTTGCTCGTGTAACAAAGGGGGCCGACCACATGTCGACCACGAGGCAAAGTCCTTTACTAATAATTTTCTACCAAAAAAAAGGGGGGTTTCGGGGGAGGAAAAAGCGTAAAAAGGGTTGGGAAAAAATGTGGGCAAAAACTTACGAAAATCGGGGCTCACTCACTTAATCCACTCGGATCTCGGTTACAATACTTTTCTCAAATCCGGGGACAGCCTCAGTCGTTATAAAATCCTTACAATGGTCCAAGTCGTATCCCTGGGCTGTCGCCGATTCGTCGTACGGGCGGTTTTACTCTCCTACACGGAGTCGGTATTAACAGGGTACAGCCGAGTCGTCTTATAAATTTGGGGAAAGAACAAACAATACAATTTACTTAAAAATTAATGACACCCGATCTCACACACGTCTATACACCACGCGGCTCGGCTCGGCGAGTCAGAGAGTGAGGGGGCAGGGCGATGACTTCTTCTTCATCGGGTCTGGCGCTGGTGATTATGGTGGGGAACGGTGGGGAATGGTGATTATGGTGGGGAACCTATGCGTCGGCTTTGGTCGGTAATCGGAGTCATGGACGGGCGTTTCCTCTGGACGGCGAGGGGTGGCGACAGAGGTGTCGCTGGATCGTCAATCGACGCCGTGTGTCGATGATCACAGCGGCGGCGGGCAGGCAGGGCGGACAGTGGCGATTTTTCGGCGGGCTTTTCGAGGCTTTCGGACGGTCTTTCACAGGGCTTTTCCCCTCGTCCACGATCCTCCTACCTTTCTAGGCGTCAGCACGTCGGCTCTCATTCCTTTGTTGGTCCTGGGGCTTGCTGGGTCGTTGGGCTGTTCCTGGGGTTGTCGGGGGGGGGGGGGGGGAATCTTGGTATTGCCTTCGAGCCGCGCACACTAACACAGCAGGTAACGGGAGGGAAGAAAAAAAAGGGGAATTTAAACAGTAACTTACACAAAATATAAACCAGAAAAAAGCGTAAAAAATACCCGTGTATAACGTTCAGTGAGCGGCGGACTCGAGCCGAGTTTGGCGAGGGACTTGTGACGTACCACGTCACAGTTTCAAGATTTTGAAAAAAAAACACACCCCTAGAAAAAAGCACCATTTTATTAACTTCCTCTTTTCGGGGGTTCTCTTTTCCAGGGTTTTTTCCGCGGCTTTAACAACATACTGTATGATATTTTTTTTCTTAATTCACTTAATGGTAGACAGATGAAATTTCAAAAGTCTAATACATCTTTTCTTCCCTACGATGTACTTGATCTTTCGATCTCAAAGTTTTTTTTAGAGACAGCTGCTCAATATTCAGCGATCTCAAACGGGTTATCCAAAACGACGGAAAAAATGCAAAACGCTGTTTGGATTTTAATGAAATGGACTTCGAGAGTTTACTCGGCAAGTAGTCAGAATTACACTTATTCAGTTGAACGTATTTTTTGCACTTTATTTCGTCAATGACGTCAAAAAAAATAAAAAATAAAAAATGAGGAAGCGACGTGCCAATTAAATTTGCACCACTTTTTGATTACCGATTCTTATACTAATGGTAGAAATTATTTTTGCAATGAGTAATGGATTATCGTTCCATTATTTTTATTATAGATAATGAAACTGTGCTCCATTACCCAGTATTTTCATAGATAAGCGGAAAAACCCCCCGAAAAAAACCGGGGTAAAAAACCCGTTAATAAAAGAAGTTAATAGAATGCGATTTTCGAGGGAGTTTTTTTTTTTTTTTTTGCAAAATCTTGAAACAAACGTAGCCGGACAAAAAGGCCGTGAAAAAAACCTCCATTTACTAACTTCGTATTGTCGGAATTTTTTCCGGTGGTTTTGTTTCCGGGATTCGCAATGCTATGTCTATTGCTGTTGCTAAGTCGGTCCTGAAAAATTGTCTAGTTCCGTCGGTAAAACAGGTAAAGCAGGTTAAAAACAAAGCTTCCTCCATGAGGAAGCAAAATGAAAAAAATCGGCTCCAGCATCCCCTGATGGTAAACGTCGTAATGACCGGACATGACCCAGTGGCCGGACAAACCGCGCGTGAAAAAGAGACGGAAATGCGTGTTTTCACGCATATTCGTGGACTCCGACCGCGCCCTTACGTATCCGGCCATTGATACTTTTGTCTTAAGCGTTGCTAGATGATGTAACAGATAGTCACGATAATTTTGTTTCCTCGTAGAGGAAGCTATTTTTAACTTCGCTGAAATATCTTTGCGACAAAATATCTCGGTCTGAATATAATATATCGACAAGAAAAGTATTGAATTTAGAACAAAATATCTCTAACAAACTAATTTGGACAAAAGATTTGTCAATAAGTGAAAGAAAAGAAAATAAAACAGAAACAAACGAAAACGACGCTATGAAATTAACAAAAAACGAGAAAAAACTGAAACATGCAAAAACACACACGCACTAATGCACACGCGTACACGACACCCAAAACAAACTGCGAGTGTCTGGTGTCTCGTCTATTGGCAAGAGTTCCGTTTGAAACGAGCTTTGCTCGCTCCGTAGAATATAGTCGAAGTGTCGCAGCGTAACGCAGGTCGTGCTATGACTGAACTTGCAGACAATAAAGTCTGGCTTATATACTAATCGGCTCAATACTTCGAAACCTGTGACAAGTGGCGGTGATAAGTGGCCGCGTTGTCTAAACAACGCCGTCTAATCGAGATATCTGCGGACTGGTATCGTGATTAGATGATTCCGATCTAAAGTAAAGGTGTAGCTCGGATAAAACACCTCGAACAGTTTTTGCATAACAATCTTAACACCTAGGGGGAGAATCCGTGGTAAAAATGACGATATGTAACAAATCACAGATATGTTATAGAAAATTCTCATGTACTTACGAGTCGACTATATCGACGCATAAGGACATGGCTTGCTTTTTGATGTGTTCTCCAAGATATAGAAATAGTCATTAATTTGGACAGGAATTTCAGATCATAAGGTGATCTGAAATTCCTTCGATGTTGAGAGGTAACTTCACCGCAAAGCTGGGCAGTACTTCAAGTACATGAGAACTTATTTGGTACTTACAATATGTCCTTAAAGTACGAGAGTACGTTTCGGTCCTTTAAGTACTTTTACTAAGCACTGAGACCAATGTACGTATACTATTTTCTTTCCAACTACATTTGGATCAATGTTCCAATTTGAAATGTTGAATCTCAAAAGGTGCAAAGTAATTTGCACATGGATTCCTCATTTATTCCAATCTTGCGCATAGCTTCCTCAAAGAGACTATGCGCTAAATTCAATACCCTGTCGGTATTCGCGACCGCTGTCTCGACGGTCGTTCGACTGCAAATACGACCGGTCTGTTTGTGCGCAATTCGACCACAAAACGGCCGATGAAGCGATCGACGGTGTTGCAGATGCGATCGGTTATTCTCGAATCGACCACATAACAGCCGTAATTATGATTGATAAGAGATCGTCCAGTGCGGTCGGGTATCGATAAATCGACTGCAGAACGACGGAAGATGCGATTGCATCTTCGGCTCGTAGTGCAGTGCACGCTGCACTACGCTGCGGCGACGCTGCAATCGATCGAGCTTTCAATCGTTTCATGGTCGCACAAACAGTATTTGCGGTCAATACGAGTCAGCGGTGCCGATAATGTACTTGGCTCAATACTCAATTCTTTGAAACCTACTGGGATGTTGTTCGAAGCCCGATGGCGGTGATAAACGGCCGCGTCGTCTAAACGACGTTGTCTAATCACGATATCGGTGTACCGATATCGTGATTAGATCATTCCGATCTAAAGTAAAGCTGCAACTCAGATAAAACACTTCGAACAGTTTTCGTATAATAATCTTAACATTGTGAGATCATGAATATCGCGAGGACTCACAAGATAATAATTGGAATGACTATTAGAATAATAATAATAAACCAAACACACGATTTGACAAGCAGAGATCTATATTACGTTTCGTTCTTTCACATACATTTCTTGACGATCGTCTTCGAGTCACAGCGATTAACAAGAAGAAGATAAGACACATAATAAAACATAAAAAAATAAAAACATACATACAGTTTATTTCAATCTTCAAGTGACTCACAATCTCATGAAACCAGATCTACTGCGACGCGTAATTTCTTTTGTTAAGAGAATAACACTACGAGTTCAGCACATTCATTCATCCATACGGCGATACTTAAAGAAAATCGTTGATTTATTTATTCCTAAATTCGGAAAGCCAAAACGGATATTATCAGACGACGGGAGTTTATTCACGTCCACGATGTGGAAAACGGAATTAGAAGCCGAGGATATTAAAGTTTTGTACAGCTCTATTAGACATCCACAATCTAACCCAACAGAACGTGTCATGCGTGAATTGGGCCGACTCTTTAGAACATTGTGTACTGAAAAACATACCAAATGGGTGGAGTTTGCATCCCAGGTTGAAGACAAATCTTCTATGAGGAAGCAAAATATTTAATGTCACGGTCCATGAGAGTACGCGAGTCTCTCCCTTACAGCTGCACTTCGAGAAACCCGTGTAAGACGAAATTCTTCAGCTCGTAAAATTTCCGTCTCTCACGAGTATCTTATTGCATTGGTGCGAGATAATTTGCGAAAGAGTTTTGACAACCGAAAAAAGGGTCAAACGAACGTGTCAAAAGTACCGTTAGTTATCGGGGACCTTGTATTACTCCGGGTAAGACACCTCTCAAATGCAGTGGATAAAGTAATAGTATATTATGCCACAAGGGAGGAAAGTGCGTTTTTTCACCGAGTGTGAAGTTTGATGCCCGAGCGAAGCGAGGGCAGAAATTCACACGAGGTGAAAATGCACTTCCTCCCGAGTGGCATACGCTATTTTTTGCCCGACTATGTTAAAAAATGGCCACATTTCTATGCCTGCAATGGGGATGGAAAGTTACCCGCTCCATTACTTTTCGGCCCTCGGGCGGAAAAGTAGCTACTTTTCCGCCCGCTGTAGCTACTTTTCCGCCCGCTGCGTTACTTTTCCGCCCGCTGCGTTACTTTTCCGCCCGCTACGTTACTTTTCGGGCCACTACATTACTTTTCGGCCCGCTACGTTACTTTTCGGCCCGCGGGTCAAGAATCGACAACTTTCCGCCCCCGTTGCAGGCATGGAATGTGGACTTTTTAGCGTAGTCGGGCAAAAAAAAGTCTTTTTACCTCTTCGGGGGACTATATAAAATCACCCGGCAAATTAGCGCGAACGTCTTTGTATTATCGGATCCGAAACAGGATAGCATCGAAATAGGCACTTATTATCGCACGAATCTCAGAAACTACTATTGGGAAACACAATAAAAAAAAGTAAACAAAAGAATTTTAGAAAATGAACAAAAGAATAAAAAATATTAATACAACAAAATAATCTTAAAAAAAAATAGAGAATACTAAAACTAAAAATAGAGAAAAATAGAGAGTTGCTGCAGTCTATCCGAATTGTCTCGTGAAGAAAAATTAACTACACGAGTTCGGTGGTAGTAAAAGGAGTAATTTACGAAATTATGGGGTTGGGCTGTCCAGGCTCCTTTGAGTCTGGACAGCCCTGTAAATAGTGTAATAATGTAAATAGTAAAGCAAAAAATACTTTTTTTTTAAAGTTAAAAGGTACGCCAAGTACTTAAAAATTGTATTCTTTTTCAGAAAATATCGTGATCAAAATGTAAAAAAAAAAAAATCGAAAAAAAATCAAATCAAATCAGCCAAGTATTACATACAAAAAAATTCTTCAAAAAATATGTTTATCAAAACAATCTAAAAAAAAAATACAAGATGCAAAAAATCTTGACAAAAAAAAACTTGTGCCAGTTTTTTTTCAATTACAGTTACTTTGACTCTCTCTTAATTATTTGAATGAACCATGCACGATAGCTATTGTACAATAAAAAAACGAAAAAAAGTACATTGGTACTTTAGTCGTGACGTTGCTTTTTTTTAAATATTTTTTTCTGTTTATGTTGTTGATTCAAATTGGGACTAACCATTTTTTTCGAGAACAAATCGGTCATTTATCTCTGATTCCACTTACTGCCAACTTATTGCCGTCATGCACCCAAAAATCAGCCGTACTCCGGGCGTCAGTAATTTGTACCTGGGCGAGGATTGTCTCGCGAAATAAATTACGATTATTTCACGAAGACACGGACAAGCCTGTCCCGAGATTCGGTCAACAAACGGCCCGGACTATATTATGAATTTACCATTGTTTTATCGGAGGCCGTTCTTATGCGGACCAAGAGCCGTGCCTTGACGGCACAAAAAAAAATATCAAGCAACGATTATTTCGCGACGACTCCCACAGGCTTGCGCCGAGATTCGGCCAACAATCGACTTACATATTATTTTAGGAATTTACCGTTGCTTAAACGAATGTCGACCATTCTCTGAGCCATTCTTGGGCGTTGGCTTGGTCGACATTTGGCAGTAGTTTCATGCCGAATCCTCGCTTATTGACTGGCTTAGTCCATTATCTTATTGACACTTGGGCCAGTGTCGCCAAGTGACACCCATCGTCCATGCTGGCCCGAGAATGAAATTGTCCAAGAACGACAAGGGATCGGCATTCTTACATGGGTTCTTATAAAACATGTTATATCGGGTCTTATAAAATCTTTCGCTGCTCTTTGTGCCAATCGCGCCTGTAAATTAATGAAATTCGATAAAAAATAATAGAAAAAGAACGAAAGGAAAAAGTTTCAAACGAAAGCGGTTATCCTCGTTACCACGGAAGGTCGCCGGCACTACTTTTTTGGGGTATAGCGGGAGACAGACGAATGTGGTTATGCCATATTGAGCAGTTGGGGTTTATTGGAATCCAAAAGTAATCTTAGAAACTAGTCGATTAATATTAATAACAATAATATTAACTTGCGTAAATACTAGAGCTTCGATTAAAAAAGCTCAGTCATGGAGTAAAAGAGTTGCTGCGCAGCAACAGTCAATCTATCCATTTAATTAATCTAACAATAATGAAATTAACTTACATAAACACTGGAAAAAAGCTTCGATTAGCTCAGTCATAGAGAAAAAAAGTTGTTGCGAAGCAACCGTCAATCTATCTAATATACCCACAATTAATTACTAACTTGCACATAAAATGGAAAAAGAGCTTCGCTTAGAGATGCTCAGTCATAGAGTAAAAGAATTGCTGCGCCGCAACAGTCAATCTATCTAATTATTCTAACAAAACAATATTGATTTACGGAAATAATAGAAAAAGAGCCTCGATTAGAAAAGCCCAGTCACATAAGAGTTGCGCGCAGCAACAGTCAATCCATCTAGTTAAATAATCAAGCAATAATTATACTAATTATATTTACAATCTATCGAAGTCGCAAAGAACTTTTCGTCGGGTTTGAAGGGACACGGGAGAACGTTTTTTGTCGCTCGAACGACTGTTCAGGGCGCTCGTTTTCAGGGTTTTGAACACCAGAGAAGTACTTCCCGGCTGAGATATTTTCTGAGCCATGTCCGTTTGCATTCTCGTGGATCTCAAGGCGCTTTGCCTCTTGATCTGCTTGGTCGGGACCAAGTCGTTCTGAATCATGCGCCTTTTCTGCTTTCGCAGACGGTGCCTGGCGGTTTTTCTCAAACGAGAAGAGCCTTTGCAGACAGCCATCCATCGTCGGGATACTCTGGTAACATTCAACAGAGAACGAGAGTCCAGCTTCAGCAGTATCAGTTCGGCTATTTCGACCGGCAGGCTAGCAACGAAGTCAACTCCGCGATGGCGGGCACCCATGGTGCCCATCAGCTGAGCGAAAACCTCCATGATGTTACCACTTGCTCGGAAGACAACTGAATGATGCCTCTCTGCTGGATCGTGCCCTTATATACGGATGTTCACCGTTCCGGATGACTGATCCGGCCAATCAGAGTCGTCCGTCACGATTGGGCGCATCGGCCAACCAGAATGGTCGCTCATACATAAAAAAACTCTTACAACGCCGACCCGGTCAATCTATTTAATTAATTAATCTAACAATAATTATACTAATTATACAAAGCAAAAAATACTTTTTTTTTCGAAAAAGTAAAAAGGTACGCCAAGTACTTAAAAATTGTATTCTCGTTCAGAAAATATGTTTATCAAAATAGCAAAAAAAAAATCGAGAAGAAATCAAATCAAATCAGCCAAGTAGCAGTACATACAAACAAATTCTTCAAAAAATATGTTTATCAATACAATCGAAAAAAAATAAAAATAAAAATACAAGATGCAAAAAATCTTGACAAAAAAAACTTGGCGTGCCAGTTTTTCTTATTTATAGTAGCTCTCGTGCATGGTTCATTCAAATAATCAAGGGAGATGCAAAGTAACTGCAGTAACTGTAATTGTAAGAAAAAACTGGCACGCCAAGTGTTTTTTTTGTCAAGATTTTTTGCATCTTGTATTTTTATTTTTATTTTTTTCGATTGTATTGATAAACATATTTTTTGAAGAATTTGTTTGTATGTACTGCTACTTGGCTGATTTGATTTGATTTCTTCTCGTTTTTTTTTTTTGCTATTTTGATAAACATATTTTCTGAACGAGAATACAATTTTTAAGTACTTGGCGTACCTTTTTACTTTTTTGAAAAAAAAAGTATTTTTTGCTTTGATTTCACCTATTTTTGACATCCAGCCATGTAGTTTGATTGATTATTGCCAACATACAAGGAATAAATCGAATCATTTTCCTGTAAAATATATTCGTGGAACATTTTATGGTGACGAAAGGTACCTTCAACACCATGAGTAGCTGTTCTTGATGCTCTGGACCTTCAAAGGCAGCTGTGTCAGGATCAAGAGGTGGTTTTCATCATGCGTAGCTAAAAAAAACTTATCTCTCTCTTGCATAATGGATAAAGACATCTTTTGATGCTGACGCAGTGCCTCTGGAGTTCTAGAGCGTCGATGGCATCTGTATGTGGAGCAGGCGGTTCCTTTCGCCATTATATGCAAAAATTATATATATAATAAATTATAAATTTTCACTGCGAGCTTTCCATTATCCATTGACAGGGGGAAATTTCTCAAATAGAATGCCAGCTCTGTCAGGAAAAGATTTATTCTTTGATTTGGGTATATGTAAAATAAGTGCATGTTTTGCTGACGGAGCATAGATTCCGTTTAAAAAAAACCAAATCATCTTCCTGTAAAATATATTCGTGTAACATTTTATGGTGACAAAAGCACCTTCGATTCCTTGAGTAGCTGCTTTTGATGCTCTGAACCTTCGAAGGCAGCTGCGTCAGGATCAGGAGGTGGTTTTCATCATGCGCAGCTAAAAAAAACTTATCTCTCGCATGATGGATAAAGACATCTTTTGATTCTGACGCAGTGTGTCAGAGTGCGTCTGAAGTTCCAAAGCATCGAGGGCACCTGTGCGTGGAGTTGCATATGCCTTTCGCCACTATATGCAACAAGTACATATAAATAATTTAAATTTTCACTGCGAACCATCGACAGGAGGAAATGTCTCAAATAGAATGCCAGCTTCGTTAGTAAAAAATTTATTCCTCGATTTGGAAACACGAATAAGTTCATGTTTCGCTGACAGAGCGTAGTTTTCATTTAAAAAAACTGAAAAAAGATGGACTCAGTTTTTTGTTTTAGTTCAATAATCCCAATTAAAAGGTAAAATCGATATTTGAACTAAATTTCAGAAATAAAATGAAACGTCAAAAATAGGTTAGTCATAAAAAGATCGCGGAAATTAATTTTATACGTCCGACACATAATTAAAAGAAAATAAAAAAAATACATTTAATAATTTATAATATATTTATAAGATTAGATATATTTACGGGCGTTTTTATCGATGTTTTTTCATTTTTTTTACACAAAAGTTAATTTTTATTTGACACTTGTTATGCAGGATTTTTCGAGACACTTTCACATTTTTTTATTTATTTCGACTTCTTCAATTACATATGAGATGATCAAAACAAGTTTGTTTCCTTAGTTTTCAGCAAATATCAATGTTCGTTATGTAAAAAAAACATATTAGTCCAAGCAATTAACCGAAGCGCGATGGTTTTTTATCAAGAGACGCGGCAGCGCGCCGATCGTAAAATAGAAAGAGAGAAAGTGCTGATGCGAACATCCGAGAGAGATGGAAGATGGCCAGCTGGCGGACGCATGCGTAGTAGACGCGAGGACTCACATCACATCACACTTTTATAATATTTTCGGACCTCGAGAGGGCCACGATGCCCATATCTCAGCATCTACCGAACAGTTATAATCGTAACTGGGCGCGTTGGAAAGCTTTTGTCCGATTTATACTGCAAAAGTGTCGTCGGAATTCCGATCCGATGTTTCGTTTCCGAGAAAATCGAGAACCAAGAATCCACTTCCGGCATATTGAAGTAGTCTTACTTGGTAGCGTCTCGCCCAACTCGCTTAAAAATCTTTTTTTAAGTACTTGGCGTCGAGACGCTACCGCGTCTCTTGATATAATCTATCGAAGTCGCAACGACTGAGATAATCATTTAAAGAGGATAGACTATGAAACTACATCCAACTTAAGGCCTCATTTTTTTTATATGTTCTACATGAAGATACTACATGTAGAACTTTACATGTACTTTTTGTTCTACACAGTACAAAAAAAGTGTGTACTTCTTGCAACAACTTTATTGTCCACAAACGTTCACCATTTTTTGTTTGTTAATTTTCCGATCGCATCATCTTTAGTTTTGCAAACAAAACCACAAAATAAAATTGTTAATGACACGGGAAAAAGGACAGGTTTCTATATTCAAAGATTAAGAAACGAGTTTGTATTTAACAAAATGATTTTTCCGAAACTTTGAATTCCAATTCTACGAAATTACCTTTTACCGCTGTGATGCATTTTTTTCAATCATATTTTTTTCTCCAAAAGAGGCGATTCTTCTTAACGTATGTTGTTTGACTTTGAGCTTTCGGTATTCGAATTTTTGATGCCTTCGTGCAGGATAACGTACCGCGATACACATAATGTTCCTAATTTAGCTTTGGCCGCAAAGCGAGGAAGCCTCGTCGTTGTAAAAGGACCGCGTTGACAACGGAGATCACTCCCGTCCTCAGGAGTAGTTACCGTTGCTGGTGTTCGGAAGGGAAGCTGGTGGTGCACGAAGGTACTGCCCAGCCAAAAGTAAGTCTTCCGGCGGTTGGCCCGCCTTTTATATCGAATCGGCCATGTAGGACACGATCTGACTCGGTATCCCCTTCCATGACTGTGACCGTCAATCGACTTCTTTTCAAGCAATGCGACGTCAATCGGCTTCTCTTTCCTACCCTCCAACTCTTCCGTGCCTAGCGCGTGATTGAAAGCGCGCGGTAGATCCCGGGGTAAGACCGGCTGCTCCATTGCTGCTGACTCGCCGGGCAAGCGCCTGTGTCCCTCGCGCGTTACCTTATCGCGCCCGATTCATTTCCGAGCTATTTAGAGATGACGGGGCAGGCTTTTTATGAACGTTACAGTACTTATTTGGTACTTACAGTTTATACTTAAAGTACCATAGTACTTTTCGGTACTTTAAGTACTTTTACTAAGCACTAAGACCAAAGTACTTATACTATTCTTTCCAACTACGTTTGAATCAATATTCCAATTTGGAATGTTGAATCTCAAAAGGTTTAAAGTAATTTGCACATGGATTCCTCATTTATTCCAATTTTGCGCATAGCTTCCTCAATCAGGAGGCTGTGCTTGAAATTGTAATAAATGAAGATGCCGTGCACAAATCACTTTGCGCCTCTTTCACGTATCATAAAAAAATGTTTCTATCTCTTAAAATTGAAACCGCCAAAATGTACCGCAAAGTTTATTAGAGGAAATAACAAACTGAAATTTGCAGATTTCGTCGTTTTCAACAAATTTTTAAATCTATTCGTCACTGCTGATTATAAAACCGTAACTCATTTTACTCGTGGCGTGACGTTTTATTAGGAAACTCGTGTCAGACGTAAAAAACTAATTTTCGAAAAATTAACAATGGGTAAAATCCCATAAAACTTACACGGTTAGATCAATTTTCACCAAACGTAATATCAAAGAGTGTATAGTGTTAGTCCACTCCCGTCTGAAATTTAAGCTCGATACCTCCATGTTTACTCGAATTAGACAGTTTACAAAAAAATAAAAATCCCATGATGTTTGATTGCTCGGGTTGTTTTTTTACCAAATTCCACGCCAAAGACCTTCGATTAAGATATTATATTCGTGTGTAGCTTTAGGACCATAGTTCAAAATTTACGCACGTTACAGATACCTCGGATATTTCTAATCTTGTTCCGCACTCGACACACATCCAAATGTGATTACGAAGAAAATCACAATTTAGAAGAACTAGCGTCCACGCCAAAAATTCCACGCCAAAGATCTTCGATTAAGATATTATATTCGTGTGTAGCTTTAGGACCATAGTTCAAAATTTACGCAAGTTACAGATACCTCGGATATTTCTAAGCTTGTTTCGCACTCGACACACATCCAAATGTGATTATGAAGAAAATCACAATTTAGAAGAACTAGCGTCTCTAGGCACTCACAGATTTGTACTCACGTCGCGCTTCGCCCGCCGCACTAATTGTTCGCACGTTGCGGTACGTACGCGTTCTGAAATTGCGGTACATTGCGGTACGCATACGAAATTAAGAATTATTACGAATTAAGAATAAGTGCGAAATCTCCTTCATATCGAGTCTAATAATTCAATTTTTAACTCCTTATTAAACATTGAAATCTAAGCTTTGCCAACAACGATAGACGATAAATCTTGCAAACTTAAGAATAGACTACGCGTTAATGAATGCGATAAAATTGATTATCGACTCGAGAATACGTTTGTTACGGGTAACCTTCGCTTTGTCGTCGATGCTTTCCACAAGTAAAACTTTTACGCTCTCAGCACCACCCGCTACATAAGTTTGACTTAGAATTTCTAACGGGAGACGACTTTCTGCCAGTTTTTTTTTTTTTTAAATTCCGGCGGAGACGTGACCCTCCAAAGGTTTCAGTAATAATTTAAACTACGCTGTCTCCACCATGCAGTTTTCTTTCTGCAAATACGAATAAGATCTTCTTTGGTAATAAGAGAACTATCTAATGCTTTTACAATTACCTCGTCGAGTACCTCGCAGAGACGCAATGCGTCGCGAAACCTCCTAGAATTTCGGAATTCTTTCTATAACTGACTCGAGGCCTCTGATAACATCCGGGGAGCGCTCTCATAGGATAGCTAGAAATCACGAAACGTTTCAATATATGTAGAATGTCAAGTGCATACAAATAAATAGAACTGATTTTTATTAAGATCATTTATTTTTAGTCACAATGGAGATACGAAAGGTATTTTTAATAGGCACTTTCGTCTAACAGAGTGAGTGGCTAATAATTGGCTTGGTCAGCCTCTTCGTCATATTAATATAAATGCCATCAATCGGACTTAGAGTGACGTTACTGTGTTTTTTGATCGTCGACGGACTCTCCATGCTTTTTATATTGAACTTTCTCAGTACTTGTGCCAGGATTATTTTAGTTTCGAGCATCGCGTACTTTTGTCCTATACAGTTTCTCAGTCCTGCGCTAAATGGCAGGTACGCATAAGGGTGCCTGTCTTTGATGTTCTCGGGCAGAAACCTATCGGGATCGAAGTGTAGAGGATTCGGCCAGACTGCGGGATCTCTGTGCAGCTCGTAGATCTGCATATTTACAATTACATCGGCGGGAACAATGTAGTCTCCTAGACATCGAGAGAGCGTAAATGCGAAAAAGTAGTCAATTAGTAAAGCTTCATGCTCAATGAAAATATCATTAAGAACGTAACATACCAATTCGTGTATCTTCTGTCAAAGTTCTGCTGTACGCGCTTACACTTGGATAGAGCCTCAATGTTTCCTTGATAACCCTCTCGAGATATTTGAGATATGGCAATTTTTTCAAGGTCGTAACATCATCTGAATCGCCAAGAATGTCGTCGAGTTCTTTGTGTACTTTTCTCTGCACATCTAACATGTTACCGAGACAGAAGAGAGTCCAGCTAACCAGAACACCAGTCGTGTCATGTCCCTGGATATAAATCATTAAGATGTATGATCGATGTATCAAGCGCTAGTTTATACAAGGCTCTGATTACGACTTTCGAAGGCAAGCTCACCGCGAACATGAATGTATTGATCTGGTATCTAATTTCCTCGATCGTCAGAGGATCATCTTCTGTATCATTCGCCTCCAGCATCAGATCTAAGAATGCTTTTTTCTTGCGTTTGCCTGGTAATGTTCAAACCCCATCGAGTCCGCATGCATTTTCAACCACGAATCTTTTTTCCTCTTGCTATTATATAAAATAATCACTAAACTCACCATTTACTTCGGTCTCTGCTAATGAATCGCTCACTGTGGCACTCGATTTTCGTTCCTGTTGCTTTCTCAATAATATCTACAAATTAAATTCAAGCGTTCTTAAGCACATCAGTTCGTTACACTATTGTCTGTAGACTATATTTGGTTGGTTACTTTTGTAGATCCAAAATACGTGATAATACAAAGTACAAAATAGTATGAGCTTACCTGACTGCACAAACCCTGAGCCGTATCCACCGCTGCCTTGTAGGATTTACCATCGGCAAGCCTGTAAAAGATCCAATCCGCCATCAACCAAGGCCGATAGAATCGATTTACGGCACTCGTATTAATGCTGAATATGCAATCAAAACGACAACACAAAAATGGTATTATTGGTCGGATGTTTTTTGTTTCATTGTTTTAGCACTTACGTCTCAACAGCTTCTATATACTCGTTTTCGATGGCCTCCTGAGCATGAATATTCGTACCCATTGCTGTTTCTAAATGCGCAATATCGATAAATAATAAACGCGCATTAAAAAAAGTACAGATATTTAAGTCGGCGGGATTCGAGGAAATTACCGCATATGATGTCTAGCGCGCATCTCGTACTCAGGGGGTGTATATCGAACGGATTGTCACCGTGAATTTTGATCTCACGTTCGATGCAACTATTAAGTATCGCTGCTTTGTTCATCATCACTTCGGCGAACTCTTCCAATATGCTGAAATGAAAAGCCGGTTTAATGAATTTCCGGCTGCGGACCCAGTGATCTCCTAAAAAATAATTAAAAATAGAACAAAAATCGAGATTTTCACAAAGCTTCGTCATCTAAATCTGCTTTTGTGTATAGAGCTTCTATGATAAATCATTTACCGCGATTATGTGGCTTTCTTATAGAGGAGGCTTTGTCGGTAAAAGAAAATAATCGCGCTTAAGAGCTTACCGGACGACGTTAATAGACCTTGTCCCAACCACGGCGACAAATAATCGTATATCGTAGATTTTGTAATTTGGGTATTGCTGCGCAGTATTACCTGAACGATTAAATATAGTACTTACGAAAGAGTCGGTGATAAAAAAGGTAACAGAATAGATACTATGAAGTTTCATCTCATATTAGAATACCTGTGGCTAATATTGAATTATCGATGTTTTACCTCGATATGCTCCGGCTTTTGAATGTGTACTGTTGCGCGAAAGCCTATCCAAGTTCGGACAAATGCATCGTCGTACTGATCAATTATATCTTTGTACCACTTCAAATGATCTGTGGAAAAAGTGCAAAAGTCCATTGTCAGTTATTAGACCGTGTCAGAATATATTTGAAAATTTTTGTCGCATGAGCAATTCGACCGATCGATGGATTATATGACAGTTTACCTTTCTTCGGTAACTTCAGTAATTCATACACCATGCCAAAAAGTGGTATAGCGAAATTCGGACCAGGTATCTTATTGACGCGCTGACGAAACAAGTAGAATCGATAAAGTCTACCCCCGAAGGTGTAGAGAATCATCGTCGTGAATATAGTCGCGACGATCAACGAGGTGGAATCCATATCCTCTTTCGATTTCCGTCGTGCAAAGTCGAAGATCGAATCGTAAGTGGAGTTCTAAAGCAAACACTGGAGATTTCGATTAACTAGTATGAAAAATGCTTCAGGAAAAAAAAATGGTTTGTGACAACAAAACATTTTTCATAGTTTCGCTAGTTGAACATACCACTGATATTAGAGAAAGACACTATGATTGTTTCTATTATTCGGTGTCTCAATGTGCACGCTGAATATGAGATTATTTAGTGTCCTGCTCAACGGTATTGTCACGACGATTTCAGTAGACTGCCTAATCGCTGATAATAATGACGTCCGGGAGATACTAGAATCATCAGCTTGTCACGACCCACTTGTCAATATTTCAATATTTGAATATTCACCAAGTATTCAAATTATATGCTCGTTAACTACGGCGATATCAAATCCATTTGAACTCCCGTTTGCGAGGAAACTTTCGAACGTTCGATCCAGGTATCGACACGGTGTTGTGCCTGTACCTTTCCTTTCAATCGTTGAATGACATTTAATGCTTTTCACAGTTCATTTTCACAGAGCTTGTGCGAGTATTACGCTTACCCGAGCATTGCGAACTTTTGTATTATTCACTTTTTCGACCCTGCGCTAGATAACACTTATCCATATGGATATCTATCTTTGGTGTTTTCTGGCAAAAATCTATCGAGATTGAATTTTAGAGGTACAGTACACGACCTGGTTTCTCCCAACCGTATAATTTCGAATAACCGCGTATTTCCGAAAATGACGACCGCGTAAGTCCAATTCGGCCTCTTCTCAAGATTCGTTACCTGCTTTGTGGGAAAACAAACGACTTCTTCCCTTTTGCTACCTGCGAACGAAATCGTCGCTGCTATAAATCCGATAAAGAGACAACGCGGCGGCAAGCTTGATATGCGACAAAGATCGATGAACTCTTCCTCGTCTACATTTTTTCGTATTCGAATACTGGACATATTCCGTCATTTTACCATAAAGGAGAAGCTATCCCGTCCGCTAACCTCAATATGCGCCAATTTTTATTATTGATCAAATTTTTCCTCTTATAAAAAGCTTATTTTTCTTAGGGAAACAAATTAATACCCAAGCAATGCGCAAATTTAACTTGTACTTCTTTCAAGTGTCATATTTAATTTAACCGATTTAAAATTGTGAACTGTGAAAATTCTTCGAAAAATTAACGACCAAAATATTTTGTTCGTCCAACAAAATATTTATTTGAACATCCCTGCCCGAATCTTTAATGAATTCGACCGCATTTTTTTTTATCAGTGTATCGAATTATTTTATTCACGAAAAATCTTTGTCTATGAGCAAGCAAAGGCTTGTTAATTTTAGCAAGGCAAGAAATCAAATAAATATAAAATGCGTAATTTATAAAACGCGATTTTTACGGGTCTCCCTTAAACGCCAGAATGCATTTCATATTCAAATTAAGAAGTCAGTTTCGAACTATCACTTGAGCTGCGAAATATATAGAGTACATTTCTGCATGCTTATATCACGGTCATTTTTACGGTTATACTTATCCAACTTACGTGGTCGTGCCTAATTGGATTGGCTCCTGAGGATCGAAGAAACGCGGTCGTGTACTGTATCTGCCACACAGAGAGATCTTGGCGTAGTTAATAAATATTTATTGCCAATCGTACCGGTAAATTGTATTAAGATATACCGTGGATGTAATATATCGATAAGGATTATCCTCATTATGACTAGGTATATATATTCAAAAAAGTAAAAATAAAGTACAAACTAAGTACAAATACTTAGTTTGTCTTTTCCTAAAAAAAAAATACTTATTTAAGAAAAGAGTTTCGAAAAAAAATCGAAAAAAACGTTAAATCACATGAGCCAAGTAAGTGTATTCCGACATATACATATATGTATACATGCAGTATAGTATTTGTGTCGTAGAGATTATGCACAAATTGTGACAAAAAGATACGGAAATAAAGACAAAGTTTTATTCATCACATTAATCACATTTATCAATCGAGCAATAGTACATTGAGGCGGCTTTTAAAAACTTGGCGTGCCAGTTCGTTTTTTTTTTTAAACGCTGTCGTACATGGTTCATTAAAAGAATCGAAGAAGAGGAGAAGGGGATGCAGATTTACGTTACCGTTCGCAACTTATTCAACTGCTACTTGACTCATATTCTAATTGGAAACACATGTATCAAATATGTTAAGGCCTTGAAAAATGAAGAAATTGTATTAGTCGACCAAAGCGTAATTTGAAACGAATATAGATTTTGTGCAGTAATCTCATTAAGTTTATTGCATCTTGTAAAGGTAATTGGGTATTGGGTATTGTGTGTTACACCGATCCCCTAAGGGTTACGGGCTCCTTCACTTTCTCCCTCCTCCTTCCTTTTCCGTTGTCGCCAGTTCGATTCTTGGGCCCGGAGCTTCGTCGCGGCCCGCTAGGTGTCAGTAGTCGCGGACATACGGATATAGTCGTAGTTCGTACGTCCTATCCCCGGAGCTACGTCCTCGTCCGTTTTTCCTTTCACCTACGGGACTTCAGTCTCGGGAATCGAATCCGCGACACTTTTCCCAGTCTTTCGGTTTCCCATACCGAGGCGCTGGTCCTTTCCTCTGGACCTACTATTATAGTGGGTTCTGAACCACTTTTTCGCAGATAAAAACACCACAGAAAATTCTTGGTGCTTGCCGGGAATCGAACCCGGGCCTACTGCGTGTGAAGCGCGCGCCGATCCACTCGGCCACGCTCACCCCTTGTAAAGGTAATTGATGATAAATAAAAATGTTCCGTAGATTATTTTCGAAGGGCCAATAGAAACAATCCAGCCAATCACCGCCGTATTACATATAAATCTTGATAAAGAGGGTTGAGGGTTGATAAAGAGGGTTGATTCTCGTAATCCTGCAATATCTGAACTCTTCATGAAGTAACTACAATGTTAAAACACGTGTGAAAAAATAACTAGCGTAATCTGCGCATGGGCGATATTTCTCTCGCACGCCTTACTAAAAAGCACAAGTGTTGCCGCGCGTTCCAGGCACGAGAAGGGGACTTTTAGTGCATGTATTATAAAAATAGAATTAATAACTATAATTACCATTACAAAGTTTAAGACCGCAAGGATTAGAGGTTTGCGAATACGCAAAAGTTTGTAACTGATGATTTGATCAATATCGGTATAGGAAGTTTCGGGATATAATGAGAATGGATGAAATAAACTTAGACAACTGTATTCCGTTAAAGTATAATTGATCTATGGCCTTACATGGTTGGAGCTCAACCGAAAGACGGTGCTCGCTAACAGCCGAGAGCAAGATTGGACGCGCATGCACTCAACATGGCGACGCTCGGTGCGCCAGGCGATACGCGCAACGCATTTTTCAACCCTAACTATTACGTCCGTGATAATTCAATAAGTGGTACGCTGCATGACGATAAACCCACATTTGAAGAAGACGAATCGAAGTTAGGGTCGGGCCCGATCTCCAGTATAATAATAATCCTTATACAACAATCAATTGCGTTTTTCAACTCCAACAGCCCTTTTCGTCATATTAACGTAAATGCCATCAGCTGGCCTGAGAATTATATCAGCGTACTTCTTCATGGTTGAATGTTTCTCAATGCTTTTTACACTGAAATTTCTCAATACTTGTGCTAGTACAATTTTCACCTCGAGCATCGCGAACTTTTTACCTATGCAATTTCTCGGTCCTGCACTGAACGGTACGTAGGCATACGGATGCCGTGTTTTAACATTTTCCGGCAGAAATCGATCGGGATCGAAGCGGAGAGGATTCGGCCATACCGCTGGATCTCTGTGTAGTCGATAGATGTGAATACTCAAAAGTGCACCCGCAGGAACAATGTAGTCGCCTGAAATACAATAAGGCGTCATCGTGAAAGAGGAGTCGAGTCTTTGACAATGAAGTTTCGTTCTTATTGAAACCTCTGCGTAGAAGATAATTTTACCTATTTGCATATCCTCTACTATCTTTCTGCTGATTGAGGTTACACTTGGATACAGCCTGAGAGCTTCCTTGATGACCCTCTCGAGATATGTGAGATTCGATAATTTTTTCAAGGTCGTAGAATCATCCGAATCACCGAGAATATCATCGAGTTCCTCGTGTACTTTTCTTTGCACGTCTAGATCGTTACCGATACAGAAGAGCGCCCAGCTAACCAAAGCGCCAGTCGTGTCGTGTCCCTGAAAATAAATTGTTGACATGTATGATGGATATATCGAGTGCTGGTCTATGCGAGGCTCCGATCACGACTTCCGAATTCGTGCTCACAGCAAACATGAATGTATTGATCTGATTCCTGATCTCCTCCATCGTCAGAGGATTGTCTTCTTTCTCATTCGCCTCCAGCATCAGATCCAAGAAAGCTTTCCGCTTGCGTTTACCTGGTAACGTATAAACCACGTCATGCATTTTCCACCGTAAATCTTTTCCTTCAATTATGCGAAGAAATCACCAAACTCACCCATTACTTCGTTCTCTGCCGATACATCGCTTACTGCGACACCCAATTTTCGGTTCTTCTGCTTTCTCACGATTACCTGCAAATTAAATTTAGCCATTCCGACGCACGTCATTACACTGTATTGTCTGCAGACCATATTTTATATTTATTGTTGGGGGTCCAAAATACCTGCCAACTCACGGCACAAAATAGAATAACTTACGCGAGTGCAAAGATCTTGAGCTGTATCGACAGCTGCCTTAAATGATTTGCCAATGGCCAGCTTGTAAAAGACCCAATCTGCTTTTAACCAGGGCCGAAAATATCGATTCATTGCACCCGTAGTAATGCTGAATATACAACAAAAAATAACATTACAAAAATTATATAATGCTTTAGATGTCTTTTGTTCCTATTGTTTGGGCACTCACGTTGCAATAGTGCGTATATACTCGCAGTCGGTGGCCTCCAGAGCGTTAATACTCATACCCATCGCCGTTTCTAAATATGCAACACGGATAAATAATAAACGAGAATTTAAAGTATAGTTATATTACTGTGAAATTCGTGGAAATTACCGCATAGGATATCTAGCGTACATTTCGCACCCAATTGAAATATATCGAACGGTTTGTCGCCGTGAATTTTTATCTCATGCTCTATGCAACTGTTAAGTATCGCTGCTTTGTTGATCATTACTTCGGCAAAATTGTCCAGTATACTAAAATGAAAAGCCGGTGTTAGTAACTTCCGGTCGCGCAACCAATGAGCGCCTAAAATTGAAAATAACTGATTAAACGATTTTTAATTGCTGGTTTTACACCAATTTTATGAAATTTTGTTGGAAGGCGATAGAACCAATCCCAAGAACCAGACGTACCTGTCGATGTTAGTAGACCCTGGCCCAACCACGGTTGGAAATATTCGTAGACCTTAGACTTTGTAATTTGCGTGTTGCTGCGCAATATTACCTGAACAATTAAATATACCAATTACGAAAGTGCCGGGGATTGAAGAAAAAACAACAGTGTCGATGCCATTAAATTTCACGACATTAGAATATCTGTGCTGACATTGGATTATCGAAGCTTCACCTCGACATGCTCTGGCTTATGGATGTGGGCATTTGCGGTCGTCCCTATCCAAGTTCGGAAAAATCCATCTTTGTACTGATTGGCCATACCCAGAAACCACTCGAGACGATCTGTGGAAAAATTTGCAGTTGCGGTACCGTCGGTGCATAAAAAAATGCAAACAAACTAACGATTTAACGAACTTATAAATGATAGTCACTTGCCTTTCTGCGGTTTCGTTATGATATCATACATTATATCTAAATAGGGTATCGTATACACGGGTCCTGGTATTTTATTTATACGCTTCCGAAACAAGTAGAATTTGTAAAGTCTACCACCGACAATGTAGAGAATCATCGTGGCTACAGTCGCGACGATCAACGAAGTGGAAACCATATCTGCGTTTTATTTCCGTTGCGTATAGTCGAATGATCGAATCGTAAGTGGAGCTCTCGCACTGAAGCAAAAACAACAGATTTCCATTGTATACGATGAAAAATGCTTGAGAAAAAATTGTCTGTAGGAACACAACATTTTAGATAGTTCATAAGCTCAACATACCACTGATATTAGAGATACACTATGATTGTTTCTATCATTTGGTGTCCCAGTGTCCGGGCTGGAAACTATATTATGCCAGTGTCCTACTTACCAACGATTTCACTGGACTGCCTAGTCGCAGATGATGGTGTCATGGAGATACTACAATCATCGACTTGTCAGAACCCACTTTTCAAAATTTCAATATATGAATATTCACCAATTGTGTAAATTTTATGCCCGTTAACAACGCCGATATCAAATCCAGTTAAACTTCCGCCTTAGTGGAAATTTTCGAGGGCTCGATCCGGACATCGCCGGTTCGGTGTACTTTGGCGTCGAATGACATTCAATGCTTTTCACATTTCATTTTCTCGGAACTTGTGCTCGATGAGACCCTAGAGACCCTATACTCAACCTCGATGATGTGACATTGAAATATCGAAACAACTTGAAAGTTGTTTATTGTGAGCACAATAAAACATGTATAGCCAATAGTATACGCAAACGTTCAACAGTGCAATACGAGATTGTAAAGTTTTTTAATATCTCACATGTTAAAAAATATCAACCTTCAGAATAATACGGATGTACTGAAGTGAGCAGTGCGAGGTTGTTGGAATTATTATTATGTGTAGATGGTACTGGACAAGATATTAACAATACTATAAACAGATACCTTTACGATTATTAATCCTATCTCTATACGAAATATAAAATATGCTACTGGGTAGAATTTTTCTGGTATCCAGGAACATATATTCCTTTCAGTGTACATCCTTCCATTGTAATTGCTATTGGGATAAGAAATATTATCAGGATATTAATAATGAAACAACGCTTTATATCAAAATTAATATTCAATACACTTCAGATCACTGCCATTGCCACCTACAGGTTCTACATAATATTTACTATTAGCCACTACGTAGATTGTTTCAGGTAATATCTGTGCATATAATTATTAGGATTCAGTTAGTAATAATGTCCTGAAAGTGGTTTATAGTAGTGTCTATTCTCTATATAGTAAACATTAGTCATTCATCTCTACAATAAGTGAACAGCGGCGGGAACAATATCATAGTGCAAATATACGATTGCTCTTTGTACACAGTAATATCCACATAGTAACGATTGCAATTAATATTTGCACTATCTTAGATATTACGAATCTTACAATCTATCTTTTTCAGTGTATGAGTATACCGTTTCAGTCGATCATCAATGCATGGCAAATTATATTCGAGGTTTGATCGAATCGGGCGCGATACCCAATAAAGACGAATATATCACGGGCATTTCATGATCAATGGACAACGTGAGTTTGGACGTACATTATTATTATTACAGACTGTTAGAACTGTCACAGGAAGTGATCGGAAAACAACCGACAACGAAAAACAGACTACCTGCAGACACGAATGACGTAAGATTCATCCTCACGCATTAATACACTATATATGTCGGATATTTTATATCCAAAATAAAGTTTCAAATGCCAATCAGCATATTCTAACCTTTCCTGGCACGTCAATGGTACGCAGATTATTTGCCAGGGTCAAGAAATGTGGAGGTAACATTTTGACACGTGACAGGTGACAGTTTGTCACCTCTCACCTGTCAAAATCGGAAATCGAGCGTTCATTGGGAACCACTGGAATCCGAATCGAGCGGCGATTGGGAACCCATGGATGACCTTAGAACTTTATTATATATTATTATTATTATTATTATTATTATTATTATTATTATTATTATTATTATTATTATTATTATTATTATTGATTTACAGAGATTAAGTTACAAACTTATAGTATCTGCATCGTCGCTATATCGTAGGACGAAATTAAACACCCAATATTCTATTCATTTTCGTAGAATCGGAGTCTTCTCGACATGATATAATATTTATTCGTGTTTCTCTTCCAGTGACTCTATTGATCTATCTGTTCTAGACTTGAAAGAAAGTCTGCTACCTCAGAATATGATACGCTTAGATGGATTTGAGGCTATTTAACATATAGATGACAATGGTTTGTATTCTCAAGATTTATTCTTAACATGTCATTCTTAACACGTTAAGAATGACAAAGGGAATGTACTAACGAAGTTAATAATGTTGTCAATCTGCGTTACAGAATCCGATCTTGAAACTGCCCCAATAACCCATAAAACGTCGTCGATAATGAATACACCTCCGCCGGGTTGCCTTGCTGGCAAAGCCATCGGGTCTGAAGTCGACGGTCCTCAAGTCTCGATGCTCACAAAGCGATATGCCAACTAGTGGCAGGAGCTTGTCGGTTTATTTATTATTTTCTTATTATTTGGATGATGGACGATGGATTGTACGATGCTAAATGGTAAGTAAGATGGTGTTATAAAAAATGGCATGGGTCAAATATTCCATATCATGTATCGCAGCTATTAATTCGTCTATTATAGTCGTTGGCTTGACACAGCAGCTGAACGTGCTTACATCTGCAGGTGAAAATTCGGTATAAGTACTGCTTTTTCGAGAGCTCCATACGCACTTCAAGTCTGTACATGACAAATCTTCTAATTCGTTGATATCTTTCTTAAAGAAAGAATTATTCTACATTCACGTTTATGTGTCCTACAGGAAATATGTGAAGAGAAAAGTGTAAAAAATGGAGGATTGAATACCGTTCCATAAACAACTACTGCCACGACGCGTTTCCAACACCCAGACAACCCGGCATTACAAGAACAGTGCATTTTCTCAATCTCGGCTTTTTGATTTTCAATTTTAAGGAAGCCTTCTATCGTGTGAGGAATCACTGTTTTGCAGAACGCGTCTGCAGATATGTTTTTCGACATTCGTCGATATTGTACAGCCAACTGTCATAATCCAGCTAAATCTCAACACTGCTTTTCCTTCACTTATGTTTCTGATATTTATATCTCCGTTCGCAAATGCGTATATGTGCGATAATCTCCGAAACATTGCGTAGATTGGAACGAAAGAGCTTAAACCCATGTAAACACATATGCCAACAGCGAGACAAGTCTCCTTTGAGACTCGTGACTCGTGAGCATCGTGAATACCAAGACGCCTGCCATTGAAGAAGACCAACTTCTAAACGTTTGGACATGTATCGTTCAAAATTGCGGGACACAATCGAGCATCTCATCGTATAGTCAGGCAACCAATTCAGAATTTAATCAGCCGCCTGAAGTAGATTATACGTTTTAGACGAATGATCTTCTGATCGACGGAAGCTGCGAAGATATCAGAGCAGAAACGTATACGGCAGCCATAAATTGGAATGCCTTGTATTCTCAGCTTTTTTATGATAACATGGATCTTAATACTTTGGACATAACATTAGAGGATGGTACAATTATCGCGAACGATTTCTCAAATGCATGTATTTGCGACGCTTATACAAATCAAGGTGTCGCACATCCCAAAATTCGACCCATTGCAATTTCGATGAATTTTTCCGATGTGGTAGAGGATCAATTATCCAGATAATTGTCTAGCCTGCCTTCGATAGAGGCCAATACGGGCGCATCAGCAGAAATAGAGAAATCGAGTTTCCGGCCCGTGCTCGAGCACCCGCTGCTGCGGAAATAATTCCGGGCAAAACATTGTGGAATTGTGTGAACGTGGAGACTCAAGTCGAACGCGTCGGTTTATATGCACGGAGTGCGTTTTTGTAATGAGCATCATGAGATAAATAAATTGAATAAATCGTCACGGGATGTGCGGAGTTGCGAATATACACGAAATCTCGGTTGTTATTATTTTTGCATAGCCCTTGAACCCCACACCTAGCAGCTAGCCACGAAAGACTGGACCGGAAGGATATCGAACCCTGCTAATTGAGAAATAGAATAAATTACCTGGCGCCCAACAGATCGATGGAAAAAGAACACGAAGTAAACGGGCGTCATAATATTTGTACGGGGCTCGGGCACGGTTTTTCGGAATTTTCGGTCATGCGGGCCCGTCACAACGGATAACGGAAGGAGACCATGCACGGCAGCTTAATATATTTGTATAAACAAATTCTAGTTTCAAATTCTCGCTTCAGTCATCATATGGAACTAAAAAATGCTCCGATCGCGTAATACCTGCTTCGGTAATTACCGAGCCGACTTTCTAATTACCGAGCGGCTCGCGATTGCTTAAATACTGACATGACTGCACAGTGACTTTAGTGATGTCGTTATTATTTCGCACGTGTTGGTCGCGTGTCGCTGTACACCGAGATTATCGTGCACTGACATTGCCGCAATGATCGAGGTATATCGAGGTACCTGGGGTACAGCAACAGTTTTTGACCATGTCAAATATTCTGCTTACCGTTTATGATTCTGGAAAGGTTGAAATATTCTCATTTGCGTTAGAATATTCGTTTTGGATAAAAATATTGAAGATATATTTTGTAAGACACGTTTGGAATCTAATCTTTACCGGTTGACATCCGTAGGTTATCGCATGTTTTTTAGAGTCAATTGTTTTTCGATCTGTCACTGTAACGATGACAGTTTTTAGTTGGCAGTCTCCTCGAAAACCTCTGATTGCAGTAAGACTGAATACATGAGAGAGAGAGAGAGAGAGCGAGAAATCTAGGGAATGAATATCAAGAGTTGGCAGCAATGGTGCTGGCGAAAACGGAAGAAGAGTCAGAGGGTAGAAAATAGCGAGCATGCAAATGGCGTGGTCGACGTTGAGAAAGTAATACTGTTTGCCATATTATTAATCCTATGATTTATTTAATAGACGTGTTCCTTTCTTTCATTGAACCGAGTCACTGGTTTTCCAGGCCGTCAAGACGATTGGCGGAAAAGAAGTAATCGTAAATATCTCTAAGCGAATTGTCCCGCGGACGGTACCGTGGACGATCGTGCAGATGATTTTCTTATTTGTTCTTTATTTAAAAATATCAAAGATTTATCATGTTGTTAAAATGTAAAAGGGATTCGTGTCCCGTCTACCAACAAATAAATAAACAAATACAAATACTTCCTAAAGTAAACATTATCGACGTGTCGAAAGCCGCTGTATTGACTTAAGGCCCCACAACACGGTGCGAGCGCGGGACGAGGGTACATTTTTCGTAATTTTTTACAAGTAAACTATGTGTCGAAATTTTTTAATAATTCTCGTGGTCAATATATACATATAGAAGAGTGTATAAGAATATATTTATCCTAATACACAGCATTGCTTGCGGTATACGTCCAGTCAAAAAGTGCACTCCGGCTAAATTGTTGCTCGGCGGTCGACATCGATAAAGCTATACAGTTCATCTGAAAAATCAAAGAAAATTTATTTAGAAACTAGACACTTAGGTTTACATCATGACGTAGGGAAACCCGATATCACTAAAAATAAAAAATGGCCGACCAGCAAATTTTTTACTTCAAATATCACGAAATTTTTTGTAGTGTTTATATTTTTAAAAAATGGAAGGGGACCGTTTATGAAAAAATCGCTACGTGGAGACGTAGAGACTGGCTTTGCGAACAATTTAAAACTTGGCCCATGCAAATTGGATGTATAGTTTTTTAAATATGTCGTCGACAAGGTTGAAAAAAGTATTTTCGAGAAAAACGCGTTCAAAGTTTTGGTAACGAATAATTCGTACGTAAAAGCTAAATTTTTTCTTGTCTGTTATTATAATGTTTCTCACCGTTAGTCTGCTATTCCTGAACCATAGAACAGCTCGTCAGTATCCATAGATTGATTGGTGTTTTCATTTTTTCCACGCAAACGACCCTCATGCGTGCTTTTTCGGCCGCACACCTGCCGCTCGGCGCGGTCGCTCGCTTCGAACCGTTTCACAGAAAATGCTGTATCTTCGTCAATTTTACAAATTTCTTCAAAAAATGTTCTGAGAACATTCTTAACACATGCATCATTCAGAAAAAAGAAAAAAAAAATTAAAAAAAAAAACAATTTGCACCGTGTTGTGGGGCCTTAATCTTCGTGCTATACGTGTGAATCATAATTTATTATTGGCGAGATCGGGCAAAATTGGCCGCTGCATAATATGATGCGATGTGAAGAAAGATTATAACTTTATTTACTTATTTTATTCTATATTAAATTTTCAAATTGTTCATTCTCGAGCACGGTGCGTCAGCCGTGCTTAGAATGCGGTTGCGAAAAATTCCCAAAATCTGTCAGATAACAGTGTTGCCAGATCTACGCAGAGGTATTTCGAGGGTCCCAGCGCGGCAAGATCGTTCGTTCTGATTGGCTCGTTCATTCAAATTTATAATACTTATATCTATCTAACTATTGCTAACTTTCAAAAACAGCTTCGTAACTTTGCTCAGTTCGACACCAACTATGCGCCGACAATCTTTGACGAAAACATTCTTAATCACCCTGTATAGAGGATATAGAACTTTTTGCCGTTTTATACCATGTATATAAGTTATATATCCTACCTATATATCATTAATACACTTTAATTTCATGGGGGACTCACAGACACTGGGAGCGCATATCTGTACTATAATTACGATTACAAAGCTCGTAAGTGCAAGAATTAGAGGTTTGCGAAAACATTGGAATTTTTTACGATTACGTCCGTGACCATTCAATAAGGGATACGCTGCACGACGGTAAACCGACATTCTTATCAATTGAAGAAGACCACCCGAACCTAGAGTCGCGCCCGATTTCCAGTATAATAATAATTCTTATACAATAACATGGTGGCCGTTTTTCCCAAGGAAACAAATTCCCTGACTTTTCCCTGACTTTTCACTGACCCATTAAAAATTTTCCCTGACCAAATTTCTAACGACTTGTATAAAAAAAATTAATGATGTGCCTAGTGAAAATGCCTACTTATTGTATTAATTTTTTCTTCGATTTTTTTGTTTTTTTTTTTTTTTTGAAATATTGTCAATTCTTTTTTAAAGGCCCTCCCCTCCCTTTTATGTTTTTCTATTGTTTTTATAGAAGGTTCGGCGACAATTTACTTTTTCCCTGACCAATTTTGAAATTCCCTGACTTTTCCTTGATTCCCTGACCAAGATTTTTTGCCCTGACTTTTCCCGGTTTTCCCTGACCGCGGCTACCATGAATAATCACTTGCGTTTTTCAACTCCAACAGCTCTTTTCGTCATACTGACGTAAATGCCATCGGCTGGCCTGAGAATGATATCACTGTACTTCTTCATTGCCGAATGATTCTCAATGCCTTTTACACTGAAATTTCTCAATATTTGTGCTAGTAAAATTTTAGCCTCAAGCATCGCGTACTTTTGACCAACACAATTTCTCGGACCAGCACTAAATGGTACGTAGGCGTATGGATGCCGCGTTTTAACGTTCTCCGATAGAAATCGATCGGGATCGAAGCGTAGAGGATTTGGCCATACCGCGGGATCCCTGTGTAGTTGATAGATGTGAATACTTAAAATTGCACCCGCGGGAACAATGTGGTCACCTAAAAACCGATAAAGCATAATTGTGAAAGAGGAGTCGAATTTTTGACAACGAAGACTCAATGAAACCTATGCGTAGCAGATAATTTTACCTATTTCCATATCCTCTACCATCGCTCTGCTAACGGAGGTTACACTTGGGTAGAGCCTGAGAACTTCCTTGATGACCCTCTCGAGATATGTGAGATTAGGCAATTTCTTCAATGTCGTAAGATCATCCGAATCGCCGAGAATATCGTCAAGTTCCTTGTGTAGTTTTCTCTGCACGTCTAGCTCGATACCGAGACAGAAGAGCGTCCAGCCAAACAGAGCGCCAGTCGTGTCGTGCCCCTGAAAATAGATCGTTAATATATGTATGATCGATGTATCACAGCCTGGTCTATGCGAAGGTCTGATTATGACTTCCAAAGTCGAGCTCACAGCAAACATAAATGTATTGATCTGGTCCCTGATTTCCTCCATTGTGAGAGGATTGTCTTCTTTCTCATTCGCCTTCAGCAGCAGATCCAAAAAAGCTTTCTTTTTGCGCTTGCCTGGTAATGTACAAATCACGTAAAGTCTATGAGCATTTCCTAGCGTCAATTTCTTTCTTTTCGATTGCACGACGGAATCATCAAACTCACCCATCACTTCGTCCTCTATCAATATATCGCTCACGGCGACAGTCGATTTTAGTTTCTTTTGCTTTCTCACAATTACCTGCAAATTAAATTTAGGATTTCGACTTATTTCACTACACCACATTGTTTGCAAAGTATATTTCATATTTATTGGTGGGAATACAAAATAAGTGGAAATATAAGTTAAAAGATAGTATAACTTACGCGAGTGCAAAGATCTTGAGCTATATCGACCGCTGCCTTGAATGATTTACCAAGGGCAGTCCTGTAGAAGATCCAATCCGCCGTCAACCATGGCCGAAAAAATCGATTCACCGCACCCGTAGAGATGCTGAATATACAATAACAAAAAAACAACACAAAAATTATATAATCTTTTCGATGTCTTTTTTTTCTTTCGTTTCGGTACTCACGCAGCAATAGCGCGTATATAATCGCTCTCAGTGGCCTCCTGAGCATTAATATTCGTACCCATTGCCGTTTCTAAATATACAACATGGTGAAATAATAAACGAGCATTCAAAAGTGTCCCGCGTAATAACTCAGGGACATTCGAGGAAATTACCGCATATGATGTCTAGGGCACATTTCGCACCCAACTCAAATACATTGAACGGTTTGTCGCCGTGAATTTTTATCTCGCGCTCGATGCAACCGTTAAGTATTGCTGCTTTGTCGATCATCACTTCGGAGAAATTTTCCAGTATACTGAAATGAAAAGCCGGTGTAAGTAACTTTCGGTCGTGGAACCATTGACCACCTGAAATAAAAATAAAAAATTTTAATTCAAGTGTTTTATACCATTTTTCCGATATTGTATAAAAATTTGGTAAGAAATGTATGGGAGGCGATAGAAGCAATTGTAAGAACCAAACGTACCGGTCGATGTTATTAGACCCTGTCCCAACCAGGGGTGCAGATATTCATATACCTTAGACTTCGTAATTTGTGTGTTGCTGCGCAATATTACCTGAACGATTAAATATGTCCAATTACGAAAATGTCCGCCATTAAAAAAAAGAGAATAGAGTCGGTGATTAACTTTCACGTGATTAGAATATCTATGCTGACATTGGAATATCAAGGCCTCACCTCGATGTGCTCTGGCTTGCGGATGTGGACGTTTGCGGTCGAACCTATCCAAGTTCGGAGAAATCCATCTTTGTACTGATCCGCTATACCTTTAAACCAGTCAAGCCGATCTGTGGGAAAATTTGCAGTTACCAGACCGTGGGCGAATTAAAAAATATATTTTTTCAAAGAAAGTGACGATTCAACGAACTTATAAACGATAGTTACTTGCCTTCTTTTGGTTTCGTCATGACATCATACAGCATGCCAAAAAATGGTATCGCATATACGGGTCCGGGTATTTTATGTACACGCTTACGAAACAAGTAGAATTGATAAAGTCTATCACCGACAGCGTAGAGAATTACAGCAAGTATAGCAGTGACGATCAGCACGGTGGTATCCATCTTCGCTGTGATTTGTCGTTATGTAAGGTTGAATGACTGACTAACAAATGAACCTCTTACTGAACTGATAGCTGTTCATCTGGCTTGTATTAAATGAATAATACACGAAGAAAATAACGGTGATGATAACGAAACGATCCAGATAATTCACTACTATAATGTACCTCCGATGTAGAAGAGAATCTTTGATTGTATCTTTCGTTCGGTGTTCTATGTACGTTCAAAAGTAGATTGATACGGACTGCTGCTCAGCGTTACTTCCGCGGCGATGTCGCTGGACTGACTCACGGCAAATCGCGTTTGTGTTACCCTGGAGATACTACAGGGACAACCAGATAAGTTAATGAAATACGATTACACAAGTTAAAGTCGCCCCGTTCTGACAGTCCTTTTAGCTCCTCGGCGAGAAAACGGAAAACGCTTTCCGTTTTGTTACCGGTGGTCAGAATTGTCTCTTCGATGAAAATGACGAAGAGGCGATGCGACGGTAAGGTCGAAAGACCGAAATACTCTTCCCATTTTGGTAGCTGTCAATATTCCTACGTGTGACATACAACGCCATCCAGATAAGAATATTGTTGCATTGGAGGGGTAAAAAGTCACGTACTTGGATGAGGTAGTACGGGTGTTAACTTATCAAGTCGTACACTGTGCGTTTTCTGCTTCTTCTTGCTGTGTAGCTGTAGGCCTCTTATCATCGTGCCAGTGAAGATACTACAATCATGTATTTGTTTCATCCAACGCTTACAAACAACCCGTAAACGAGACGTAACGAGATTCGAAACCAAAGACCCTCATCTCTGGATTGTGAGCATTCAAGAGGCCAACAAAGCTTCATATTCGAAGACCAGAGGACCTTATTCGAAACAATAGAGAGCTCATGGAGTAATAGACATTTTCGAGCGTTGCATCGCCGTCTGGTCGAGTTATCATTCGAGTTATCAAAGTGTCGAATTATCATTCGCCAAATATGTATTGCCCGCACAATACCGTAAAGCATACTTACTTCATGATTCCTTATCGCGAGGGGGTTGTTATCTTTCATGGTATGTGAATTTGAATCATTCGCAGTAATTTGACGCTTCTAAAAATGTTCAACAAAACTATTGTTACAACCTGTGCATTTTCGGTCAAGTTCACTGACGCAACTGGTAAAAAATCTATAAATATTCGATAATAAAATCATAAAATCATAAGAAATATAAAAATAATTGTCGAGCCATAGTAAAAATCACATGAGCAAAATAACCACTGACGAGTGATTGCATGTTCAAAAAATAATAATTGCGCATTTATATCGCTGAATGATTCTATTCAGTGAATGGCATAGCAATAATCACATAACTAACAATATGGAACAATGAGGATATTCGAATCACTGAAAAGAGTCATCAACAAGCAAAAGTGCGTTTGTTAAGTTCTTTTTGTTGTAACCGCAAGAAAAATTGTATTTGCAGCAAGCGTATTGTCTTTCCAGCAAAAATAATTTATAATGGGAACAAATTTTATATCACGAAAGATTTTTTCCAACACGCCCAGTTACAATCATAACTGTTGGATAGATGTTGAGATATCACGATCGTATACCTCACGAGGTCCGAAAGTATTTTAAAAGTGTGATGTGATGTGATGTGAGTCCTCGCGTTTACTGTGCATGCGTCCGCCAGATGGCCATCTTTCATCTCTCTCGGATGTTCGCATCAGCGCAGCACTTTCTCTCTTTCTATCTTACGATCGACGCGCTGCCGCGTCTCTTGATAAAAACCACCGCGCTTCGGTTAATCGGAACAATATTTTATTTTACGTAACGAACATTGATATTTGCTGAAAATTAAGGAAACAAACTTGTTTTGATTATATGATATGTAATTGACGAAGTCGAAATAAATATAAAAATGTGAAAGTGTCGCGAAAATCGTGCATAATAAATGTCAATAAAAAAATAACTTTCGTGTAAAAAAATGTTAAAAACATCGATAAAAACGCCTATAAATGTCTAATCTTATAAATATATTATAAATTATTAAATGTATTTTTTTATTTTCTTTGAATTATGTGTCGGACGTGTAAAATTAATTTTCGCGATGTTTTTATGACTAACCTATTTTTGACGTTTCGTTTTATTTTTGAAATTTCGTTCAAATATCGATTTTACCAGTTAATTGGGATTATTGAACTAAAACAAAAAAATGAGTCCACATTTTTCAGTTTTTTTAAACTGAATCTACACTCTGTCAGCGAAACATGAACTTGTTTACCTCTGTTTGAATAGGTATCTAAACCGAGGAATAAATTTTACTAACGAAGCTGGCATTCTATTTGAGATATTTCCTCCTGTCGATGTATAATTGAAGGTTCGCAGTGAAAATTTAAATTATTTATGTATATACTTGTTGCATATAGTGGCGAAAGGCATATGCAACTCCACACACAGATGCCCTCGATGCTTTGGAACTTCAGACGCACTCTGACACACGGCGCCAGAATCAAAAAATGTCTTTATCCATCATGCGAGAGGGATAAGTTTTTTTTAGCTATGCATGATGAAAGCCACCTTCTGATCCTAACGCAGCTGCCTTCGAAGGTTCAGAGCATCAAGAACAGGTACTCAAGGCGTCGAAGGGGCCTTTCGTCATCATAAAATGTTCCACGAACATATTTTACAGGAAGATGATTCAGTTTATTTCCTACATGTAGGTAATAATCAAACAAACTACATGGCAGGATGTAAAAAATAGGTGCAATCAAAGCAAAAAATACTTAAAAAAAAAAAAGTAAAAAGGTACACCAAGTACTTAAAAATTGTATTCTCTTTCAGAAAATATCGTTATCAAAATGTAAAAAAAAAAAAAATCGAAAAGAAATCAAATCAAATCAGCCAAGTAGTAGTACATACAAAAAAATTCTTCAAAAAATATGTTCATCAAAACAATCTAAAAAAAAAAAATACAAGATGCAAAAAATCTAAAAAAAAATACAAGATGCAAAAAATGTTGACAAAAAAAAACTTGGCGTGCCAGTTTTTTTTTGTACAATAGCTGTCGTGCACGGTTCATTCTAATAATGAAGAGAGAGGCAAAGTAACTGTAATTGAAAAAAAAATGGCATGCCAAGTTTTTTTTTTTGCCAAGATTTTTTGCATCTTGTATTTTTTTTTTAGATTGTTTTGATAAACATATTTGTTGAAGAATTTTTTTGTATGTACTACTACTTGGCTGATTTGATTTGATTTCTTTTCGATTTTTTTTTTTTTTTTACATTTTGATAACGATATTTTCTGAAAGAGAATGCAATTTTTAAGTACTTGGCGTACCTTTTTACTTTTTTTTAAAAAAGTTTTTTTGCTTTACTATTTACATTATTACACTATTTACAGGGCTGTCCAGACTCAAAGGAGCCTGCTGGAGGCATTGTCGATTCGTTCGTAAATATAATTTCGTAAATTACTCCTTTTACTACCACCGAACTCGTGTAGTTAATTTTTCTTCACGAGACAATTCGGATAGACTGCAGCAACTCAATGGTATTCTCTATTTTTTTTTTTTAAGATTATTATTTTGTTGTATTTTTATTTTTTATTCTTTTGTTCATTTTCTAAAATTCTTTTGTTTATTTTTTTTATTGTGTTTTCCAATAATAGTTCCTGAGATTCGTGCGATAATAAGTGCCTATTTCGATGCTATTCTGTTTCGGATCCGATAATGCAAAGGCGTTCGCGCTAATTTGCCGGATGATTTTATATAGTCCCCCGAAGAGGTGAAAAAACTTTTTTTTGCCCGACTAAAGTTGGATTCTTGACCCGCAGGCGGAAAAGTAGCTACAGCGGGCGGAAAAGTAGCTACTTTTCCGCTCGAGGGCCGAAAAGTACTGGAGCGGGTAACTTTCCATCCCCATTGCAGGCATAGAAATGTGGCCATTTTTTAGCATAGTCGGGCAAAAAATAGCGTATGCCACTCGGGAGGAAGTGCATTTTCACCTCGTGTGAATTTCTGCCCTCGCTTCGCTCGGGCATCAAACTTCACACTCGGTGAAAAAACGCACTTTCCTCCCTTGTGGCATAATATACTATTACTTTATCCATTGCATTTGAGAGGTGTCTTACCCGGAGTAATACAAGGTCCCCGATAACTAACGGTACTTTCGACACGTTCGTTTGACCCTTTTTTCGGTTGTCAAAACTCATTCGCAAATTATCTCGCACCAATGCAATAAGATACTCGTGAGAGACGGAAATTTTACGAGCTAAAGAATTTCGTCTTACACGGGTTTCTCGAAGTGCAGCTGTAAGGGAGAGACAAGCGTACTCTCATGGACCGTGACATTAAATATTTTGCTTCCTCATAGAAGCTTTGTCTTCAATCTGGGATGCAAACTCCACCCATTTGGTATGTTTTTCAGTACACAATGTTCTAAAAAGTCGGCCCAACTCACGCATGACACGTTCTGTTGGGTTAAATTGTGGATGTCTAATAGAGCTGTACAAAACTTTAATATCCTCGGCTTCTAATTCCGTTTTCCACATCGTGGACGTGAATAAACTCCCGTGGTCTGATAATATCCGTTTTGGCTTTCCGAATTCAGGAATAAATAAATCAACGATTTTCTTTAAGTATCGCCGTATGGATGAATGAATGCGCTGAACTCGTAGTGTTATTCTCTTAAAAAAAGAAATTACGCGTCGCAGTAGATCTGGTTTCATGAGATTGTGAGTCACTTGAAGATTGAAATAAACTGTATGTATGTTTTTATTTTTTTATGTTTTATTATGTGTCTTATCTTCTTCTTGTTAATCGCTGTGACTCGAAGACGATCGTCAAGAAATGTATGTGAAAGAACGAAACGTAATATAGATCTCTGCTTGTCAAATCGTGTGTTTGGTTTATTATTATTATTCTAATAGTCATTCCAATTATTATCTTGTGAGTCCTCGCGATATTCATGATCTCACAATGTTAAGATTATTATACGAAAACTGTTCGAAGTGTTTTATCTGAGTTGCAGCTTTACTTTAGATCGGAATGATCTAATCACGATATCGGTACACCGATATCGTGATTAGACAACGTCGTTTAGACGACGCGGCAGTAGGTTTCAAAGAATTGAGTATTGAGCCAAGTACATTATCGGCACCGCCGACTCGTATTGACCGCAAATACGACTGGTTTGTTTGTGCGACCATGAAACGATTGAAAGCTCGATCGATTGCAGCGTCACCGCTGTGCGCTGCACTACGAGCCGAAGATGCAATCGCATCTTCCGTCGTTCTGCAGTCGATTTATCGATACCCGACCGCACTGGACGATCTCTTATCAATCATAATTACGGCTGTTATGTGGTCGATTCGAGAATAACCGATCGCATCTGCAACACCGTCGATCGCTTCATCGGCCGTTTTGTGGTCGAATTGCGCACAAACAGACCGGTCGTATTTGCAGTCGAACGACCGTCGAGACAGCGGTCGCGAATACCGACAGGGTATTGAATTTAGCGCATAGTCTCTTTGAGGAAGCTATGCGCAAGATTGGAATAAATGAGGAATCCATGTGCAAATTACTTTGCACCTTTTGAGATTCAACATTTCAAATTGGAACATTGATCCAAATGTAGTTGGAAAGAAAATAGTATACGTACATTGGTCTCAGTGCTTAGTAAAAGTACTTAAAGGACCGAAACGTACTCTCGTACTTTAAGGACATATTGTAAGTACCAAATAAGTTCTCATGTACTTGAAGTACTGCCCAGCTTTGCGGTGAAGTTACCTCTCAACATCGAAGGAATTTCAGATCACCTTATGATCTGAAATTCCTGTCCAAATTAATGACTATTTCTATATCTTGGAGAACACATCAAAAAGCAAGCCATGTCCTTATGCGTCGATATAGTCGACTCGTAAGTACATGAGAATTTTCCATAACATATCTGTGATTTGTTACATATCGTCATTTTTACCACGGATTCTCCCCCTAGGTGTTAAGATTGTTATGCAAAAACTGTTCGAGGTGTTTTATCCGAGCTACACCTTTACTTTAGATCGGAATCATCTAATCACGATACCAGTCCGCAGATATCTCGATTAGACGGCGTTGTTTAGACAACGCGGCCACTTATCACCGCCACTTGTCACAGGTTTCGAAGTATTGAGCCGATTAGTATATAAGCCAGACTTTATTGTCTGCAAGTTCAGTCATAGCACGACCTGCGTTACGCTGCGACACTTCGACTATATTCTACGGAGCGAGCAAAGCTCGTTTCAAACGGAACTCTTGCCAATAGACGAGACACCAGACACTCGCAGTTTGTTTTGGGTGTCGTGTACGCGTGTGCATTAGTGCGTGTGTGTTTTTGCATGTTTCAGTTTTTTCTCGTTTTTTGTTAATTTCATAGCGTCGTTTTCGTTTGTTTCTGTTTTATTTTCTTTTCTTTCACTTATTGACAAATCTTTTGTCCAAATTAGTTTGTTAGAGATATTTTGTTCTAAATTCAATACTTTTCTTGTCGATATATTATATTCAGACCGAGATATTTTGTCGCAAAGATATTTCAGCGAAGTTAAAAATAGCTTCCTCTACGAGGAAACAAAATTATCGTGACTATCTGTTACATCATCTAGCAACGCTTAAGACAAAAGTATCAATGGCCGGATACGTAAGGGCGCGGTCGGAGTCCACGAATATGCGTGAAAATACGCATTTCCGTCTCTTTTTCACGCGCGGTTTGTCCGGCCACTGGGTCATGTCCGGTCATTACGACGTTTACCATCAGGGGATGCTGGAGCCGATTTTTTTCATTTTGCTTCCTCATGAAGGAAGCTTTGTTTTTAACCTGCTTTACCTGTTTTACCGACGGAACTAGACAATTTTTCAGGACCGACTTAGCAACAGCAATAGACATAGCATTGCGAATCCCGGAAAGAAAACCACCGGAAAAAATTCCGACAATACGAAGTTAGTAAATGGAGGTTTTTTTCACGGCCTTTTTGTCCGGCTACGTTTGTTTCAAGATTTTGCAAAAAAAAAAAAAAAAAACTCCCTCGAAAATCGCATTCTATTAACTTCTTTTATTAACGGGTTTTTTACCCCGGTTTTTTTCGGGGGGTTTTTCCGCTTATCTATGAAAATACTGGGTAATGGAGCACAGTTTCATTATCTATAATAAAAATAATGGAACGATAATCCATTACTCATTGCAAAAATAATTTCTACCATTAGTATAAGAATCGGTAATCAAAAAGTGGTGCAAATTTAATTGGCACGTCGCTTCCTCATTTTTTATTTTTTATTTTTTTTGACGTCATTGACGAAATAAAGTGCAAAAAATACGTTCAACTGAATAAGTGTAATTCTGACTACTTGCCGAGTAAGCTCTCGAAGTCCATTTCATTAAAATCGAAACAGCGTTTTGCATTTTTTCCGTCGTTTTGGATAACCCGTTTGAGATCGCTGAATATTGAGCAGCTGTCTCTAAAAAAAACTGTGAGATCGAAAGATCAAGTACATCGTAGGGAAGAAAAGATGTATTAGACTTTTGAAATTTCATCTGTCTACCATTAAGTGAATTAAGAAAAAAAATATCATACAGTATGTTGTTAAAGCCGCGGAAAAAACCCTGGAAAAGAGAACCCCCGAAAAGAGGAAGTTAATAAAATGGGGCTTTTTTCTAGGGGTGTTTTTTTTTTTTAAATCTTGAAACTGTGACGTGGTACGTCACAAGTCCCTCGCCAAACTCGGCTCGAGTCCGCCGCTCACTGAACGTTATACACGGGTATTTTTTACGCTTTTTTCTGGTTTATATTTTGTGTAAGTTACTGTTTAAATTCCCCTTTTTTTTTCTTCCCTCCCGTTACCCGCTGTGTTAGTGTGCGCGGCTCGAAGGCAATATCAAGATTTCCCCCCCCCCCCCCCCCGACAACCCCAGGAACAGCCCAACGACCCAGCAAGCCCCAGGACCAACAAAGGAATGAGAGCCGACGTGCTGACGCCTAGAAAGGTAGGAGGATCGTGGACGAGGGGAAAAGCCCTGTGAAAGACCGTCCGAAAGCCTCGAAAAGCCCGCCGAAAAATCGCCACTGTCCGCCCTGCCTGCCCGCCGCCGCTGTGATCATCGACACACGGCGTCGATTGACGATCCAGCGACACCTCTGTCGCCACCCCTCGCCGTCCAGAGGAAACGCCCGTCCATGACTCCGATTACCGACCAAAGCCGACGCATAGGTTCCCCACCATAATCACCATTCCCCACCGTTCCCCACCATAATCACCAGCGCCAGACCCGATGAAGAAGAAGTCATCGCCCTGCCCCCTCACTCTCTGACTCGCCGAGCCGAGCCGCGTGGTGTGTAGACGTGTGTGAAATCGGGTGTCATTAATTTTTAAGTAAATTGTATTGTTTGTTCTTTCCCCAAATTTATAAGACGACTCGGCTGTACCCTGTTAATACCGACTCCGTGTAGGAGAGTAAAACCGCCCGTACGACGAATCGGCGACAGCCCAGGGATACGACTTGGACCATTGTAAGGATTTTATAACGACTGAGGCTGTCCCCGGATTTGAGAAAAGTATTGTAACCGAGATCCGAGTGGATTAAGTGAGTGAGCCCCGATTTTCGTAAGTTTTTGCCTACATTTTTTCCCAACCCTTTTTACGCTTTTTCCTCGCCCGAAACCCCCCTTTTTTTTGGTAGAAAATTATTAGTAAAGGACTTTGCCTCGTGGTCGACATGTGGTCGGCCCCCTTTGTTACACGAGCAAAGAGAGATATCGCGCGCGTGATGAGCGGCGTAAAATACGTTATAAGTGATAGTATTATTAGTCAGAGTTTTTCCCTTCCCTCCCCTTGAGCCCTTAAGACATTTTATTGTATAATTTAGCCTGTACCGAGGTAATATTGTAAGAAGCCATCGGATTCGTGTACTCTCTCCCCTCTCCCGAGCGAGCTGGACTGTCCGTTGCGACAGAAGAATTTTTCAAGTATCGAGTTTTTGAGTTGAGTTATTGTTTTTTGAGAAGAGATCCGTGCCGTCTGCACGGACTGCTCCGGTGCTACACTGTTAAAGTAGCTGGCGCCCGTTTGAGTCGTATTGAATTTAGTATTTGATTTTCGTGCAACTTTTGTCTGACCAGCTTTCCCGTACGAACCCCCTCGAAGTCCCATCGACTGTCCCACAAGCCCCCTGAAAACCCCCATAACTTCCCCAAATTCATCCCGAATATTTTCCCCTTTTGCATCCCCCTTTAGTAGCGCTTTTTGATAGTTTTGAGCCAATTGCATTTTCATTTTTTCCCCGAGATTATTGTTAAAAGGCGAGTATTATTGCCACGACTACTTTTCCCCTCCCCTCGATTATTATTTGCGACTGCCCCGTATTTTTCAACGATTATTTAGGTTATTATTCCCGTTTTTCTTGCGTTTATTTTCGACTGATTAGTTACCATTTTTCATTATTATTTCGTTGTCGATTTATTATTTTTGGGTTCTGTCTTCGACGTACCCGTAACGGCGTCGAAGCAGAAATTATTATTGTTATTTTCCGTTTGACCTTCGGCGTACCAGTAACGGCGCCGAAGCTGTATTTTTGATTTATTGTTGTGTTTTTGGTTAGACGCTTCAACGTACCCGTAACGGCGTTGAAGCGGTCACTTTTGTAATTATTTCTCAACCCTTTCAAGTTCAATTTTTGTTATTCTTTTGCACCATTGAACCATTGTTATTATTGTTCCCCACGAGTATTATTTTCATCTTGTTTGACCCCCCCCCCCCCCTTTTTCCCGCCCGTTGTACGATTTTGGCCCAATTTTTAGTTTTCAAATTTATCGATGATTTCGCCCGTCCCACGGGGAATATAACATCACAAAACAAATGTAGATGGAAAAAAGGTCGTGGAAAAAAATCCCTATTTTATTAACTTCATCTTTTCGCGGTTCTTTTCTTGGGGTTTTCTTTCTGGGATTCCCTTGGCAAAGATTTCCATTGACCGTTTAATGGCAATGTATAGTATCGAAAGGTAATCAATGGGATACAAATGGAAATTCATGTGCAAAATTGAGATAGTACTTTCTATCATTCATTCTCAATAGGACTCCACTGGCAAATCAGTAGAAAATTTTAAGTGCTACATTTTCCCATTCGTTACTGATTGGAGGCCAATCGCAATGTCCTGTGAAAATTCAACTGGTACTTTTTGCCCATTCGTTATTAATGGAAGTCAAATTGCAATGACAGCTAAAATTCAAGTAGTACTTCCTCCCATTCATTATTAACGGGAGTCCACTGGCTAGTGAATGGCACGTAACAAGCGGTACTTTTTCCATTCGTTATTAATGGTAGTCCATTGGAGCATAACTGGGACAGCTGAAATTGTATTTCTTATCTTTCCAAATAAATGGGAATTACCTTTAACGAATAGCTTATGGCAATCAATGGGATTTCTAATGGTAATTAATGGGAGCCAGCCAAGGGTTCTTTTCACGACGGACAATGAGGCTCTGCTTCATTACCCATTTTTTGCTCCAGTGCTCATCATTTTAATAATGGATAATCCAGTATTCATTGTTTTCGTAGTAAACAATGAAACCTCATTTCCATATTCCTTTAATGGGCAATGGAATAATATTCCATTACTCTTTAGTATACTACAGATGAATAATTTTGCTAATGGGCAATGGAATTCTACTTCATTATTCGTTGCCAAAACAATGGGTAATGGGCATGCATTTTTTTATATATTTATTCTTTTATTTTTTTTATGTAATGCATTGTTGTCATACATTCAAATTTATATAACCCCGTTCACGATAAATTGTATCATAAGTGGATGCTGGACCTTCCTGCTTTACTGACCGAAATTAGCAATTTCTTAGTTCGAATTCGACAGTTTAAGTTAATTCCCCATGTGTCAACGCTTTTGTACTTCGTTTATCCTTGGATTTGTTTCAAGCTTGTTCATAAGTTGTTTGGACAGGTTTCGTTTCTGAGAAATGTCTATTTGTTGTTTGACTGTAGGTACGATGTCCTCGAGCTGTCGACCCGGAGTACTGGGCAAAGGGCATGGGAACTTTGATCCCGCACGTATGCGCTTAACTATCTAATATCACTAAGTATTTATAATCAACACACCTACAGAAACTTTGCGTTTCGTTTGAATCTTTTATTACAATTATTATTCTGACATACCTACAAATAGTTAATGTGACTGTTAAATACACCGAAAAAGATATGGTAATATCAACCTCACAGCTGGGGTCACGGAAAATTGGTTTGAATGAAATCCAGGCGCATTTAAATAGGCTGCACCGCTGTTGAAACAATAAAACTGGTGTGGTTGTGTCAATTGAGTATAGCAGTTATTCCGATCACAACGTTGGTTCAACGTGAACCAAAACTGCATTAAATCAACATCTTTATTCAATTCAATCTTATGTACTATCACCATACGAAAGGTATATTATTTTGACTTAAATGTATATTTGGTGAATTTGAAAAAAAATGTAATTCGATATTCGAACATTTGTCATCTTGGAAATTATTTTATTCAATTTAACAAGACGTCAATTTAGTCATTCACAAATATTATACCCACAATAAACAACTTTCAAGTTGTTTCGATATTTCAATGTCAAATCATCAAAGTTGAGTCTAAGTTAATGACGGAGAATAACTGATATATACGATTCAAAATTACACATATCAATGAGCAATTGTAGCGTAGTGGTAAGGTACTAGATCAGAATGCGTTAGTTTCGGGGATCAAGCCCCGCTGGGATATATAGAATTTTTATTTGTAAAAATTGTGTTATATTGATAAGCAGCGATGTACTGATAACAATTGAACATATAAAACACGATGCAACCATGTATGAAATTAATTAGTAACAGTAAATAACAGTACTGGGACCCAAGTACAAATTGAGTTGGGTCAAATTTTTTTTTCCTTTGTGTGACTAGATATTTGTTTCGAACAAAGTTTTTTTTTTATCTAATTGCCTATTGTGTTCGATAAAATGTATTCTTAGTTAGGACAATGAAATTATTTTTTTAATGCTGATGTAAGTTTTTAGTCAACTTAACTAAATATTTTCTTCGCCACCCGCAACCGATGGATTTAGTTAATTCAAACAAATCTTGTTTGGTCGTACCAAACCTTTCTTTCGGTTTAGATTAACTTTGTAAGCTCTCCAAAAAATAGTGCACCGAAATAGAGGTTTGGTAAAATCAAATAAATTTGTTTTGAATCAACCAAATTTGGCGTTTACGGGTGGCAAAGGAAATATTTAGTTCACTTCACTAATAAGTTACATCAGCATTAAAAAAAAAAAATGATTTCATTGTCCCAATTAAGAATATGTTTGATCGAGCAGAACAGGCAAATATAACAATGGAATATTACATCATTTTTATTCTCCATTTGATTGAATGTAGAGATGTGCAAATATTCAAGAATTTGAATAATTCGCGATGAATTGAATATTAATAATTCGTATTTGAATATTCAAAATATTCGAATAATTTGAATAATTAAAAATGTCTGAATAATTCAATATATTCGTATGATTTTAATAGTCTAAACATTCAAATTAGGTAAAGGAATTATTCCGATAATTAGAAATATTAATTTGAGACTTTACAATGGACCATAATGGTCATGATAAATAACGCGATAAACAATGCGAATTGATTTATAACAGAAATTGTTGTACATGTTTAAGCTTTGAAGAAAAGAATAACTTGCACCCGAGCGTAAGTTCTTCAGCTTCGTTGTAATCAAATTTTTTCATTCTATGAATACAATTTACGTGCCCAATTTAATTGTAATCGGAATTTCATCATTTAAACATGCAATTCATATTAATTATTAGAATTTTTTGTAATACACTAGGGCCCCGATTTTTCTAATTGCTCCCACTACACGCCACATATCTATCGCGTGGCTGCATGGATGGGGAAACTCTGAGTAGGGCCCGACAGTGCCGACGCTAAACGTTCGCATTTACGAGTGAAATATGTATTTTTTTGTTCAAAAAAGTAAAAAGGTACGCCAAGTACTTAAAAATTGTATGCTTGTTCAGAAAATATGTTTATCAAAATCGCAAAAAAAAAAATCAAGAAGAATTCAAATCAAATCAGCCAAATAGCAGTACATACAAACAAATTCTTCAAAAAATATGTTTATCAGTACAATCGAAAAAAATAAAAATAAAAATACAAGATGCAAAAAATCTTGATAAAAAAAAACTTGGCGCGCCGGTTTTTTTTTATAGTAGCTGTCGTGCATGGTTCATTCAAATAATCAAGGGAGATGCAAAGTAACTGCAGTAACTGTAATTGTAAAAAAAAAAACTGGCACGCCTAGTTTTTTTTTGTCAAGATTTTTTGCATCTTGTACTTTTATTTTTTTCGATTGTACTGATAAACATATTTTTTGAAGAATTTGTTTGTATGTACTGCTACCTGGCTGATTTGATTTGATTTCTTCTCGATTTTTTTTTTTTGTTGCGATTTTGATAAACATATTTTCTCAACGAGAATACAATTTTTAAGTACTTGGCGTACCTTTTTACTTTTTTGACAAAAAAAAAAGTATTTTTTGCATTGATTTCACCTATTTTTGACATCCAGCCATGTAGTTCGATTGATTATTGCCAACATACAAGGAATAAACCGGATCATCTTCCTGTAAAATATATTCGTGGAACATTTTATTGTGACGAAAGGTACCTTTAACACCTTGAGTAGCTGTTCTTGATGCTCTGGACCTTCGAAGGCAGCTGTGTCAGGATCGAGAGGTGGTTTTCATCATGCGTAGCTAAAAAAAACTTATCTCTCTCTCGCATAATGGATAAAGACATCTTTTGATGCTGACGTAGTGCCTCTGAAGTTCTAGAGCGTCGATGGCATCTGTATGTGGAGTAGGTGGTTCCTTTCGCCATTATATGCAAAAATTATATATATAATAAATTATACCTTTCACTGCGAGCTTTCCATTATACATTGACTGGAGGAAATTTCTCAAATAGAATGCCAGCTCCGTCAGGAAAAGATTTATTCCTTGATTTGGGTATATGTAAATAAGTGCATGTTTTGCTGACGGAGCGTAGATTCCATTTAAAAACAACCAAATCATCTTCCTGTAAAATATATTCGTGTAACATTTTATGGTGACAAAAGCACCTTCGATTCCTTGAGTAGCTGCTTTTGATGCTCTGAACCTTCGAAGGCAGCTGCATCAGCATCAGAAGGTGGTTTTCATCATGCGCAGCTAAAAAAAACTTATCTCTCGCATGATGGATAGAGACATCTTTTGATTCTGACGCAGTGTGTCAGAGTGCATCTGAAGTTCCAAAGCATCGAGGGCACCTGTGCGTGGAGTTGCATATACTTTTCGCCACTATATGCAACAAGTACATATAAATAATTTAAATTTTCACTGTGAACCATCAATTACACATCGACAGGAGGAAATGTCTCAAATAGAATGACAGCTTCGTTAGTAAAAGATTTATTCTTCGATTTGGATACACGAATAAGTTCATGTTTCGCTGACAGAGCGTAGATTTCATTTTAAAAAACTGAAAAAAGATGGACTCAGTTTTTTGTTTTAGTTCAATAATCCCAATTAAAAGGTAAAATCGATATTTGAACTAAATTTCGAAAATAAAACGAAACGTCAAAAATAGGTTATATGTTATATGTTATATGAGCGATACGAGCACTCAGTCCTGCTGGACCATTGTACTCGGGCCCTTTTACGGGGCGCTCGCGAAACTCTAAGGTTGGGGCGGAGGTCCGGCCTCTTCCACAAAGTGGAGTAGTCCACCAATGCCCGACACCTCTAGCTGTAGTGCGGCCAAGGCTGGGGCTCCTAGGGTTCTCAGTCGAGTCCCCTCGAGTCCCTCGCACACCGCTATTAAATGAAGGGAGGTTTCCTCTTCTAAACCGCAAAAGCGACATAGCGAGTCCACCTCCCACCCCATGCGTTTTAGATGCTGCACAGTGAACCAGTGGCCTGTGATCAGGCCTACTAGCCACCTCAGTCTCTGTCTATCGAGGGCTAGCAATTCCGAGCCCAGCCTCTCAGAGGGGCCCGCGAAGAGAGCCCTGGCTTGTCTAGACCCTGGCGCCGAGGTCCATCGGGTAGTGAACTGTTCGACAGTCCACCTCTTCAGGATCTCTTTTATGACGCCCGGGGCTACCGGTACCGACGTCGGGATGGCCGCTATGGATCCTGTGGAGCCCATTCTTGCCAAACCGTCAGCCTCTATGTTGCCCTGAATGCCGGTGTGCCCAGGCACCCAGAGTAGCTTAACCCTGTTAACGCCGGCAATGCGTGAAAGGGCTTCAATACAGCTGCGAGTCAGCTCGGACTTCACCTCGATGGAATCGAGGGCCCTGAGCGCCGCACAGCTGTCACAGCAGATGTAAATATGCCTGCCCTCGTAGTCCCTTAGCAGAATCTCTTCCGCGCAGGTTCTGATTGCAAGCACCTCAGCCTGAAGTATAGTTGCACGGGTTCCCAGTGCCAAGGATAACCTCGTCCTCGGCCCCGCACACCACACTCCGGCGCCTGTCCCCATCGGGGTTTTGGATCCGTCCGTGTACCAGAGGAGTCCCCCGGTGACAGCAAACCGACACCGTTATCCTCCCACTCTTGCCTGCTCGGGAAAATAACCGCGTAATTACGGCAGAAGTGGTAGCTACTAGGGCCGCGGTCCCCGCCTAGGGGTAGGACCTCCTCGAGATCCGTGTTGCCATTCAGCAGAGACGCGTGGCCCCTGCTAGCCTTCTTCCACTTCCCTCTAAACTTTAGCCGAACGGCTGCACCCATCGCCTTGGCCTCAGCCACGATGTCTAGAGGCGCGATGTCCAGAAGCGCCCCCAGTGCCAGGGTAGGAGTTCTCCGTAGTGCTCCTGTAATCCCCAGCAGTGCAAGCTTGTAGACCTTATTTAGTGTCTTCTTGTTGGTTTCCCGCTGCAGCGCAGGGCACCAGACTACCGACGCATACGTCACCTGAGGCTCTATGATGGCTGTGTGAATCCATTTCACCACAGCCGGTTTGAGTCCCCACGTCGAGTTAAACATCCTACGGCAGGCCCAGAAGGTTGAGGTGGCCTTCCGGGTCTGCCTGTCGATGTGGCTTCTCCACAGGAGCTTGCTATCTAGGGTAACGCCAAGGTAGCGTACCTCTGTAGAGAAGCTAAGCTCTGTACCAAAAATAGAAGGGGGCCTCACCCTGAGTTTCCTTCTATTCGTAAATAGTACCATCTCCGTTTTGCTCGGGTTGACCCTCAAGCTCTTCGAAGTGCACCATACTTGAACGTGGTCCAATGCTCGGTGCATTTTCAACGACATCTCCCCCGGGTGGGTCCCGACGACCAGCATCGCCACGTCATCGGCGTAACCCACCACGATCACCCCTAGCCTCTCGAGCCCCGCAAGGAGCCCGTCAATGACCATCACCCACAGGATGGGAGAGGTAACTCCCCCCTGCGGGCAGCCCTTTTTGACGAGCGCACTGGCAGAAGACTCTCTGAGGCCCGCGGTGACAGACCTGGTGCTAAGCATGCCGTAGATCCAGTCAATGACAGAGTCCTCGATCCCGAATCCTCTGGCTGCTTTGCAAATAGAAACGAAGGAGGTGTTATCAAACGCTCCCTCGATGTCAATAAACACGCCCAGGACAGACTTACCCGTGTGCACGGCCCCCTCCAGTACCCTGACGGTATGGTGGAGCGCTGTTTCCACGGATTTGCCCACCTGGTAAGCGTGCTGCGAGTGGTGCACCGGTCTTTCGACGAGCGCAGTTTCTCTCAAGTACCTATCAACGAGTCTTTCCAGCGTTTTCAGGAGGAAGGACGTCAAGCTGATGGGTCTAAAAGACTTGGCTCGGTCGTAGGTGTCCTTCCCCGGTTTGGGAATAAAGACGACCCTGACCTCCCTCCAAGCTGACGGAACGTAACATAGCGCAAGGCAAGCGCGATAGGTACGTTTAAGATGTTTAATGAGGCCCTCCCCAGCCTCCTGCATGAGGGCGGGGAAGATCCCATCTACACCAGGGCTTTTATACCGGTCGAAGGTATCTATGGCCCATTTGATCCTTGCGGATGTGACAACTTTCGTTGCCGTAACCCAGTCCCGGGCGGCCGCTCCTAAAGGTGGGTCCGCCGTACCTGTGGGTCGCCCTGGTTCAGCCAGAACTGATCCCGGGAAGTGGACCTCGAACAGGTGGGCTAGGGTCTCCTCCTGGCTAGACGTTGTTCTCCCATCTGGGAGAACGAGACTGTCGAGCCGAGTCAAAGGCCCCGACGCAAAGATTCTGCGAAGTCTGGCCACTAAAGGTAGGGCCTCGATCTCACTGCAGAAATCGCGCCAGGACGCCGTCTTGGATCTTCTGATTAGCTTTTTGTAAGCCTGTTGAGCCTCCCGATAGGAGTCCCAATCAGAGATCGTGTTTGTTTTTAAAGCCTTGTTCAGCAGTCGCCGGGAGTGGGCCCGTGCCTGGGTTAGGTCACGGTTCCACCACGTCACCTTCTTCCTGCTGGAACTACTTTTAAGTGGGCATGCTGCCTCGTAGGAGGCGATCATTGCGTTCCGTAAGAAGGTTACTTCCCGCTCAATGCCCCCCTTCGTCCCCGGTCTCTCACGACCCCCCGCAAGCTTCCCGACCAGCTCTACCTTGTAGGCAGTCCAATCGGTGGCTTTGGGGTTCCTGTAAGAATCCGGAGGGCGATGTGCTGCATTCCCCAATAAGCTGAACTTGATCAGGCGGTGATCGGAGAGGGTTATCTCCTCGCTCACACGCCAGTCTAGTATGCCTCGTGCCACCTCCGGTGCAGCCAGGGTTAGGTCTAAAACCTCCTGTCTGCGCGAGGTGATGAAAGTTGGCCTGGATCCTCTGTTGAGTATCTCTAGCCTAGTTGTAGAGAGGTACTCCAGTAGAGCAGCGCCTCTCGGATTGATGTTGGAGCTTCCCCACACCGTGTGGTGTGAGTTCGCGTCGCAACCCACAATTAATTGTAGCCCGCTGGCCCTTGTGTAATCGACTAGGGCCGCGAGTTCATTCGTAGGCGGAGGTTCCGTCGAGTCATAAGGTAGGTAAGCCGAGCAGATTACTAGCTCGGCCCGCCTGTCCTCCACATTTAGCGAAATCCTGGCTGCCGCTAGATCCCTGGTGCAAAACTGGTTCAGCTTCAGGGTGCTATGCATCTTGTTGATAAAGATGCAGGCCCTCGGTCCCAGTTCCGCCTCCGCGTGGATCAGCGAGCCCAGACTCCTATTAATACTCTTAATCAGCCCCCTGTTGACCCAGGGTTCCTGTATAAGGGCTATGTCTGTCTGCTCCACTGCTAGGTCCCGACTTAGAACGGCCGTAGCCGCTTTGCAGTGTTGCAGATTGATTTGGGAGAACCTGATACTACCCACAGCTATAGAAGTTGCGGGTTCGATCTGTCTCCCGGCAAAGTGGGGAAGGGGAGGGGGAAGGATGTGGGAAGTGGATGGGTAAGGGGTCGGGGGGTTGTGGGATGGGGGATACGGGGGAGGGAGAGCCCGATGTTCAGCCATCGCGCTCTTCCTCCCTCGCAGCCGAGTTCGCTGGGCTCACGACAGTCGCAGTCGGCGGCTCAGAGGTCCTTGGCGTGGCGAGGTCCAGCGTCCTCTGGACGCCTTGCTCCCGCCCCGCCAGTCCCGCCTTCAGCGCCATACTGGCCATAGTGGGCCTGCCCCTCGTTCCTTTCCTACTTACCGGTCGGAACGGAGTGCGCCCGACCGCTGGGTTCCCGCGGGTTGTAACCCCCGAGCCCCCTGCAGCCGGTCCCTGCTCATTCCTCCAGTAAGAAGGCGGATGTTTCTCCGCGCTAGGCATTTTAGCCTTCGCGGGAGCCATGGTCATGGAAGGCGGCAGCACAGGCGCCCTCAATAGAGGGGTACCTGCGCTGGTTACCCTGGCTGCTGAGGCCGCTGTAGAGGGTACAGCGGCCAGCTCAGCATGGCCAGAAGATGCCTGTTCCTGACCCGACTTCGGTTCTGAGACCTCTGTTGCTCCGGCCCCGGTGCCAGCAGTGTCTCTCCCGCCGGTCCTGTTCGGGGCATCGCCGAAACGAGCCCGCCCCAGTCCACAGTGGGGAGCATTGCCGGCCTTGGCCAGAGCTTCCATAGATGGGGCGTCCACGCTCAGTGCGAAGTGAACGTTGCCGTTCACCTCCCGCCGGTCCCAAACCCTCCATACGTCGGTGTTTAGGGCCGGGTTCTGGCGCTTCAGCCTCTTAAAAAGCATCTCGGTGTCCTCCTTTGTACCGAAGAACACCGCAGAGGTCTTCTTGAGCTTCGGGAGGCCGTCTCTCTCCATAACCTGGAGCGAGGCGTCCTTCCATGGTGTGAGCGTCGGGACCACTGCCTTCAGCCACGCCTTCGCCGTGTCGTCAGAGCAGGTCACCCATATGGCTCCTTGTTCCCATCGGTGTCCATCGAAACATGGTAGAGCCTGCCCAAAGGGTGCGGCGTCCATGGCTTCGAGAAGCGCCCGTGTTAAAAGGTCACCCTCCTCCTGCTTGAGGACCGTCACAGGGTAGTCTGACGGTACGATTGCCATCTTCCTACCAGCTGTAGCCGCGTCCACATGGCTCGTCGGTTTGGGATGAGCTCTGCTCTTCTTCACGGTTTTGCGAGCCTCCGGTGGGGTCGGATCTGCCGGTCTGGTCCGCTTAGGGCCCCGTCCTGCTGTCCCCTCCCCGTCCGTAGCCTCGCCTACTGTCAGGCTGCGGCCAGTTGTCCCGTGAGGTCCAACTGGCTCAGCCCCGTCATCACCCGCCGCCGGCTGGTCGCTGCAGCACCGCTCGGAGAGGGCTAGATTGGCCTGACGGCTTTTCCAGGCCCTTCTCCTTGCCGCGCCACTGCGCCCGGCCTTGCGGCGCTTCTCTTGTGAGGGCTCGGAGGTCTCGGCTGACGCTGAGCCCTCTGTCCCTCTCTCCTTACAAGCGCCCGTGTCCATCGGTTCCACGGGGGTCTGTTGAGCTTGCGCTCCCCCGACACCCTGGGTCCCGACAGGACGATCGTTCGCCAACTCAAGTGCCAGGCCCTCTTGCGAGGTCTTGGCACCATCCGATAAATAGTCACTTTCTTGCGGTTCCGACATTTTCGTCCCACGAGTAATCAGGAAGGGGTAGTCGACCTACACAGAACCTGTTGCGTAGGCAAGGCGACTTAAGTATAAGTGGGTGACGCCTGGTGCCCACAGAGCATCGTTATAGACACTACATCCCAAGTGCCATGCATCCCGCCGGCACGATGAGCTTACACCTTGGGATTCGGGAAGATGGTCCGCGGCAGGGCTTTTGTTCTCCCGGTCGGCTTTCACCCCGACCCGGTTCCCTATAGCACCCGCAGGCCAGTTCCCTTGAGATCTCCCGCCTCGGTTACCGGTCGTAATGCGCCCGGTCCCCCAGACTGCGAAGATCCCCGAGCCCTGGTCCCTCCTATCCGCCACCTGGTGACGCGCTCGGTTGGCACTCAACCGAGTTACCCGCTCCCCTTTACGGGTATTAGGTAACATCCGAGCAAAAATAGGTTAGTCATAAAAAGATCGCGGAAATTAATTTTACACGTCCGACACATAATTAAAAGAAAAAAAAATACATTTAATAATTTATAATATATTTATAAGATTAGATATATTTACGGGCGTTTTTATCGATGTTTTTTCATTTTTTTTTTACACGAAAGTTAATTTTTATTTGACATTTGTTATCCAGGATTTTTTGAGACACTTTCACATTTTTAAATTTATTTCGACTTCTTCAATTACATATCAGATGATCAAAACAAGTTTGTTTGCTTAGTATTCAGCAAATATCAGTGTTTGTTACGTAAAAAAAAATATATTTGTCCGAGCAATTAACCGAAGCGCGATGGTTTTTTATTAAGAGACGCGGCAGCGCGCCGATCGTAAAATAGAAAGAAAGAAAGTGCTGTGCTGATGCGAACATCCGAGAGAGATGGAAGATGGCCAGCTGGCGGACGCATGCGCAGTAGACGCGAGGACTCACATAACATCACATCACACTTTTATAATATTTTCGGACCTCGAGAGGGCCACCATGCCCATATCTCAGTATCTACCCAACAGTTGTAATCGTAACTGGGCGCGTTCGAAAGCTTCTGTCCGATTTATACTGTAAAAGTGTTGTCGGAATTCCAATCCGATGTTTCGTTTCCGAGAAAATCGAGAACCAAGAATCCACTTCCGGCATATTGGAGTAGTCTTACTTGGTAGCGTCTCGCCCAATTCGCTTAAAAATCTTTTTTTTAAGTAGTACTTGGCGTCGAGATGCTACCGCGTCTCATGATTCGTTAAAACAATACTTAGCAATAATTTTTTACGGGCCAAAAATTGCAAAGATTATTTCTGTATATAAATAATAATAATTCAAATGTAATATTAACAAATTGAAGATAAAAATCATTATTCAACACCTTACCCGCCAACTTAACTAATTTCCTTCATAAAAAAATGATTCCTTTATTTTTCGAAAGGTTTATTCTTTCAACAACGATGCAGTCTATTTAAATGCGCCCGGATTGATTCAAACCAATTTTCCGTGACCGCAGCTGCGGTCACGACTTTGGATATTACCAAACCGTTTTTCGATTTGTCATCGCAGTTTATGTAATTGGCTTTGGCTCTGATTGCAGATAACAATGTCAAAATGGTCGGCACATGCGAAGTGTAAGTACATGAAATTTACTCTATCCTTCGCGGATGTATATTTAATATATAAGGCATTCTTTATCAACTCGGCGACTTTTTTCGGTCAACCTCTCATGTTTATTATTTGTTTGCCAGTTTGTACTACTACTTGAAAGGTGATTCTGTGATTTTTGTTTTGGATTTTTAAATAACACCCTTCAGGATTTACATTTTTTTTAAATATCAGTATATCTCAGAAAATATTAGCCATTCAAAAAATTCATAGAAACATTAACTTTTTTATTTTTCATCAACTATCGAATGATGTTAGAGTCATAATTTTCCCGATACGGGAAAGTCCATTTTTCGTTAAAAAAAGTTAAAATAATTGTTTTCTATTAAAAACACACCTTCGATTCTGGTTCTAATTTTACACGATATTTAGCATTGTATGAAGATTCTAAAAAAAATTCAAAAGTGGTACCTGCGATTATTACGTACTAAAAAAATTAACAAATAAAAAATTTAATTCATATCGATTCGTATAAACTGGACTATTATTTAGGTAACTAAAAGCGGTTTACCCATAGTCGGTAAATTTGATTCACATCGTTGGAAAACTTGTTTTGAAATAGACATTCTTTTTTAATTTTTTATTTGTTTATTTTTTTTTTTATTCGTACGTAAGAATGGCCGGTACCACTTTGGGATTTTTTTGTCAGAATCTTCATACAATATCAAATATTCTGTAAAATTGGAACCGAATCAAATTTGTGTTTTTAGTAGAAAAAAATTATTTTATTTTATTTTTTTCACGAAACATGGACTTTCCCGTATCGGAAAAATTATGACCTAACATCATTCGAAAGTTGATGAAAAATAAAAAAGTTAATATTCATAAGAATTTTGTGAGTGATTAGTATTTTCTGATATACTGATATTTAAAAAGAAATCCAAAGGGTCAACCGAAAAAAGTAGCCTGGTTGATAAAGAATGCCTCATATATTGTATGACATTTTCAATATACGAAAAATCCGCTTAATGAATAATTCTTATTTTTGAAGAATTAGTTGATCACTCCAGTTCTCGTCGAATGAGGATTTCCATCAGGACCAACACAACAAGGGTATCGTTATATATTACTATTTACTGTGACTAGACGTTGTCTTCGCATTTATGGGTATGAATGGGAATGCTAACGGAACATGTCAGTAAGCGCTGTCAATCCGAGTGTGAATTAAGGGATAAGTTTGGGGCACAAAAAACAGGTCGATTTTCAATTTTTGCTTTTTTTTCAGATGATAGTATTGGGACGACTAAGTCGGAATTTTACACACAATTAATGTTACGTCCCGATTTTCGCGACTTTCGAGTCTCTCGAGGGTTCGCGGGGGTCGGCGCGTCGCTTCCCTTGGCTGGAGTGCTTTCCCACGAGTCGAGCCGCGAGTCGCGCTGGGGTGTCGGATGACACCGCGGGCCCTCGCGACACGCTCCAAGACTCACGGAAATCACTCAGCATAAAACGATCCCAGGAAATTAGTAAGCAAAGAGGGAATGAAGTCCGGGGGACCGCGGGCTCTGCGACGCGTTCAGGACTTGCAAAATTCCTGCACGCGCCGTGAGGCCTGAACCCCGCGACTGCTGAGTCGACCCGAAATTAATGTCTTCTTCCCCGATCGACCGCGGCTTCGTTAAACCTCGCACGATCTGGGAACGGCAGTCTGCCGACAGTAACGATCAAAGCTAGATCGGTCTGGAGGATCTCCGCAATTCGTAGCTCGTGCAGGTCTATAAACCCCGAGAACAAACCACGCGATTTAGCCTCAACGATAGAGTGCAAAGAGGTCGCGGGAGGAATTTCGAGTGTGTTCCGTAGCGGCTTGAATTAAGCGAATTGTGCTAATAACCAATAGTTCAATATTAATAACCAGTAGTGAAGTATTAATAAATAATCAACGGTTCAATACCAACAATCAAACTCCCCGAAAGTACTGAAGGACTCGGTAGAGACAGTTAGTGTTTACGACCCGTGTTCGGGAACCGACCATAGTGTTAAGACAAAGAACCCCCGACCGGGGAGATAACAACAAGATATAATAACAACTAAGTAGTAAGTACCTTGTGTATGGATGGACGAGTGGGATTGCATAGAATAGGCAACAGCGTTGTAATCTAGTGTTAGCAATATATACGTATTCTTTGGTTCACCCATAAACTATTATCTCTTATTATTTCTGCACGAGAATCCTTTTCGTTTCCCCCTTACAGGTACTCGGGAAGCGGGCCCGTACGGGACGCAGCGAAGCGACCCCAAATAAAGAAATAAAAGATTTGCTACGCCCGAGAACGAGCCTCGCTCTACCTCGGACGTAACAAATAAACTGGTGGCAGCGGTGGGATACGCTTCGCAATCTTTCTCGAGTACTTTTAGAATCAAACCCGACTATCTTATTTTGTTGTTCTTACTATTCAAAATAATTTTTTTTATTCTTATTTAACGGAAATTGATAAAAGGAAAAATATATATATATATATAATATATTGTTTAACTAAAATCAGGAAATCGTGCCAACAACGTATTATTATCGGTGTGCTTCCGGTCTGATGGTTAGATCCGGGCAGGTGAATTCCTCCCCCGCGTGGGACGGTAATTGGGTCCTTCAGGCCCCGCAGTTGGAGGGTGGTTCGGGAAATTTTCTCGTCGATCTCGGTTACGAACTTAATATTGTGAAGTTGCACGCTCTCGCGGAAGGGGTAGAAGTGGACGTTACCCATATCATTACAATCGAGGTATCCCCTGGGGTTTCTATCCAATCCCTGGGTACTATCACCCTGTGGCACACTCCCACTCCCTTTCACGTTGTCGAACAGTTCCCGATTATCCAAGACGGAGTTATCGGCGCGTTTTGAATCAAGCTGACAGACTTAGCTATTATTTTTATTCCTATTCTTCCTCGGATCCCTGATTTTTCCTTCTATGGTCCGGTACGAGGCGACTGGCAACTGCTACAATAGCTGCACCGTGTACGCGAGCGGATTCGTAGGCGGCTCGGTGGAATTTAAGCTGAGCCCGGGAGCCGGTGTAAATTTGCTCAAAGCAAGCTCGCTTGTAACAGAGGTAGCGACCCAGTCGGCGAGCGCAGCAGGAATCGGTTTGACTTCAGGGTCGGCGGTACCGATACCTGGAACTATTCGTATCATCCTCCCTGGAACATTGATCTCAGGACTTTTCCACATAGTAGCGGATTTACCCATTGACTACGACGGAATTATTGACCCGCTATCTGTTTAGATATTTGTCGAGTTAACCCTTGCTCAAAAGCCTAGCGGTTGTTACCCCAATAAAAAAAAGGGAAGGAGAAAAGTCCATTTTATTAACGATCAACCAGGTCAAGCGTACATCATGGCCGGCGAAGATGCCCCCGAGGCGGCGGATGTCCCCGTGTCTCTATCGCACATGGTGGAGGGACTCTCCCTTAGAGATCAGCGAGACACCGTCCCACAATTCGATGGGCGGAATATTCCGCTGAATGATTTTGTACAAGACGTCCGAAACGCGGCGTCCATAATACCTGCAGGGAGGGAGGCCGATTTCGTTGCCGCGGTGATTGCCAATCTCAGCGGTGACGCGCAGAGATGCATCGTCGCCCGAACGATTAGGACGATCGAGTCCCTGATAGAAGTCCTGCGGAAGAGATTGACACGCGGCAAAGACTGCAATCACTACACCACGCAGCTCGCGAACTTGCGGATGCGACAGGAAGAATCTGTCGGACAATTTTACGATCGGGTACGTATCCTGTATTACGGGTGCAGGAGCGCTTGGAAGGCGGAAAAAGGGAGAGACCCCCCAGCTGAGGCCGACGATCCCTTGGCCGGGCTTGCGCGTCAGGGATTTATCAACGCCTTGCCTTCTCGCGTAAAAGAGGTGGTCTATATAAAGGGCGCCGCCGACCTCGACGAGGCTTTCGAGATAGCCGAAAGTACGTCTTAGAGAGCTCGGGCGATCTACACGGACCTGAGCGACGAAAAGGCGACGATACCTTCGTCGGGCACACGCGAGTCGGTTTTTATGACCCCCGGTCACGATCACCGTCGCCCTCGTATTTTAAGCCCGCGAGACCAAGGGAACGTCTGGCATCCCCTGGATCCCCGGGGCAACCCAGGCCGGGAATCTTGAAGCCGGCCAGCCCGGGATCTCCCAGACCGGCAAGCCCGAACGGGTCTCGAGGAGCCGTGGCTGGGTATTGTTACGCGTGCGGCGCCGAGTCCAGCTGCTTCCCTCGAACCGACGGGGCCATGACGTGCTACTGTTACGCGTGCGGCACGAAATCAATCTGCTATCGCCGCGATGATTGGGCTCCGCGCCAAGGCTCTGAGTGCGAAGAAAAGACGCCCCGGGACACACGCGAGAATCGCGAATCCCGATCTCCAGTGAGGCATTTAAACTCATCTCAGACTCGTCGTCCCGAGACGTCGGCGGGCCGCAACAATTCAACGACAGGCGCAACCCCGAAACCGGCGTCAATTCACGTCCTCAAATCCCTCAAATAATTCTGACATTAGATTCGGAGAGTAGGATTGAAGAAGAGTCCCCCGTAATAAGGTTGTCCGCCCCTGAGCTAATATATGGAACTGACAATTTCTTCTGTGACACGGGCTCCGATTTAAATCTAATCAAAATTGATGCCCTCCATGAGGATCTCATAGTCGATACGGCGCAAGCTGTCCCATACCGCGGAACTACCGAGGAACGATCTACGACTCTCGGTACTATAGATATTCATTTTAGAGACGTTCCCACAACATTTCATGTTGTTTATGAATTCTCTACAGAGAGCAACGGCGTGCTCGGCAAGCCATACATGCGCCAGGAACAGGCAGAAATTTCCTTCTACCACAACACGCTAGTGACCGCGAACGATCCGATTCGTCCGAAGCCATTTGTGGAAGGCGCGATTGTCAATGATAACTACGTGCTCACTACGAGCATTCCCGCCGTACCAAAAGTATTTCGCATAAGAGCACGAACGCGGGAACAAATTCCCGTCCAAGTAATCAACACTGAAATCCAACAAGGATATCTTCCCAGAATCGATACGATCGGGGGACTATATATAGGGGAAGCTATAGTTTCCCAAAAAGACGGGGTCTGTCATGTTCTCGCTGTAAACACGCTCGATAAAGATGTGAATATCGAGGTTGCTCCCCAAGAATTAATTCCCTTCGATATTCGCGAACCGGATTTTGACGCGAGCTTAGAGGAGGAGGATACGACTGATGAGAACGCGTCCCCTCCCGCAGATCGCGTATCGGCAATACTGGAAGCACTCAGATTATCGGACCTAACGAAGCTCGAGCGTCAGGAAGTTACGCGCCTCGTGGAGGAATTCCCTGCGCGTTTTAAATTACCGGGAGACAAATTACCGTGCACGGATAGGGTCGCGCATACAATCCCCACAGTGGACGAGCTTCCGATTCATACGCGGCAGTACCGGTCTCCCGTCGTTCATCGCGACGAAGTCGAGACCCAGGTACAGAAAAAATTCGAAAACCACGTAATTGTACCATCGCAGTCCCCGTACAACTCCCCTGTGTGGATTGTGCCCAAAAAGCCCGATTCGCAAGGAAGGCCGCGGATGCGTATGGTCATCGATTTTCGCAAATTGAACGAAAAAACCATTTCGGATGCCTATCCTCAGACGAATATAGTTGATATACTGGACCAGTTAGGGCGTGCGCAATATTTTTCCACCTTCGATTTGGCGAGCGGGTTCCAACAAACTCCAGGGAACAGAGATGTTCATATACCTGGACGACATCGTGCTTTTCGCGAAAACCCTCGAGGAACACAGAACGAAGGTGCGACGCCTCATGGCGCGCCTCGAGGCGGCCAATCTCGACCTGGAACCCGACAAATGCGAATTTTTGCGGAAAGAATTCACATATCTAGGTCATGTTATCGGACGAGACGGGGTTAGACCCGACCCTCGAAAACTCGAGGCAGTAAAAAATTTTCCAACTCCGAAAAATCCGAAAAGTGTCCGGCAATTCCTAGGACTCGCCGGGTATTACCGTCGATTTATGGCTAATTTTTCCGCACGGGCGAAACCTCTGTCCGGTCTTCTCAAAAAGGGAGCTTATTTCGAATGGGGACGAGGCGAAAATCGAAGTTTTCGAGATCTACGCAAGGCTCTCTGCAGAGAACCCATACTACAATATCCCAACTTCTCTAAACCGTTCATTTTGACGACGGACGCTTCCGATATAGCTATCGACGCCATGCTGAGTCAGGAATACGACGGTCACGATCTGCCAATCGCATACTATTCTCGCGTATTGAATAAGGCAGAAGAAAATTACAGCACGACCGAAAAGGAATGCCTGGCGGTCAGAAATGCCATTGATCAATTTCAGCCGTATCTATACGGTCGAAAATTTAAAGTAGTTTCAGACCACAAGCCCTTGAAATGGATCGGGTCTACGAATGACCCCGGCGAACGACTAGTCAGATGGCGGATGAGACTTCGTAATTACGATTACGAATTCATATACAAGCCCGGACGTCTAAACGCGAATGCAGACGCACTATCTCGCAATCCTGTAACCTCGGAGTCCAGCAGCTCAAGCGACTCGGATTCGCCTGATACGGCTCCCAAGGTCCTACCTGTATCAGCCGGCAATAAAAGAGGAACGAAACCAAAATCACGGGGCGTGGGAAGACCCAGGCTGGCGTCCGCACCTGAGGCGGACAAATCATACGTTCCGAGAAATCTACTACGCGGCTCTGCACGAGCGACTGGAAGACCCATTCCACTGGATAAGAGTGCAATTGCGACTCGCACCCGAGCGCGGGCGGTGACGTCACCCGCCGTAGCTGGTGACGAGGAAACCCCGGGCACGAGCTCCGGCGAGACGTCAGCTGCGCCGATACCGCGACTGGGCCATATCATGCTCCCGACGCGCTCACTACCATCGAAGGGGCCCATTCCGAGTAGGAAAACCCCCCCGGTGATAGAAAGGCCCGACACGGAGGCTCCACGCCCCCTCACCTCGGGTGACGAGGGCCCGCCGCTAGCCGATAACATTGCGGTAATCACGAGCCCGGGGATCAGCGACTCCGACGATGACAAATCCGAAAACGAAGCATCTGTTATTCCTGCAGCATTGACAAAATCTCTACAGGATTCCTTCGCTAAGTTTAACCAATCAATGAGCAAGCTCGAGGAAAAATTCCAAAATAAATCGGAAGATTTCCCCCCAGAAATAATTTTACCCGCAAGCATTTCGGATGGCGAGGAAATCGACGAGCAAACAAGGGAAGTGCTCGACGAACTCGACCCATTCGACGAAGAAACAGAGGATATGGAATTATCACGACGTATTAAGGAGCCGAGCGGGTTGCAAAAGCAACAGAAAGACAGCTTCAGTTTGAACGAGAAAATCCCAGCGCGGAAACCCGCACCAACGAGAAGGCGGACGATGCAGACGATGAGAGCGAGGAAGCGAAAGAGGAGGACACGAAGAACGAGACCGCCAATCTACATGAGACGATAGTCTCCAAGCCTCGCTACTCATTCTCAACGCCGGCACCCGGTCTAAAGCCCGCAGCACGCTCGACTCCGAGTTGCCCTCGTCCATCTCTTCCCCGCATCCCGGAAGAGGATAGCGCGACCGCGCTGCGGGCAGTATGGCCGCCGGAGGTGCGAGTGGAGACCCCACGCGTAGCCCCCGGACCCCCCCCCCCCCCCCCCCCGCCGCCGCCGCGTGAACAAGAAACCTCCAGCGCAGCCCGGGATCAACGTGATATCAGTGACGTGGTGGATGATGCAACCACGTGCGCCTACCCAGCAGCGGGAACATGGACGCGTGAGGAAGAATTCATTACTACAGCCGCCTCGGATGGGAAAAAGGACGAAAAAAGGTTCTCCATCACTGGTACCAGAGAAAACTTGACTTACATGCGGGATAACTATGTCCACTTTATTTCAGCAAATGGAGAGTTGACCACTGTGATCGGAAAATTATTATCCGATCTAGGAATGATCGATTCGTCCTCGATAAAAGGAAAAAATCTACGCATTGGCCAAATAGCGGTTACGCCTCACGGGAAATTTAATATATACAGTGTGGTCGTGAAAGAGAAATACTTCCACGACACGTGTATAGATAACATCGACCTAGGATTAATTAATCTGAGGGACGTGTTACGCCGAACCCAGATTAAGACGCTTAGAATTTCACGCGCCGGAGACCTAACGGATATAATGCCAAAGGACGAGTGGCTACTTCGATTGCAAAAATTATTTTCCGAACAAGAAGTAACCATCGTCATGTGCTATGGGAAAATCATAGTACCGGCACCGGAAAACAGAAAAGAAATTATTGCCGAGTACCATGAAAGCCTTGCAGGAGGGCATAAAGGGGTAACAAAAACGGACCGAAAAATTCGGGAACGTTTTTATTGGCCCCACCTGAGAAACGAGGTTCAAGATTTCATTCGACGTTGCAAGTCTTGCCAGGAGCAAAAACTCGTTCGTGTGAAAACACGTGAACCGATGCTCATTACCGATACGCCGGTCGACACGTTCGACAAAGTATCACTGGATACAGTGGGACCTCTTCCAACCTCCCCGCATGGCAATCGACACATTTTGACTATGCAAGATAACTTGTCAAAGTACTGCCTCGCCGAACCGATACCCGATCTGAAGGCAACCACGGTAGCCGAAGCGATAGCAAGACGATTATTCAGTCAGTTTGGCGCTCCTCGAGCGATGTTAACCGATCGCGGCGCGGCATTTACTAGTAATTTACTGCGTGAGCTATCGAACATTTTTAAAGTTAAACAAGAAACGACTTCCGGTTATCGCCCGCAAACGAATGGCGCCCTCGAAAGGAGTCATATAGTGCTGACAGAATACGTCAAACATTACGCCGATAAATAGGACGACTGGGACCGCTTGTTGCCCTTCGCGGAATTCTCGTATAACACGAGCGTTCACGAGGCGACAAATTTCACCCCGTTTGAAATTGTTTACGGTAAATTAGCGCGGCTGCCTAGCCAATTCCCCACTGACGAGAAACTTCCAACCTATAACTCCTTCTTATCCGAACTAATTAAACGTTTAGACGAAATACGGGAAATCGCTGGGGAAAATTTGAACAAAGCAAAGGCGCGCTCAAAAACATACTATGACAGAGCGGCTCAATCTTTTGGGGGAAAAATAGGAGACAGAGCCTATATAGAAAAAGAGGTTCGAGACGGAAAATTCGATAAACGTTGGGAAGGACCCTTCCCGATACTCGAACTGTCAGAGCGGAAAAACGCAGTTTTAAAAACAGAATCGGGGAAATTAACGCGCAAGCACACCGATAAACTCAAAGTGGCTGTGGAAGATTAAAATAAAAACGAAAATAGAATAAGATAAGAATTGTCATGGAATGTGTACGCATGGGTGTGTGTGTGTGCGCGCATGCTGAATAGAAAAAAAAATACAAAACAGAACTCGCCACGAATGAGCAAGAACGAACGATAAGTGGGTGCTAACAAACAACAAGTGCAGTGATCAATTTATAAATTGCAGGAAAGATCATTCCAGGCGAGATGCGACTGTGCAGTCTGCTCTTGGTGATACTGGAATACACCTAGAGCATGCATTTGACCGAGCCAGCATACCACGTGGTATCAACGAATGGAACTTCAGGACTCTATTATGAGCGAGTGTCGTCGCTGCGCCTACAACATGCGGATTGGCGTATCACGGTCTTCATTGACGTCGCGCGATTCCTGCGCGATTTTCCCACCGATGAGCTGTACATCGACGAAACATACGCCGTTTGTCGAAAATTGTCATCGCCCCCGTCTTGTAACGAGATCTTGCGGATCAACATCTTCCGGGAATTATTCTCTCGAGCACGGGGACTAACGATGGATCTCCGAAAAATTTCGGAGGACGCAAAACTGGAACCTGAACCAACGGAGATATTGCCACGGACGTTAACCAAATGCGCCGCTCCCTTCGGAATCATTGGCACCCCCTCAGCAAGTCTCTATTTGGTACCTTGAACGAGGATGACGCCGACTACATAAACAGAGAAATCGACAAATTATTTACGGATCAAGCTAATATCACACACTTGGTCGGTCAGCAAATGCACATCGTCCACTCGAAGCTGCAAACTCTTCACCAGGAACATCTGAGCGAGACCCACAGGATGAACGCTATGCAAAACGCACTGGCAGAGACAAGGAAAGAAATGCAACGTTTCGACTTAGACGTGGTCAAGGCCAGATATAATCAGTCGATCATTAATTATTCATTTCAAGTGGAACGAAAAATCGAGCGCTACATATCGACCTGCGAGCAATATATACGAGCGATTGCCGCAGCTCGCGCCGAACGCTTCGACCCATCGATCCTCACAACCAACCAGCTGATATCCGTCGCGCAAGCGGTACAACAGGAAGCAGGAATTTTCGAGTTCCCCATCCCGGCAAAACAACTTCGAGCGGAGGCACTGGCCGAAATCGCCCGGACAGACCTGGTATATCATCAAGGGCGGCTTTTGGTTATGGCGCATATACCCCTGCTAGACAGAGTAATATACCATCTTTATCGAATGCACGCATGGCCCGCCGCCCAAAATATAAACATCCGGACGGGATCAGCGCATGTGAGCCCTGCCGAACCATACATCGCTGTATCCGGAGACCACCGCGCCTACTTCCTCGTAGATACCACATATCTAAGCGCGTTTAAAAGAATTGACAATAAACACATCTGTAATATGGAAATTCCAGTGAACGAGGTGGCCACCTCGGAACAGTGCGAGATAAAAATGCTGACGTCACCAACCACCGAGGCTCTACGACGGTGCAACGTGCGTGTCCGTCACGAGCACACACCGTTCTGGGGTCATTTATCGACTCAGGGCGGATGGTTATTCTCATTCATAAAAACCGAAACCATTCATATATTGTGCCCCAATAAACCGGAATCCCACGTGAACTTGAATGGAGCTGGAATTTTATACATTAATCCGAATTGTATCGGAAGGACGCGAAGTACCACGCTAACGGGAATACGCATGTACAGCGGTCGGGAGGAATATTATTACCCACCCGGGGGAATATTAAATATAACAATAGCCGTCCCGGTACTCGAAGAAATGCCCGGGACAGTAATAGATTCGTTGTTCCCGAGAGAAAATGAAAGAAAAACTCCGGAGGTTTTACGAGGCTGGGGAGCACCCGAAGACGGTGAATCGCTTTACGAGATCGAAGAAAGGATGGAGTCATTAGGTAGGCATTGAAGAGAAAGACAGCAACATCATCACCTCTTTCTCTACGGGTTTATGACTCAAGCGTTATTCGTGACCAGCACAGTACTTTATTGTTGTCGAAGAAAAATATTCCTTGGAACCATGGGTCTGTGCAAGAAAATAATCTGACGTCGGAATCCGGAGCCGACAGCGACGGCCAGGCAAGAGATAAGGACGGACGGAGTCAGCAGCTCGGCCGCAAGGGAAGAGTTACCGTTGCCGCTCGAGCGTGGGACTCGCAGCCTAAACACTGTGGACCGCTCCCTTCCACTTCAAAACGCGGTGAGTGATTAGGCATCGGCACCCTCGAGGTACGCGGCAAGACGACTCGATGACTTCATTAGTTCTCGAACGCTTGACCGAGTCGCAACGCAGAAGAATAAAAAAGGTTTCCAGCAGAGTAAAGATCGCGAGTAACTTTAAAAAGTTCCACGCGAGTGTACAGACAAAACAGTGCAAATAAAAAAAAATAAATTAAAAAAAAAATAAAATAAAATAAAATTTAAAAATACAAAAATGTCAGACAATAACGTGCTCCACCGGGTGATTGTCGAATGCTCCACCGGGTGATTGTCTCGTGGAATACCAACGGCTGTTGGGGGACATCGTCGTCGGGCGTATGCCGTCTACGATGCCCGGCGCGTGCTGCTTTTCGGGTACGTCGGCGAGACTCGTTGTCGCCCGCGCCTCGGGAGCAGTACCGCCGGGTCTACCGAGCATCTCCGGGATCCGGAGCACATCGATGGCCACGACCACAAAGAAGAGTTTTGCGACATCAACCATCAAGTCGCAAGGAGCAAACGATAAAGCGATCTCCCACAAGAAAACAGGGCGCTCGGCTAAAGCTTCCCCGGTCTCTGTGGGGACACAAACCTCAAAAACAACATGCAACGCAAGCACACAAACAAAAAAGCTGTGCCTTGTACCGGGGGCGTCACTCGATTTTGTAAAATGGGAAGATCCACACACGGTGGAAAACTTATTAGACGAGTGGACACTCGACGATGGCCAGGCGATGGAGCCCCTGATCGCGCTCCCTGATCTGGATAGGGATCTGCTTGCTCTCACCGTCGGGGGAGCATCGGAGTCTCAGACGCCGGTACGTGAAAAGCTTGAGGAAAGTACCGGATTATTAACCGAACTCGACTCATTTCACCCGACATCAGAAAAAGCTGAAGCCAAGTCGCAGGCCATCGCCGACGATCTTGTTGACGCTGGTACTGGACATGGCTCAGAAAAGGGTGAAGAGGCGACAGCCGCCCCCAGCGGGAGCAGCAGCGACTCCGAGGAGACCAGCGCCGGGTATGACGACGACACAGCCTCGTCGTTCGAAGCCTTGATCGTTCGGGCACCCCAGAAAATTGACAAGGACATCGGAGTCATCGCAGGAAAAATCAACAAAACTGACGAAGCAGAGGAACCATACGGCATGTCACCGTATCTCCGACACAGCCGCCGCCGGACCGGACGAGGGCGACCTGGAAGACCGGTGTACAGTGCGTGCGAGTGAAAAAAAAAAAGAAAAAAAAATGTATCCTTATATATATGCGTATATATATGTATATATATGTATATATATGTATGTATGTGTATATATAAGAATATAAAAGGAAAAGAAGTGCTCGCGTGTGTTACATTGAATGGGGTGAACGGATGCACGAGTGAGTAATTAGGATAATTAGTCGTAACAAAAGTGTATACATCGTCGACGGGGGCGTCGACAAAATTAACGGAGGAGGGGTGTTACGTCCCGATTTTCGCGACTTTCGAGTCTCTCGAGGGTTCGCGGGGGTCGGCGCGTCGCTTCCCTTGGCTGGAGTGCTTTCCCACGAGTCGAGCCGCGAGTCGCACTGGGGTGTCGGATGACACCGCGGGCCCTCGCGACATGCTCCAAAACGACCCCAGGAAATTAGTAAGCAAAGAGGGAATGAAGTCCGGGGGACCGCGGGCTCTGCGACGCGTTCAGGACTTGCAAAATTCCTGCACGCGCCGTGAGGCCTGCACTCCGCGACTGGTGAGTCGACCCGAAATTAATGTCTTCTTCCCCGATCGACCGCGGCTTCGTTAAACCTCGCACGATCTGGGAACGGCAGTCTCCCGACAGTAACGGTCAAAGCTAGATCGGTCTGGAGGATCTCCCCAATTCGTAGCTCGTGCAGGTCTATAAACCTCGAGAACAAACCACGCGATTTAGCCTCAACGATAGAGTGCAAAGAGGTCGCGGGGGGAGTTTCGAGTGTGTTCCGTAGCGGCTTTAATTAAGCAAATTTCGCTAATAACCAATAGTTGAATATTAATAACCAGTAGTGAAGTATTAATAAATAATCAACGGTTCAATACCAACAATCAAACTCTACGAAAGTACTGAAGGACTCGGTAGAGACAGTTAGTGTTTACGACCCGTGTTCGGGAACCGACCATAGTGTTAAGACAAAGAACCCCCGACCGGGGAGATAACAACAAGATATAATAAAAACTAAGTAGTAAGTACCTTGTGTATGGATGGACGAGTGGGATCGCATAGAATAGGCAACAGCGTTGTAATCTAGTCTTAGCAATATAAACGTATTCTTTGGTTCACCCCTAAACTATTATCTCCTATTATTTCTGCACGAAAATCCTTTTCGTTTCCCCCTTACAGGTACTCGGGAAGCGGGCCCGTACGGGAGGCAGCGAAGCGACCCCAAATAAAGAAATAAAAGAGTTGCTACGCCCGAGAACGAGCCTCGCTCTACCTCGGACGTAACATTAATACGAATTTAAAAAGATTTACAAATTGTTTTTATATAAACAAGATGTTAAGTTGCCGGGGGATTTGTTAAACATTTTTTGTTTTTTCATTCATTTGTTGATAACATTTTAGAATTATTATTATGCAAAATCAATCTTTTCACCACATTCCACATGCTTGATTTTTTCAGATTTTTATCCCATCGAGAAGTGCTCGCAATTCTCTGTTAATCCCCTCTTAAAAAAAGTTGAAAACTGCAATTATTATATCGCTTTCTCATAAAAGTTGGAAATCGAAATTTTCATATCATTTTCTCATAATGTTTCTTTATTCTCGAAGCCTCTTCTATGAGGAAGCATTTTCTTCCTCATAGAGGAAGCTTCGCGAATAAAGGAACATTATGGGAAAGCGATATGAAAATTTCGATTTCCAACTTTTATGAGAAAGCGATATAATAATTGCAATTTTCAACTTTTATGAGGAAGCGTTATGAAAATTTCAATTTTCGACTTTTTTTAACGTGAACGTCTTAGACTTTTATGCCAAACGGTTGGCCAATTCAGGTTCAACGCGTCAAATAATATTCCATCGTCACGCTTTACTTTATCGGATTTGCGCTTGGCGTGAAAAAATACATGGATTTTTGCACTTTCGATTTTTACTCCAAGAACTCCAAGTGATACCTCTTTATCTAGCTTTTTAACCCGGTCATATCCATCGTCTTGTATATATCTTGCTATAGATCACAATAGGCACCTGGGTTTTTCCGCGATGTCATCGGAAAGCAAAAAAATCGCGGTTTAAAAATACCCAAAGGTACTCATTTTTACAATTTTGGCTATAAAAATGCCCAGTAAACTTTTTCATTAGTTGTCGCTCCGGGAGTGTAATTCTATGTATTTTTTCGCGCTGATCACGAATCTGATATTTATTTTATTCGTAGATGAGGATTTGAAACAGAAAAAATGAATCTAAAAAAAAAATCATGAAATTCAAAAAATTCAAAATGGCATAAAATTAAAACGGTTCGATCGATCCTCGTCAAATTAAATAGGGATCATTGGTCGGTAATAGTCTATTTGTGTACAAGTTTTTAGCCGGATCGGTCAAAAATTGTAATCGCTAGCGTGCGTACAGACATTTCTAATAAAGTTCAAAAAGGCGTAAAATTTTTATGACTGAAAATATTTGGCCAAAAAATTAACCAAACATTTGGGATTGACGCTTCTTACTTACCTTAGAAATTTCAGCCTGATAGCTTAAGCCGTTCTTAAGTTATAATAATTTCAATTTTTGGGGTCTGAGACACACATACACACATACACACATACACACACACACACATCCAGACATTTTTTCTAAGTGTCAATTTTCGATGTTTTGGAACATTCTGAACACGTTTTCATTAAAATCTAGATATTTTTTTTGTCACCATCACAAAGCTTCCTCTATGAGGAAGCAAAAAGACAAGACACTCGATTATCGAAATAATCGAAATCGTGAAGCCAGTTTTCGTAGCCAATCAGGATCGTACGTTCTTTATTAAGGTCGGCACACCTAACCTAAAAAAAATGAAATAAGCGCGAGCGAAGCGAGCGCGTTGACGCTAGTTCTCTCTGAACTTACGTGAGGTCGAACTGTCCGCTAGCAAACGGCTTCCGATCCAAAAATTTATATTAATATATGATAATATTCTGCTACCAAGTTTATTTGTGCGGATAGGTTTCTGTGTTCGGAAGCCGTCTCCCGACTGTAGCGAAGATTATGAACAAATTTATACAATTACAATTCATTAATTTTACAATTATTCTTTATTATTAATAATTATTATTATTAATTACTAACAATATTAATTATTGTTTCATAGATGAATTATTTCATCCGTTTTGAAGTTACTTTTTTTACCAACATTTTAAAATCATAATGACCGCTTTACAGTCGGGAGTTTTTTAAAATTTGTATATTTTTTTATTTTATTCTTTTTGAATTCTACCGTCTATGCAATTCCCTGATACAATTTTCTAAGTGTCATTTGTCTCCAATACTATTTTCTACATGTCTTTCTTTTTCAATGAAATTTTTTATCTATCGTTCTTCTCCGATGCAATATTTAAAAAGTGGATTGAAGAGCAACAATATGTAGAAAATTGTATCGGAGAGGAACGACACATAAAAAATTTCATCGCAGAAGAAAGACGGAAGTTTATCTCGCTGGCATATATCAGGTAGGAATGACACATCAACAATTTCATTGATGGAGAAAGACAATTAGAAAATTATATCGCTGGCATATATCAGGTAGGAATGACACATCAAAAATTTCATCGATGGAGAAAGACACATAGAAAATTATATCGCTGGCACATATCAGATAGGAACGACACATCAAAAATGTAATTATAAAAGAAAGACACAGAAAATGATGTTGCTAACATATATCACTTTGCGAAGATGACGTTACACTGCAGGGATCTAGTTAGGACTGTATAATTAATTTCGATCAGAAAAAAATAAAATAAACTAAGTTAAGTGCGTAATTTATAATTTTTTTGTTTTTATTTATGTGTCCGGTTATTATTGCATCAGATATTCATATAGACACGGCATCACATAAATTTTTTCACGAGGTGATCACGCACTAATCACCGATAACGTAAAAAAACGCGAATAAAAACGCTATGATAGTAAATAAATGACAATTTCGGGCTTCTCATGGGGCATTGGAAACTTGGCACTATCTCGGCAGCAGCGTGAAGTATGCCACATCGTTTGCGATTGTACGTAGAATGGGCATCGCCGACGTGATTTTTCGATATGTCACCGCGAACTTTTAACCGGATTTCTCTAATTACGGTTTATTAACGTCAGTTCATACCTCCGCTCACAAATGTATTGTCACAAACATAGTTCAGGCGATAAAGTTTTAGTGTACCAAAATCTGTTAAGTCATTTTTTTGCCGTTCCAACGTTTATAGGCACTTGCGTGGACTTGGTTTGAGGTGAGGTGAGCGAGTGTATGGTCAACGGAAAGGGTGAGCGAATACAGATAATTGAAGGAAGTAGGATTTGCGTAGAAAAATAAGAGTAACTTTTAAAGATGGAGAACATAAAGAAGGAGGCGTAGAGATAATAGAATAAGCGGGGGGAAATGGGGGATGTAAGTAAAACTAAGTTAAACGCGCTGGGAAAATGCCGTTCAAAAGGTCTGGGAGTCCGCTGGGAGAATGCCGTTCAAAAAGAGCGCCATGACAGTGCGCTCACCGGAAAACGCGAGGAAGGAGAAAGAGGAGACGAAAAAGGAGGAGGATAAAGAGGAAGTCGCGGTGAAGGGAGCGAAACAGACGGCGCAACTGATAATAGACGAGATGGAAAAACAGCTAGAAGAGGTCAGGAGGGAGATAAGAGAAGGAAGAGAGGAAACAAAAGCGGAAATCAGAGACCTAGGAGAGAGACTGAAGGACGCAGAGAAGAAATGGGATGAACGTGAAAAGAAGCTGGAAGGAGCGATGACGAGGTTAGAGAACAGGATCGTGAAAATGGAGATGGAGAGGATGGAACAAGAAGAGAAAGGAACAGAGGAGATAATAAAAGAGATAATTAAGAGAATGGCGGAAAGAAATGAGGAGAAAAGAAGGGAGGAGAACGGCAGCGCAGAGGAAGGTGCGAATCCATGGATAGAAGTCAGGCAAATAAAGAGAAAAATAGAGGAGCAGGAAAAAGAGAGAGAGAAAACAACATAGTAATAACCGGGTTGAACATGGAGGGGAAGGGGGTGAGAGCGGCGGTAGAGCAATTTCTAGAAGCGGAATTAAAAATAGCTAATAGAATAAATAGAATAGAGACAGTAGGAAGGGACGAGAAAAGGAAAGTAGTAGTAGAACTAGAAGACTGGGAAGCGAAGCAAAGAGTGATGAGAGAGAAGAAGAAACTAGGAAGCAGAAGGGTATACATAGATCATGACATGACGAGGGAGAAGCGAGAAGTGCACAGGAAAATCAGAATACGAGCGAAACAAGAAAAAGAAGAAGGTAAACAAGTGAAAGTGGGATACAGAAAAATGCAATTACAAGGAAAAAGACACTACTGGAATGAGGACTCGCGCCAACTAGAGGAGGAGCGGGGTTTTCGAAGAGAGGCCAACGGCAAGTGGAGAGTAGAGAGGTAAGAACGACAGAGGAGAGAAAGAAAGATGAAAAGAGACAGGCGGAAGTGGCGAGGAGAGGCGAAGACGAGGAGAAGGAAGAAATTGGCATAGTATTTTGGAACAGAGCAGGCCTGAGAAAAAAAGACAAGGAGTTTTAGGAATACATCAGAGAGTGGGACTGCGTGGGGCTGGTGGAGACGTGGGTGGAGGAGAAGGACTAGGAAGAGCTGAAAAAGGAAATGCCGAAGGAATTTGAATGGAAATGTCAGCCAGCAATAAGGTCAAGCAAGAAAGGAAGGGCTAAAGGAGGAATAGTGACCGGTATAAGAAAGACGATAAAAGAAATGAGAGTGAGAAGTGACGAGAAAGAGGAAGAAGGATTACAGGAAAGGAGAATAAGTATAGGAGGACAGATGTGGAGAATAGTCACGGTGTACAGCCAGAAAGAGATGAAGACAAAGCGGAGGCAAATCAACGAAAACATTGACGAGATGGACGAAGGAGTGTTATGGTTGGGAGGAGACTTTGGTCGGTGGTCGACTACGTAATTACTAAAGAGGAGGGGTGGGGGAAAGCGCAGGTGTTGAGAGTTGGGGACAGAGTAGAGTCGGATCACCAACCCTTAGAAGTGAAGATAGGAGGCCACGTGAGAAGGGAGACAAGGGAAAAGGCAAAGACGAAGAAGGAGGTGATCGACTGGTCGGAGAGAGCAGTTACGGAATACAAGAGGATGGAAGAAGAGCAAAAAGCCGCAGGCGAAGGAAACGAGGAAAGATGGGAGCAACTGAAGCTAGGCATAGGGAATAGCATGAGAAAGAAGATGATGAAAATGATGGGAGCAACAGCTGGAGAGAAGAGATGGTGGGATAAGAAATGCAGCAAAGAAAAAAGAAAAGTGGCAAAAGTCTACAAGGACTGGAAAAAAGGAAAGTCAATTCCGCTGGCTGCACAGCGGAGGAAAATTTAGAGAGCAATTGAAGGACATTCTAAAAAAGGCATGGAACGGGGAAGGAATACCGGAAGAATGGAGAAAAGGGCTAATAGCGCCAATTCTCAAGAAAGGTAGCAGTGAAGAGGTTGGAAACTACAGAGGGGTAACGCTGCTGTGCACGGCATATAAGGTGTTCGCGGCAGTGCTTCTGGAGCGAATCATGGACGAAGTAAAGGGAAAGAACATCATCCCGGAAACCCAAGCAGGGTTCAGAAAAAACAGAGGGACCATGGACAACATATATGTTCTGAAACATGTAATAAAAAAGGGAACCGGAGAAGGGTGAAAGGTCTACGGGTTTTTCTTAGACCTGAAAGCAGCCTTCGACCGAGTTGACAGAACGGTCCTTTGAAAGACTATGGAAAAGAGAGGAGTGAGGAGAGAACTGGTAGAAAGAGTGAAGGAGATTTACGGAGAAGCCATGAGTGCGGTAAAGGTGAATGGAAAGGTCTCGGACTGGTTCTCGACGGAGAAAGGGGTGAGGCAGGGGTGTCCGCTCAGCCCAACTCTGTTCTCAATCCTAACGCCGGACATCGAGGAAGAGATGCGCAAGGAACAGACGGGAGGAGTGGTAATCGGAAGATGGAAAATCTGGACGCGGGCATATGCAGACGATATTGCACTGCTGGCAACGGATGAGAGGGACATGAAGGGTCTGCTGAAGAGGATGGAAAGTTACATGGCGAGGAAAAAGCTACAACTGAATGTGGCGAAATCAAAAATGCTCACATTCAGGAAGGGCGGCGGCAAGACAGCAAAGGTGGAGTGGAAGTGGGGCAATGAAAGAATTGAGGAGGTGAAAGAGTTCAAGTACCTGGGCTACAGATTGACGAGAAAGGGAGAGGACATCGGACACATTAAGGAGATAGTGAAGAAGGCAAACATGGTCATCAAGCAAGTGTGGGGCATAGGGGAAAGGAGATTTATGGACAATTACAGAAGACGGAAAATGCTGTTCGACTAATTGGTAATGGGGGTATTGTCATATGGAGCAGAGATTTGGGGTGGAAGGAAAGGGGTGAGGTGGAAACAGTTCAGGCGAAATACCTGAAATGGACACTGGAGCTAGACAGATGCACACCGGATTACCTGGTGCTAAAGGAGACAAACTCGGACAAGATCAGCGTGAAAACGGGGGAGAGAGCGATGAAATACGAAGAGAAAGCGAGGAAGAGCGACAAGGAGCTGGTGAAAGAGTGCACAAGAGAAAGGAAAGGAGTGGGCAGGAGAGAGGGAACCACAGGAGTGAAGGAAATGTTCTACAGGGAAAATGGATACAGCAGCACGGAAATAAGAAGGAAGGCCGAGGAGGGGAAGAATATAATAATGGAGATCAAGTTGAGAGGAAGGGAAAGGCAAGGGCAGTGGATGTACAATAGGATAGCAGGATCAAGATATAACGCGAGATACAAGGAAAATATATCGGATGGACTGCCTGAATACCTGAAAGAGGAGGGCGAGAGGGGGAGTCTGAAGATAATAGCGAGGGTACGATGTGGAAACGAGGAGGAGGCAAATCGACACTGGGAGACGGAGGAAAAAAGAAAATGCAGAATGTGCGGAATGCCTGGGAGCAGACTGGATCACCTTCTGACACACGGGAGGCAGGCGGGAGGCAAGGAATTAAGAACGAGGGACATTGTCGACGCGAAGGGAAACAAGGAAGCGGTGGAGTGGCTAAGGAGGCTGATGAAGACTAGGGCGGAGGCGCAGGAAGAGAAGAGAGCTAGGGAAGAAAGAGAAGAAGCGGAAAGGCGAAGAGAGGGAGAAACAGGCCGAGAGGCCGAGTAGCGTTAGAGTAGATTAGGAGATTAGGTATAGCGTAGATAGTAAGAGAGAGTAAGTCAAGAGAAAGAAAAAGAGAGGAGTGGAAGGATGAGTGAAGTTAGGGAAATGTACAGACCAAGTCCAGTTCAAGGCCTGTTGGCCGAGCAATAAACGATATTATTATTATATTATTATTATACTATAGGCACTTGCGAAAAGTCTCCAAGCCGGCGGATCGCAGTGAAACGCATAACTCCCGTATTTTTGCCCTGACAGGCAGTCGGGGGTAAAAAGTAGAGTACCCCAACTTTCCATTAGTCACGGCCACAAATACAAAAAGTTCATGTAACTAAAGTTCGCAACCTTGCAGCAATAAAATGACCCCAACTGTCAATCATTTATTCAATGTAGATAACCTACAAATTTTAATATTCATTAAAATGGACGTAGTTACAAGTCCTGTGCGCGCATAAAATAATTATGAAGCATCCTAGACAATTCACAACTCGTTCCATGCAAAGTGTTTTGGTTCCATACAAATGGACTTGCTTTTATCGGAATTTCAATTTTTTTTTTTTTTTGCTAACCATTTACTCGCTGGATTTGGCTCGATAATTAAGTAAGTCGATCGACGATCGACTCGCATAAAACTTGGTATACATTTTCGAGGATGATTGCCAATAATTATCGAGCCAAATCTGGCGAGAAAATGATTGGCAACAAAAAATGAAGGGACTTTCAAAGTCAGGTGACTTCTAATCTCGTCGTTATTGGCCTCTAGAAAGTTGTTCGCACGATCGACTCGCATAAAACTTGGGATATATTTTCGCAGATGATTGACAATAACTATCGAGCCATTTATAACAAACAAGCAAAAATAAACTTTGAAAATCCGATGAAAGCAAGTCCATCATTGCATTTGAATGAAACCGCAACCATTTATATGGAACCAGTTGTGAATTGTCTAAGATGGTTGATAATTATTTTTGAAACAAGTGCACGAAAAGTCCCGGTTTTCGTGCCTGTAAAGTTTGGCGAAAGTAGCGCTTTCTAGTAGAGGATGCGTGAAAAATGCTGCAGATACTATTTTTACATACTAGTTTCTTTAACGCACACTTTGTTCACACTCTATCTACTTTTGCGCACACTTTTCTCACACTCTAGTTACTTTTGCGTACACTTTTTTAACACTAGGTACTTTCACACACACTTAACTGGCACTGTAGATGTTTTCTCGTACACAATTTACAGGCACGAACCGGCGGGAACAGGCGGGAATTTTCTTGCACTTGTCACAAAAAGTAGTATGCGATACTCGTACGAAAAAGCGGTCTCCCGACGGCGTTTGGGAAGTCGACAGCACTCGCCTTCTCTCAAGCTACAAACGTCACTCGGCTTCGCCTCGTGCCGTTGTAGCTCTCGATCCGGCTCGTGCAGCCAACTTCACAACCTTCGTCGAAAGACCGCTTTTCCGTACTAGTATCGCAAAGTACTATTTGGGCACGCAAAGAATTTGTAACTACGTCCATTTTAATTCATATTGAAACACGAGGTCAATTTGTAGATTATCTACATTGAATAAATGATTGACAGTTGAGGTAATTTCGTTACTGCAACGTTGCGAACTTTAGTTACATGAACTGTTTGTATTTGTGGCTGTGACTAATGGAAAGTTTGGCTACTCTATAAATTTCGGTCCACTCGACACATTTCGACGGACGCATCTCTGTTACTTAAACGAAGACAACTGAGAAAAAAATTGTTCTGTTAATCTAATTCGCGGTCACATACATTCAAAGCTATTGTGTGGTTAGTACAACTAAATAATTATTTTGTTGGACGATTATTTGCTTCAGTATTAAAATATTTCGACTCAAACAAAATTTTTTATCGCTCCAAGTAAATAAGGCCTTTGAAAGCGGCTGAACGCACTTTGGTTAAACCAACAATTTTTTGTTTTTTCTCAGTGAAGGAGATTAGCGAGGCGAACTCGTGTCGGACTCTTCGGATTGAGCGTGACCAGCAGATCATTGCCTAAATTTATCTATATCTAATAAAATATATCTAATTCGCCTTCATCAATTCTACTGCAAGCCCTAGAGTTTAAAAGAAAGAGAAGCCGAATTAAGATAATTCTCAAAAATTGTATTGTACTATACGATTTACGCTTCTAATTTTTCTTTTTTATGTGTATATTTGAAAATCGAAAATAACATATATGGAATGCTATGAAACGAGATTGGTTAATATGAAAAATATTTATTATCAACGATTGGGATGAACAGGACTCGGCTGTAAATCTCTACCTGTACGTTGAGATGAACATTTATTTGCTTACCAAAAAAAATTGGCACTGCCGTCATCCAGATGATGTTTTTTTAATTTGTTCAATTAAAATTGCAATCCGGACAGTACGAATAATTTTGTCTACTTATTTGTATTATTTGTGCTATTTTCGTTTATGTTTGCGATTGTGGTCCATTGACCGAGATATTTTTGTGTTATATTCGACATCGGGTTTTCTTTATATGTGTAATTTTGCTTGTGAGGTTAGACAAGTTTCTAAATTTACTATGATAATATGATACTATGATACTATGATAACTTTACTATGATAAAACTATGTATAAATTGTAGGCAAAATCCCAAAATCTCAAAAAGAAACAGATATTGGAAATCAACCTGTTTTTTGGACACCAAGCTTGTACAGTTGACCTTAATTTGAAAACCATACTATAACGTATTACCTACATGTAATGTATTATTTCATTTGTATTATGGCATAATTAACTTTATACTTACTCTCAATGAGCTTCGAAATTGCTGTAAGTCTAGAATTTATTTTACCGAATCAACTATATTGGATAATGTCATGTTATATCAGAGATTTAACTATCCGCTTTTCTTTATCGTGAAAGAACCCGCCCTCAAGCGACTTGAAAGTATGTGCAAAAAACGCTTGGACCTCGACGGGACATATTTTACGCCAATTTGGGACAGGCCCGTGGGCGAAAATGCTGTTAATGTACGGTGCAATTTTTGTGACGTAGAATTCACACAAAAGTTCATGGGTCGAAGGGCGACAACGGTACACCTAGAGGTAGATATCTCTACAACTCTACAACCAATACGTTGTAACCGGAGCTGGGCAGTATTTTAAGTACATGGAAAATTTTAGGTATTCAAAATACGGATTTAAAATACCAATTTAAAATACTCAAATACTTGTTTAGTATTTTAAGTACTTTTTCAGCCTATTAAGTATAAAATACAAAAAATCCTTTTGCGTCAACCTCAAAATTCGGACACATTTTTTTATCGAGAATGATTTTGCGAATATCCGGAGCCAAAATACGTGGAAGATGTTAACAGAAAGTAATAAAATTGCTAGGTAAAACTTTTCAAGAATTCCATTGCAGAATAGCAAATTTCAAATATGAAAGAAGGGTCACATTATTATGTGACATTATGAAGAAAATAAAATCTATGTTTAAAGTTTGAAATAAAAAATCAAATGATTATATAAAAAGGCTGCCAATTACATTTGCACATCGTTTCCACTTTTTTTTTTTAACCATCAAGTCTGCCGTGCTTACCAAGCTCTTTCTGAAAAAAGTACTTCCATTACTTTTGGCTTCGTCAAAGAAGCTTTATTTTGGGATTTAAAAAAAAAGTTCAAATCTTTTTTAAAATCTGAACGACAGCAAAGATTTAGTTTAAAGTTCGATCAACCAAGAAGAATTGAAATTCTATTAATTTTTACGATGGGCAATTTTACAAAGTACTTAAGCTAAGTACTTATCAATGTATTTTATTTTCAAAAAGTATTTTGTATTTTGTACCTTCAGTATTTTCGAGTATTGTGCCCAGCTCTGATTGTAATAGATATTTTATGTATATTGCCATAAAACTGCCAGAGTCGTTGAGATCGGATATTTGACTTTGCGCATGTTCTTTTATATACCCGTAGATATTTCCAAGTTAAAATTTTTTCCATGTATATTAACTAATATTGCATGCCCAAATTTTGCCCAAAATTTAGTAGTAAATATTGTACAGTGTTAGTGAATGCCAGTATGAAATTTAAGGTTGATATCTCCATGTTTATTTGAATTAGATCATTAAAAAAATATCAAAATCCCAACAAATTTGACCGCTTGGATAGATTTTGACCAAATTCAATGTCAAAGGTAGTCGATCAAAATATTACATTTTTATGCAGTTTTGGGAAGATACCTTAAAATGTACGCAGTTTTAGGACAATAGCTCAAAATTTACACAAGTTAGACACATCACGGCCATAAAAATCTAACGCTGATTCAAAGCGGACTAATAAATGCCTCGGCGATCCTAATGTCGATGACATCGTATGCACATTCATTTATGAATCTTTCATTTGCAGAAAAACCACCCGGATGAATTCAAAGCGTACAATGAGATGTGTGATCAATTGAAAAAAAATCCAACGGTGTCGAGGAAACAATCTTTTACACCGAAAAAAAGGTTTGATAATATCAAACAAGATTTGTTTGAATCAACCTAATCCAGCGGTTGCGGGTGGCGAAGGAAATATTTAGTTAAGTTGACTACAAAGTTACATCAGCATCAAAAAAATCATTTCATTGTCCCAACTAAGAATATGTTTGATCGAACAGAATATCGAAAAAAAAACTTTTGTTCGAAACAAATCCTAGCCACACAAAGGAAAAAAATATTTGACCCAACTCAATTTGGAGTTGGGTCCCAGTACGGTTATTTACGTTATTTGTTACTAATTAATTTCAAACATGGTTACATCGTGTTTTATATGTTCAATTGTTATCAGTATATCGCTACTTATTAATATAACACAATTTTTACAAATTAAAATTTTATATATCCTGGCGGGGCTCGAACCCCGAACCTAACGCATCCTGACCACTACGCTACAATCGCTTACGCTACGCTACAATCGCCTTATCACTACGCTACAATCGCTTATTGATACGTATAATTTTGAATCGGATATATAAGTTATTCTCCGTCATTAACTTAGATTCAACTTCGATGATTTGATATTGAAATGTCGAAATAACTTGAAATTGTTTATTGTCGGTATAATATTCGTGAATTACTAAATTGACGTCTTGCCGAATCGAATAAAATTATTTTCAAGATGCCAAATGTTCGTATATATACGAACACATCGAATCACATTTTTTTCAAAGTGACCAAATATACGTTCAAGTCAAAATAATTTACCTTCTGTATGTTGACAGTATATACGATTGTATCGAAAAAATGTTGATTTAATGCAGTTTTGGTTCACTTCGAATCAACGTTGTAGTCAATTTAACTGCTACACGCAGTTGACACAACCACACCAGTTTTATTGTTTACAATTTATACACGACAAAGCTTAAATAATCAGGAAGTATCGTAGGAAGTAAGATATTCCGATGTGCAATGGAATAAAAATAAGCCATGCGTTAGAGGACGCAGAGACCGGGGCCACGATTCGTCGAGAGGCCAGGAGTGCTGTCCATAACAAACAAAAAAAAACATAAAAGAAGCGTGTTTCAGTTTAGATTGAAGATCAAATTAAATTTTTGGATAGGAATGTACATGTGATGCATCCTTAATGATGACTTGAATCACAAGTAATATCTCGTCTCTAATGTTCGATGTAGCTTATAGAGCATTTGAATAAAATATTTGCAAGTAAGAAATAGCGTAGTCGGTAGCGTTTTAGGTTTATAGGTAGGCATAACGGTTGGGTAAACCATAAGAAGTTTAGGCTTTTGTTTTTTATATTATTGTACCCTGTAACTTATGACATGTAAAGAAGAAACAATAAACAATTTATAAAAAAAAGCATAACGGTTGAGTAGGTAGTTCGATCCCCATGCCTGCCCGTTCTTCTCGTTGCTATAGGTATTTCGAGTATTCGCGCACATATAGTTTTTTGTTATCAATATTGTAATTTTCTTATTTCTATTATCACAGTGTATGGATTATTAGTTTATCATTTAATATAAAAAAGTTATTTGATTAAGAAAGGAAGAACGCAAGCAATACAAGCATCAACTATGCTGTTGCAGCAACTGACATTTGCTGTCCTAGCAAATCTGGCGGTAACAAATATTTTTTGTTACCACACCAAATACTTTTGCTGTCAATACCCTCGCGGACCACCCAACCGTAAACAATGGTTGGAATTTGGACGATTTTTCTATAACCAACCACAAACCAACCATTATTCCAACCCCCCGAAGGTTTATTTTCGGTTGGTTTTTTTGGAAACCAACCATTTTCCGACAGCATAAATAGTTGGTTCATGGTTCATGGTCAGCATAAATACTTGGTTCATGGTCAGCATAAATAGTTGGTTCATGGTTGGTTCATAGTTGGTTCACGGTTGGTTATTATAAAACGACCCTCATTCCGACCTTCAGGTGACTACAGTGATGGTCAATTTGTGGTTGGTTTTTTCGAAACCAACCATAAATCAACTATCTCGGGCAACGACCTAGCCAGCTGTTGATTTACGGTTGGTTTTGAAAAATCAACCATAAGTCAGGCACTACTATTCTCGGCTGAAAGTCGAAGACAGAGTTGGTTTATAATATCCAACCGTGAATCAACCTTTACTCTGTTGAAAGAATAGTTGGCTGACGGTTGGATTTGACGAACGAAACCCAAAATCAACATTCGGGAGGTTGGAATAATGGTTGATTTGGCGCACCAATCGACGGTTGGTTTTTGGGTTGGTTTTTGGTTGGGAGGAACACGAGGGTATGCTGGCATACGATATTTGCTACGGCAGCATGTGCTATGCTGTAGTGACCAAAATTTGTCTCTGCGTGTACCTTTGGTCCATAGTCATTAACTTAAATAGAATGTAAAGGCAATATGAATCGTTACCACATGCCAAAGAAGATGACACCTTATAGCTTTAAGACGTAGAACAAGGCAACGCACGTATGCATACAGCGGTGCAGCTAGAGAACCACGGTAATTGCCTCGAAGTGATCGATTGAGAAAATCATTGTCAGCGGTAACGGCTGTAGCACCTATCAGAAGATAATCAAAATATTATTAAAAATATAATACATGATTATTAATAATAGGCTCATTTCAGTTAAATATTTATGGAGAAATGGCCCATAAATAAATAATTAAATATTAATCCAGTAGAATCAATAATTTTTGATAAATTAATTTGTTAAATAATAATTGATAAATAATTTGGGTCAAATTATAAATATAAAATTATTATAAGTGTTGCAAAGTGATTTGCACAATGACTTCCTGGTGTTTACGGTTTTGCGCATAATATCCTCTGTGATAAATTGCGTTGTTTGATTTTGGCTTTCTGGTAGAGGAAGCTATCATTAAAATACAATTTTCAATACTTTTTAATAGTATTTTTGTTAGTTAAGTATAGAAAAAGCACATGCCAATTACGTTGCAACTTTTTTTTGTAATGGCCCTAGCCTAATTATTCGACTTCAAATATTTATTCATGCGTATCGATACGGGGCATACTGCTTTTCGTTCGATACGCTCTTCAGAGAAGCCCTTAAGAGCATGTGAAATACGTTCTCTGTGTGTCTCTCTCGCTCCGCCAAGAGCGCCATTGATGTCATCTCTCTCGCACTCCATAGTGTTTCACATGTTCTTAAAGCTATCGCGCATCCGGCCCGCCGTGAGCGGCTACTCATCACCTTAGACTAAACATCCTCGACTCTTTATTCCTTTGTAAAGGTGAACGCGAAGCCCTCAGCTTCACGTCCGCTTCGATCTGTTCAGCTCCGACGACCAACGTGTACGGTATTCTCTCTGAATCTCCAACTAATAAATCATCAGACATTTTTGACATAATCTTCGGCTCCACTCATTCATTCATTTACATCGCCTGTTATTAATTAACCATCCGTCACATTTTCGTAATATAATAGAATGTCTTGAAACGTTTCGGAAACTCGAGGTCACGGCGCGAGATGGAAATTCGCCGTGAAGTGACGTTCGATGTATGACTCGAGTTTACCAGACAAAATATAATAATTCTAATAAAAAAGAAGAGTTCGTGTACTAGACTCGACGTGAAAGAGGTGTAGGAAAAAGATGTTAGAAGTTTAGGACAATCGATTTAATTATGAAGATAGGAAAAGTGAGATAAAAAAATAATAATTAGTTGAATTTTACGCGACCTCAGTAGGGATTACTCTAGTCCTCGCGGACGAGTGCTTGACCCTTCATCCTAGGCACAATATTGAGTCAAGAATAATAAAGCTGCCCCTCGAGAAGCGAGGGGCCAAAAGGAAGTTGGAAATGAATTTATCAGTGATTTTAATTTATTTTTGGGAAGGATGAAGAAAAGAATGTTCGGACTGAAGGAAAGGAAAACACGAAATATCCGTGCGGCTTATGGCCTGGGATAATCGTCACATGCGATAATAACAAAATTAAATTGAGGGAGACAAGGTGCGTCGAGTAGGCCGACGTTTCGCGTGGAACGACCCGTGGGTCGATCGGACGGCCGAACGCCGATGCTCCTCGACACTCGCAGCCTTTTGTCTTCGATGTAAACAAAACGGACCTTGGCTATCTTGCGCGCTCGGAGATAGCGTTCAGTCGAAAAATAATAACGGCGAAGAATATCGTGAAATTTTATAATTTGGAATATTCCTACACGACGAGAGATTCGCGCGTAGGGAGCTTAACACTTAATTTATCGAATATGATGGTTTGGTTTCTTATGCATGTGGAAAGCGTATAGGATGTCCCACGCTAACGCACGCTACCTGATTTATACTCGGAATTTCGGTAGATAATCGACCCGAGTTTCAAATAATAAGACTAACGCGCCAAAACACGCTACGCGATTACCTTAGATGTTTAACAATGCGCGTTGGTCTTTACTCGGTGTTTAACCTCGCAAGCTGTCGCCGTAGCTCACAACGAGGGTCTCGAATTATTCGACAATATCGTAATTATCTGAGATGATGCGAAACAAGCGAAAGTTATGCTCTCCGGCTACTTAGCGAAACCCGTTGGTGTTCAACAATTCGCGTTGGGCTTTGCTCGTTATTTTACCTCGCAAGCTGTCACTATCGTTCACAACGAGGTTCTCAATTATTTCGATCTTATAATTACGTTCCCTACAACGTTCCACAGCCTAGCTCAATGTAGGGGCTTCACGTTGTAAGGGCCCTTCCTGATGTTCAACGGACTTACGACCTTAAACCTAACAACGGAGCGATGCTCCGGCTCGAGCGTAGAGACGTTATAAGTAAACGATGTCCACGGTACAAATGAGAATGAGTTGTGCGCTCCCGCTGGTTTTATTGTCTTCGCTCTTCCCGGTGCTCCGTAGTGGGACTCCTTCCTCTCGCAATAGGTCGAATTTGCGTAGAGAGAGTCGATCTCGGAGATAGTGGGGACCCCCGAAGGTGTAAGGTGGGGTCGCCCCTCTTTCTCCCGTCTTCCTGCTGCCGAAAACGGGGGGGGCCCCAGGTCCGTCCCGTTGGAATCTACATCTCAGAAAATTAAAACCGTCAAAACTTACACCAGAATTTATTATAATCGCAAACTGAAATTCTCAAATTGCCATTTTTAATCTATTCTTCTCCGCTGATTAGAAAACTATAAGTCATTTTACTCGTTCCATAATATTTGATTCAGAAATAGATGCTAGGTATGAAAAACAACATTTTTAAAATCCGATAAAATTTAAACGGTTCGATCAATTTTGGCCAAATTTAATACGAAATATTGTACAGTATTGGTCCATTTCCTTGCAAAATCTAAGCTCGATAATCTCCATGTTTACTCGAATTAGACCGTTTTTAGCAATTTTTCAAAAAAATTAAAAGTCCATAAAATCTGATACCTTTGGCAGATTTCGGACAAATTCAATACCAAAGGTTTTTGATAAAAATATTATATTTATGCGCAGTTTTAGAACGATAGTACAAAATTTACGCAAGCAAGAGCTATCATATACATTTTTCAAAAGCGTCGACAACGATTTTCATTACCAATATCGAAATAATCGAAATATCGAAATCACCGACACGCATTCCGTACGCATCATCTAGGAACTCCTCCTGACTGCATACTACATGAAAACTCGGATCTCCCCTCATAAAGTAAGGTTGAGCAAAAAGCGATTGCGACGGTTTGAGTCAAGAAAAGCAGCTAAATTACCGACGCTTGGAAAAGCACGCTATTCATACCTTTCAAGCGAGCAGATGATACCTACATTACCAACAGCTCGCTTCCTGAACTCCTGACTTAAACCGCGGCAATCGTTTTTTTCGCTTAAGAGCATGTGAAATACTATGGGGTACGAGAAAGATAGCATCAGTGGCGCTAACGGCGGAGAGAAAGAGACACACTCGAAAAGGTGTTTCACATGCTCTTAACCTCACTTCATGGAGAGCTTCGAGTTTTCATGTAGTGTTGAAGTACGCCTTTCATATTTTTCTAGATGAGCGCTGGGCGCTTGTGCGTTGCTATGCGTTGCTATGCGTTGTTACGGGGAAGAGCGGGGCTAAATGGGGCAACGGGGCAAAACGGGGCAGTTGGGCAAAACTAAAGTTTCCAATCATTTTTGGATCGAACAAGGTGGCAAAACGGGGCGACCAGCCTGATGTATCGATGGGACGAATTCGGGCATCCAAAAATTATTGGAAAACGACGTTTTTCCCCATGCCCCGTTTTGCCCGCTCTACCCTACATTGTTGACTTTTCGGCAAGCATACCATGCGTTAGTCAGTCTCCCTCGAGCCGAACTACGAGAACCATGTGTTAAACCTAAATAAAGTTACTGTCGTTTGTTCAACTGAACAGCACGTCGTTTCCGTTTATCCCTTACACCTTCCTCAATTTCGAATAAACGGGTCTCGGTATATCCATACCTCAACATGTAGTATACAGTCAGTAGGAGTTCCTAGATGGTGCATACGGAACACGTGCCCGTCTTGATTCGGATATTTCTCATGAAAATCATTGCATTATAAAGCGTTTTTAACTGTATTATGCAAATGCCTTCGGTAATTCTACATGGAAATTGTATTTGAGCGCAGATATTCTATCTGTTTTACATAAACGATTTCAGAAATTAATGTCCTAAAGGCCGCCGTAGAAATTTTACATCAGGCCCACCGATTTATTAACCGATCGGGATGGTTAACAATCGCTTTGCACTTCAGGGTCGGGACCCCCAAGTCCTAATAGCGCCGCTAGTATCCTAACTCTAACTTCAACTCTAACTTAGCATTGGTCGGTATAGCTATATATATGACTTTAGCGTTACTAACTTCGCTAGTAGGACTTGGGGGTCCCGGCCCAGACGGCTGCTTGGAAGAAAATTAAAATTTTCTTTCAGTATGTAGTGGGTAGGCGTTCGTAGGTGGTGAGTGTGATATATGATCCATCATGATTTTTATATTTATCGCAAAAATCATTGTACCACTAAACTTTTTGACAAGACTACGCAAATCTATAAAGATTCTATACGGAAATTTCATTTGACTGTGGAAACCTTTAATATTTAATTATAAAGATTTCGGACCTAAACTACGCTAGAGACTTTCGATATGATGAGGTTGGCCATGATTCACAGTTCGCATTCGGTCAACTGTCTGTCACCCTACTTCTACCTAACTTTTACGAACTTTCAAAAATAGCTTCGTAACTTTGCTCAGTTCGTCACCAACTACCCGCCGGCAATCTTTGACGAAAACATTCTTAATCACCCTGTATAGAGAATATAGAACTTTTTGCCGTTTTATACCATGTATATAAGTTATATGTCCTACATATATCTTTAATACACTTTATTTCCATGGGGGGCTCACAGATATTGCGAGCGCGTATCTGTACTATAATTATGATTACAAGGCTGAGAACCGCAAGAATTGAAGGTTTGCGAATACGTTGGAACTTCTGACGATTACGTCCGTGACCATTCAATAATGGGTACGCTGCACGACGATAAACCCACATTCTTATCAATTGAAGAAGTGCACCCGAACCTAGAGTCGCGCCTGATCTCCAATATAATAATAATTCTTATACAATAATCACTTGCGTTCTTCTCCAACAGCTCTTCTTGTCATACTAACGTAAATGCCATCGGCTGGCCTCAGAATGACATCACTGCACTTCTTTACTGTCGAATGATTCTCAATGCTTTTTACACTGAAATTTCTCAATATTTGTGTTAGTAAAACTTTAGCCTCAAGCATTGCGTACTTTTGACCTATGCAATTTCGCGGACCCGCACTGAACGGTACGTAGGCGTATGGATGCCGCGTTTTAACGTTCTCCGGTAGAAATCGATCGGGATCGAAGCGTAGAGGGTTTGGCCATATCGCGGGATCTCTGTGTAGTTGATAGATGTGAATACTTAAAATTGCACCCGTGGGAATAATGTGGTCACCTGAAAACCGGTAAAGCATAATTGTGAAAAAGGAATCGAATTTTTTACAACGAAGATTCATACTCAATGAAACTTCTGCGTAGCAGATGATTTTACCTATTTTCATATCCTCTACCATCGCTCTGCTAACGGAGGTTACACTCGGGTAGAGCCTGAGAACTTCCTTGATGACCCTTTCGAGATATGTGAGATTAGGCAATTTCTTCAATGTCGTAAGATCATCCGAATCGCCGAGAATATCGTCAAGTTCCTTGTGTAGTTTTCTCTGCACGTCTAGCTCGATACCGAGACAGAAGAGCGTCCAGCCAAACAGAGCGCCAGTCGTGTCGTGTCCCTAAAAATAAATCTTTAATATGTATAATCGATGTATCGCGGGCGGGTCTATGTGAAGCTCCGATTATGACGTCCGAAGTCGGCCTTACAGCAAACATAAATGTATTGATCTGGTCCCTGATTGCCTCCATTGTCAGACGATTCTCTTCTTTCTCATTCGCCTCAAGCAGCAGATCCAAAAAAGGTTTCTTCATGCGTTTGCCTGGTAAGGTACAAATCATGTAAAGTCTATGAGCATTTCCTAGCGTCAATTTTTTCTTTTCGATTGCACGACGGAATCACCAAACTCACCCATAACTTCGTCCTCTATCAATATACCGCTCACTGCGACAGCCGATTTTCGTTTCGTTTGCTTTCTCACGATTACCTGTAAATTAAATTTAGGCGTTCCGATGTATTTCACTACACCATACTGTTTGCAAAGTATATTTCATATTTATTGGTAGGGATTCAAAATAAGTGCAAATATAAATTACAAGATAGTATAACTTACGCGAGTGCAAAGATCTTGAACTATATCGACCGCTTCCTTGAATGATTTACCAAGGGCAGTCCTGTAGAAGATCCAATCCGCCGTCAACCAAGGGCGAAAAAATCGATTCATCGCACCCGTAGAGATGCTGAATATACAACAAAAAACAACAACACGACAATGATATAATGTTTTCGATGTCTTTTTTTTCTTTCGTTTTGGTACTCACGCAGCAATAGCGCGTATATACTCGCTCTCGGTGGCTTCCTGAGCATTAATATTCGTACCCATTGCCGTTTCTAAATATACAACATGGACAAATAATAAACGAGCATTCAAAAGTGTCCCGCGTAATAACTCAGGGATATTCGAGGAAATTACCGCATATGATGTCTAGGGCACATTTCGCACCCAACTCAAATACATTGAACGGTTTGTCGCCGTGAATTTTTATCTCGCGCTCGATGCAACGGTTAAGTATTGCTGCTTTGTCGATCATCACTTCGGAGAAATTTTCCAGTATACTGAAATGAAAAGCCGGTGTAAGTAACTTTCGGTCGTGGAACCATTGACCCCCTGAAATAAAAAAAAATAATAATAAAACATTTTTCATTCAAGTGTTTTATACCATTTTTCCGATATTGTATTGGTGAAATGTGTGGGAGGCGATAGAAGCAATTTCAAGAACCAAACGTACCGGTCGATGTTACTAGACCCTGTCCCAACCAGGGGTGCAGATATTTATATATTTTTGACTTCGTAATTTGTGTATTGCTGCGCAATATTACCTGAACGATTAAATATATCAATTACGAAAGTGCCGGCCATTAAAAAAAAACAGAACAGTGTCGATGATTAAATTTCACGATATTGAATATCTATGCTAACATTGAACTATCAAGGCCTCACCTCGATGTGCTCTGGCTTACGGATGTGAACGTTTGCGGTCAAACCTATCCAAGTTCGGAGAAATCCATCTTTGTACTGATCAGCTATACCTTTAATCCACTCAAGACGATCTGTGGAAAAATTTGCAGTTACCAAACCGTGGGGGCATTAAAAAAATGTTTTTTTTTTCAAACAAAGTGACGATTCAACGAACTTATAAATGATAGTTACTTGCCTTCCTTTGGTATCGTCATGACATCATACAGCATGCCAAGAAATGGTATAGCATAGACGGGTCCTGGTATTTTATTTACACGTTTACGAAACAAGTAGAATTGATAAAGTCTATCACCGACAGTGTAGAGAATCACAGCAACTATAACAGTGACGATTAGCACGGCGGTATCCATCTTCGCTGTGAATTTCCGTTATGTAAGGTTGAATGTCTGACTAACGAGTGAACCTCGTCCTGAACGGATCATCTGAACCGTTCATCTGGCTTGTATTAGATGAATAATATACGAAGAAAATTGCGGTGATGATAACGAAACGATCCAGATAATTCACTAGTACAATGTACCTTCGATATAGAAGAGAATCTTCTATTGTATCTTTCGTTCGATGTTCTATATACGTTCGTACTTCGGCGGCGATGTCGTTGGACTGACTAATGGCAGATCGTGTTTATGTTGCCCTGGAGATACTACAGGGACAACCAGGTAAGTTAATGAGTACATAAGTCGCCCCGTTCTGAGAGTCCTTTTACCTCCTCGGTGAGAAAACGGTACACGCTTTCCGTTTTGTTACCAGCGGTCAGAATTGTCGGGTGTTAATACTGTGCGCCTTCTACTTCTTCTTGTCGTGCAGCTGTAGGCCGCTTATCATCGTGCTAGTGAATATACTACAATCGTCTATCTGTTTCATTCGACTCTTGCAAACAACCCGTAAACGAGTGATTGCATGTTGAAAAATTAATAATGGCGCAATTTAAATCGCTGAATGATTATATTCAGTGAGTGGCATAGCAACAATCACATAACTAATAATATTGAACAATGAGGATATTCGATTCACTGAAAAGAGTGATCGATACCCAGTAAACACAGTAATCTAACAGCAATGTAACAGCAATTTATCCGAAAATAACAGGTAATATTACGAGAATGTTGCATGTAAATTACATGTAAGTTGCCATTTCCAACTCAGCAATATAACACTGTTATATTGCCGTGATATATCCCTGTTATATAACAATGTAACGTACAATTTTTATTTTAAAAAACATATTATGGCTAATCCCATCCTTGGATCAGCATCTTTATTAGTGACAAACTATATTATTCTATCGATAGGAACAAATACATCTAAAAAAAAACGTTATTAATTTATGTGCTATCGGTGGGATACGAACCTGGGACCCTCGGACTTGCAACCTTACCTATTCGACTATGTTGGACTTGAGAACATAATTTTGGCAAATTATATGCACGGTTTCGACGGATTACAAATGACGGAGTCGCGCATGCGCAGTTCGCATTTCGTTTACTTTCGTCCCTTGGCAGTTTACTTTTCACGTTTTCGTCCCTTGGGAGTTTACTTTTCATGTTTTCGCCCCTGGAGACGTAACCTCGCTTTTCAGTATTCGTCTCGCGCTACTGCCATTCCAAGTGCCGCAGATTCATGCACTTTTAACAAAAAATATGATGTGTAACGAGGGTCGAATTGGCGATTGCGACTCGTGTGATTGCAGCCCTCGCTTCGCTCGGGCCACAAACCTCACACTCGTCGCAATCGCCAACTTTTGACCCTTGTTGCACAATACACTATTCCTCCCACCCTTTTAATGTATAGATTTCGATCTCAAATTGAACCTCACAAAAGACGGTCGCTAGCAAAAAAAAAATGCTAAGAGGTGCCGTATTCGACGTTTGTACCTAAAAAAAATGCAAAAAATTTTGTCTTTTTGGGTATCGACGACGAATTTAGCACACTTAAGATTTTTTGCTTAGGCCTGCCGTTCGCGAGGTTCAATTTCAGTTTAAAATCTATACATTTGTAGAGTGGAAAAAAAGTGTTGTTCAACAAATTTACCCTAGTGCACATTTTGAGAGTTTTCTATATACGAATTAAAAAATCGAAGTCTTTAGTATTTAATACAAAGAATGACAAAAAAGTTAAGCTCCCACCCTATCGAACTGTATATTTTGATCGACAAAAAAATCCTGCGACAGGCGGTCGCTGACAATTAAGTTCGAAAGGTGTCGTATTTTTTGAGTAAATCGAATGCGGCACCTTTAACGATGGTCTTTCTCTCTTGTGGAATTTCGATAGAATTTCTAATTTTCTTTATACCATCAGTACATTATGCTTACGCTTAGAGATGGAAGGACCGGACATTGAAGCCGTAACCCACTAAACTACGAGGCTAGTAGATTAACGAAAATAAATGTTGAATACATGTGTATCTATTTGCTCGGTCTGAAAAACTAATAAATACTGTGCATACGATCGACGTGCATGAACGTCAGTCGTAATGCTGTATGCGTCCACGCGAGTTCGAGCGTCTGTGAATTGGCTTATTATTTGTAGCGCGGAACAATGTAGTGGCACGCAACAATGTAAGGACACGAGAATTTCACGCGATAGTTCGGCAAGTAGAAACTTTATCCGAACCGGCGGTTCAAATAACAGAGGGCTCGGATAATTAGTGTTTGGAAAATCGAGGTTCTACTGTAATCACTAAAAAATTTTAAAATCTTTTCGTCATATTAACGTAAATGCCATCGACTGGCCGAAGAATGACATCACTGAACTTCTTCATCGTCGAATGTTTCTCAACGCTTTTTACACTGAAATTTCTCAATATTTGTGCTAGTATAACTTTAGCCTCGAGCATCGCATACTTTTGCCCTATACAATTTCTCGGACCCGCACTGAACGGTACGTATGCATATGGATGTCGTGTTTTAACGTTCTCTGGCAGAAATCGATCAGGATCGAAGCGTAGAGGATTCGGCCATACTGCGGGATCTCTATGGAGGTAATAAATCTGAACTTCTAAAGTTGCACCCGCGGGAACAGTGTAGTCACCTGAAAATCGCCAGAGTAAAAGAGGAGTCGATTTCTCGACAAAAAGCTTCCTACTGTGTGAAACCACAGCCAAGAAGACAATCTACCTATTTGCATATCTTCTAGCAGGCATCTGCTGATGTCGGTTGCACTTGGATAGAGTCTCAGTACTTCCTTGATAACCCTCTCGAGATATTTGAGATTCGGTAATTCCTTCAAGGTCGTAGCATCATCCGAATCGCCAAGAATATCGTCAAGTTCCTCGTGTAGTTTTCTCTGAACATCTAGCTCATTACCGAGACAGAAAAGTGTCCAGCTGACAAGAGCACCAGTCGTGTCGTGGCCCTGAAAATGAATCCGTAAGATGTATGATCGACGTTATCGGGGGCTGGTCTATACAAGGCTCTGATCGCGAGTTCCGAGGGCACGCTCACCGCAAACATGAATGTACTGGTTTGGTCCCTAATTTCCTCGATCGTCAGAGGATTGTCTTCTTTCTCGTTCGCCTCTAGCAGCAGATCCAAGAAAGCTCTCCTCTTGCGTTTTCCTAGTAACGTTCAACCCTCGTCAAAACTGCACATTGTTCATCGACCTTTTCTTCATTTATACGGTGATCATTGAACTCACCCATTACTTCGTCCTCTCTCGATTCATCGTTTACTGTGACCCTCGATTTTCGTTCCTCTTGCTTTCTCTTGATTACCTACACATGACACCTGTTGTACAATATTGCCTGCAGACTACATATGTTTATATCTGGGGATTCAAAATATATGCAAATTCAAAGTACAAAATAGTATGGCTTACGCTAGTGCACTGATCATGAGCTATATCGACCGCCGTCTTAAAGGATTTACCAGGGGCAGTCCTGTAGAAGATCCAATCCACCATCAACCAAGGCCGAAAGTATCGATTTACGGCACCCGTAGTAATGCTGAATATGCAATAATAATAACAACAGAAAAATGGTACAATTCTTTAGCGGTCTTTGTTTTCTTCCGTTTTGGTACTTACGTCCCAACAGCTCCAATATACTCGTTTTCGATGGCCTCCTGAGCATGAATATTCGTGCCCATCGCCGTTTCTAAATACATTATGTGGATTAATAATAATCGCACATAACATAAGTGTAGTTATAGTATTCATCGTAATGCAAGAAAGTTACCACATATGATATCCAGTGCGCATCTCAAACACAATCCGAATATATCAAATGGCTTGTCACCGTGAATTTTTATCTCACGGTCGATGCAGCTATTAAGTATCGCCGCTTTGTCGATCATCACTTCGGCAAATTCTTCCAGTATGCTGAAATGAAAGGCCGGTGTAATCAACTTCCGATTGTGAAACCATTGATCTCCTGAAATTTTTGTTTCAAATTTAACACTTTTATACAACATTTTATGGAATCTCGTAGGATCGAGACAAGGACCAGACATACCCGTCGACGTCAATAGACCACGTCCTAACCACGGCACTAATGTGTCGTATGCCGACGACTTCGTAATCTGCGTGTTGCTGCGCAGTAATACCTGAACGATTAAATATAGTAATTATGCGAGTACCAGTCGTTAAAAAAACCTCGCCAATATAGATGGCTATCAAATATCGTGATACTACAATATCCGTGGGTGATATTGAAATATCGAGGTTTTACCTCGATATGCTTTGGACTACTAATGTGCACTGTTGGCGTGGGACCTATCCAAGTTCGCATAAATCCATCTTTGTACTGATCAGATATATCCTTAAACCAATCGAGACGAGCTGCGGAAGAAGTGCAGAAATGCTTTGTCAGTCTAGCCTAGATCGTCGTTTAATCGGTCGATTGAACGATATTCAAAGCGATAGTCACTTGCCGTCCTTCGGTAACGACATGAACTGCAACGCCATGCCGAAAAATGGTATCGCGTATTCGGGTCCGGGTATTTTATTGACCCTCTGACGAAACAAGTAGAATCGGTAGAGTGTACCACCCACAGTGTACAGGATTAAAGCGACTACAGCCGCGATGATCAACACGGTCGGATCCATCACCGCACTTACTTTTTGTTACGCAAGACCGAATGGATGAATCTTGAGCGAAACACACGTTGAATCTATAACTGTAGATTTCGGTTGTCCACGATGAAAACGGCGTGAAAAAAATGCGCGTAATGATATCAAAACGGTCCGGATAATTCGCTACTTCAACACGGCTTCGATATCAGATGCGATATCATTGTTTTATTCATTCGTTCGACTATGTACGCTGCTATGTGCGAACTAAATTGTACAGCGCACTGCTCAACAATGTTACCACGACGATTTCTCTAGAGCAACTAAAGGCAGACAGTGACGGTGTATACCAGATTTCATAATCGTCGGCAAGCAACAACCGACGGCATAATTATGTTCAAGGATTTTTATCACTGCCAACATGTATTAAAACATATCTCTAATTATTCTGTCGAGTCACAATGTGTGAAACCCGTATTTCCAATATGACATCGTACCCTGCCATCAGTCTTAGTGATGCCATGTGAGACGAGAATATCGAGACAAGACGAGAATTAAAAAATCGAGAGACGAGACGAGAGAACGATATTTCACTTATCATTTGACTCGGTACAAGGCGAGAGATACCAACCAAGAATGTCAACAGTCTCGTCTTGTCCAAAATGATTTATCTCATTAACCAAAAATTAATTTTTTTCATGACTTGTTATTCGGTTCGGAAAAAATTAGAGTTCAAATTAATTTGTGAATTATAGTTTGTTATAATTATTATTATAGAGGGATAAAATAAGAGAATGAGCATAATAAATATTTTATTTGTTAAAAACAACTCACGTGGAGTGGCCCTCCACAATGATTTAAAAACATATAAAAACCTGGAAGGAAAAAATGAAAAGCTTTCGTGGACAATGGCAGAAGCAGAAAATTCGCAAAATAGGGAAGCGAGGCGAACTTGGATACCCAAAAAAAAAATTGAAAAATTTACAGGTAGCCCGTCTCGCCCCAGACAATTTTCTTTTTCGGACGCATTATAAAACCTATGAAAATATCATTGTTAGGTGATGAATAATATATTATACTTTCGGCAGCGCTGTAGCCACGTTATGTGTTTAAGGAGCCCATCTCGCCCCGGTCTCCCCTACTAAAATTCGGATAACTGTTATGTAACCTGCCTGTAACAATCTCAATGTATCTTGCCAGGAAGCATATATTATTGCAGAAACATAACATGGAACTAACATGTAATGTATCATTCCCATATAACACGCAGTATTTAGAAATAATTTTAGATATATTTACAATGTTTCATATTTTATGAAATATTTCTAAAACATGTGAAAATAATATTTAAAAAATATTCTATCAAAATATTCCAACGAAACGATTCTTAAATATTTCAGAAACATACTTAATCTTTCAACACATCTGAAATATTTCTGAAACATAGTGATAAAATATTTGAAATATTTTTAATTTCATGTTTCCCCGAAACGTTTCTACGAATGTTCCGTGTTCATGAGGGTATGTATACACAATTTGGATCGATGATGCTATTTTTCACATAAATGCTTAAATGTTTAAAAAACATTTCAACGTAAGATGTATCAGCGGACAAAAAAGTATTATCAACATGTATTAGAAACATTTTACTAATATTTTTTAATATTGATAAGATATTTTCAGTATTTCAAAAAAAGATTACTGAAACCTTTTAAAAACATTTCCGTGCTACGAAGGTTGTTATATACAGGTAATCTACCCGTTATATGACTTTTTGGATCAACACGTATGTAGCAAAAAACATGCTTGCAACAATGTTAATATGACGTTGGTTATGGCCAAGTGATGTTATTCGACTAGAAAATAATGACATTACAACAATCCAACGAGCCTCTACACATTCACATAACAGGCTTATAGCCGCTTTCGTGCATAATTATGCGATGGGACTCAAATTGCTTTTTGACATTGCGAGCATTTTTTTTCCCAATTTGTTATGGGCTTCTTTAGTATTTTTCATTTTAATGTCAATGAAATTGGTAATGAGTAGAAGAATTTCCCGACGTATTGTAATATTCCGGTATTGATTACGTACATTTTTCATTTATACTGATGGGGTAATTTCGATCATAGTTTGTTAATAAGCAATTTGAACGCCATATACAATTTACCAAAACTTTATTCCGAACTCCGGCATAGCTGAATGGGTATGGTTGTACACAACAAATCAAAGGGTTCCAGATTCGAGTCTCACCGAAGGCACAAAAATTAATTACGTTTTTTTCAATATATATTTGTTTCTAGTAATACAGTAAATGTACCTACGAATAATAACGATGCTAATTGAGGTATGGTTAATCGCGAATATATTTTCTTAATTGACTTCCGTACTATGTTAACTGTTACAATCAGTTCTGTTGCAGTTATGTAAGTTTTATTGTTTTTGTTGTTACATTTACATATATCGCAATCTTAATTTTAACGTATCCGTTAAAATCCGTTAACGTAACCGTAACATAACCGTTCCGTTTAGATATATAACACTGTTATATGACATGTTATATTGTTGAGCCGGAAATGACAACTTTCCCGTAAGTTGCATGTAACACTCTGGTAATATTACTTGTTGTATTCGATTTTGTTGCCGTTACATTACAGATATAGGGGAGACCAGGGCGAGATGAGCTAGCGAAAAATCAGGGCCCACGAGGGGCGTAATGGGCCACTCTAAACAAGACAGTTAGAAGGCTGCAACGACGAATTATTAACGCATGAGCACTGCTGACAGGTCGAAGTAGGGAAAGTCAAGATATTTGGATAGTACAGGCAGGGGCTAAAAAAAGTGAACAATTTAAGGGTAACCCGTCTCGTCACAGACCATTTTTTTCGGACGCGCTACACAACTGTGAAAACATCATTATTGAATGACAAACAATAATTTATGCTTTCGGCAGCGTTGTAACCACATTATGTGCTTAGGGGGCCCATCTCATCCCGCCCCCCCCCCTTCCCCCTATTTCTATGCTCACTAGGTTGTTTGTAGCGTCCAATAATGTAGTGGCGCGCAACAATGAAAGGACATGAAAATTTCCCATAACAGTCCGGAAAGTAGCAACTTTATCCGAACCGGCAGTGATTTGGATAATAGAGGGTTCGGATAATGGGTACAGCCGACTCTCCGTAATATCGCGCTCTGTAATATCGCGTTTTCCCTCAATTCTCTAAGCTAACTCGCCGTGAGAGGAAGGATTCCCCCACTATGCGGAGTCACTCGGCAATCTCGTGAGGGGAAAACCAGAATCTTAACAACCGGAGAGAGTGCCGCGACCGCGCGAATTTCAGAGAGGGAAGCTAGTTACCCGAGTACGATTTTTGAACGAGGCCCTGTGCAATTTTCAAAGTGTTTCGCGCAACAATTAGTGAACCTAGTGTATCTCGTGAGCGTTACCCATGTTTTGGACACAATGGCATTAAGCGAAAATAAAAATCGGCAATATACACCCACCACTATGAACGCAAAAATAAAAACTTTGGATGAAATTGTTAAAGGCGTACCGACGTCGGAGATCGCCTCAAAATTGGGCTGTCATTCATCAACCAACTCGAGACGTTTTCATAAATTGAAACTTTTAATTATTCTAGTGATATTACACAAAAAATTAAGAGATCGTTAACGCTTTTTTAATAAGTACAATGATGAAGAAGTCGCAGTAATAATATATTTTTTTCATTCATGAAATCCTCAATAAATATAATAATACCGTATATATTAATAATAATAATAATGATTATTGTTAATATCGGTCAATCTATCAAAATATAGTCGTTTGTGCATGCCATTTGTTTTACGCAAAGGGGACGGGGCTGGCCTGCCTCGCGCGGCGCTGCGCCTTCGTCACTTGGATCCGTCTCCGTCTACAGATCAAACTATTAGAATAGAGTGGGGGCATTCCATAATTTTGGACGCTCTGTAATGTCGCACATCCAGAGCCCCGACTCCGCGATATTATGGAGAGTCGACTATATTTGGAAAATCGAGGTTCTACTGTATCACTAAAAGATTTTATCTCCAATCGATCTTTTCGCCATGTTAACGTAAATGCCATCGGCTGGTCTAAGAATGATATCACTGAATTTCTTCATCGTCGAATGTTTCTCGACGCTTTTTATACTGAAATTCCTCAATACTTGTGCTAGTATAATTTTAGCCTCGAGCATCGCGAACTTTTGCCCTATACAATTTCTCGGACCCGCACTGAATGGTACGTATGCATATGGATGTCGTGTGTTAACGTTCTCTGGCAGAAATCGATCGGGATCGAAGCGTAGAGGATCTGGCCATACTGCGGCATTTCTATGTAGCTGATAAATCTGAACAGCTAAAGTTGTACCCGCGGGAACAGTGTAGTCACCTGAAAAGCGCCAGACCGAAAGTGGAGTCGATTACTCAACGGAGAAGCTTCCTATTGTATGAAACTATTACCAAGAAGACAACTTACCTAATTGCATGTCTTTTACCAGGTATCTGCTGATAACGGTTGCACTTGGATAGAGTCTCAATACTTCCTTGATAACCCTCTCGAGATATTTGAGATTCGGTAATTCCTTCAAGGTCGTATCATCATCCGAATCGCCGAGAATATCGTCAAGTTCCTCGTGTACTTGTCTCTGCACATCTAGTTCATTACCAAGACAGAAAAGTGTCCAGCTGACCAGAGCACCAGTCGTGTCATGTCCCTGACAATAAATCGATACGATGTATGATCGACGTTATCGAGGACTGTTCTATGCGAGGTTCTGATCGCGAGTTCCGAGGGCAAGCTCACCGCAAACATGAATGTATTAGTTTGGTCCCTGATTTCTTCGATCGTCAGAGGATTGTCTTCTTTCTCGTTCGCCTCTAGCAGCAGATCCAAGAAAGCTCTCCTCTTGCGTTTTCCTGGTAACGTTCAAGCCCCGTCAAAACTGCACATTGTCCATCAACCTTTTTTGGGAGCCCCTCCATCCCACACATCTCGATTCTCCCCATCATCGATCCTCCACATTCAGTTCTCCACATCACCAGTCCTCCACACACCTTTTCCTCCACAACTCGATTGTACACATTCCTTTTCCGACACATTTCACTTTGACACATCCCAATCCTCCACGTTCGGTTGTCCACGTTCCTTTTCCTCCACATCTCGATTGTACACACTCACTTTCCGACATATTTCGATTCGACACATCCCGATTCTCCACATTCGGTCCTCCACGTTCCCAGTCCTCCACACTCCTTTTCCTTCACATCTTAATTGTACACACTCTCTTTTCGAAACATTTCGATTCAACACATCCCGATCCTCCACGTTCGGTTCTCCACGTTCCCAGTCCTCCACACTCCTTTTCCTCCACATCTCGATTGCACACATTGCCGCTGTCGATATCGATTCGTAAGATAACTCCTGTTGGTTCACCGTAGAAATCAGACCCCGTGAGAACCTCTGCGCGCAAGACGAACTGCGCGAATATTTACCTTACCAACAGGAGTTATCTTACGAATCGATATCGACAGCGGTAATGTGTACAATCGAGATGTGGAGGAAAAGGAGTGTGGCGGACTGGGTGCGTGGAGAACCGAATGTGCAGGATCGGGATGTCTCGAATCGAAATGTGTCGGAAAGAGAGTGTGTACAATTGAGATGTGGAGGGAAAGGAGCGTGGAGGACTGGGAACGTGGAGAACCGAACGGGGAGGATCGGGATGTGTCGAATCGAAATGTTTCGGAAAGAGAGTGCGTACAATCGAGATGTGGAAGAAAAGGAGTGTGGAGGACTGGGAGCGTGGAGGATCGGGATGTGTTCAATCGAAATGTGTCGGAAAGTGAGTGTGTACAATCGAGATGTGAAGGAAAAGGATTGTGGAGGACTGGGAACGTGGAGAACCGAACGTAGAGGATCGGGATGTGTCCAAGTGAAATGTGTCGGAAAAGGAATGTGTACAATCGAGTTGTGGAGGAAAAGGTGTGTGGAGGAGTGGTGATGTGGAGAACCGAAAGTGGAGGATCGATGATGTGGAGAATCGAGATGTGTAGGATAGAGGGGCTCCCCCTTTTTTCATTTATACGTAGATCACCAAACTCACCCGTTACTTCATTCTCTCCCGATTCATCGGTTACTGGGACGCCTAATTTTCGTTCCTCTTGCTTTTTCTTGATTACCTGCAAATGATACCTGGTATACGACTACAGACTACATATTTTTATATTTGGGGATTCAAAATATATACAAATTCAAAGCGCAAAATAATGTAACTCACGCGAGTGCAAAGCTCATGAGCTATATTGACCGCCGCATTGAAGGATTTACCAGTAGCAGTCATGTTGAAGACCCAATCCACCAACAACCAAGGCCGAAAGAATCGATTCACGGCACCCGTAGTAATGCTGAATATGCAATAATAATAACAACACAACAATGATATAATTCTTTAACTGTCTTTGTTTTCTTTCGTTCTGGTACTTACGTCTCAACAGCTTCTATATACTCATTTTCGATGGCTTCCTGAGCATGAATGTTCGTGCCCATTGCCGTTTCTAAATATGCAATGTGGATTAATAATAATGGCACATTACACAAGTGTAGTTATACTATTCATCGTGACGCAAGAAAATTACCACATATGATATCCAGCGCGCATCTCAAACACAATCCAAATATATCGAATGGTTTGTCACCGTGAATTTTTATCTCACGCTCGATGCAACTATTAAGTATCGCCGTTTTGTCGATCATCACTTGGGCAAATTCTTCCAGTATGCTGAAATGAAAGGCCGGTGTAATCAACTTCCGGTTGTGGAACCATTGACCTCCTGAAATTTTTGTTTCAAATTGAACACTTTGTGCAACATCTTGTGGAATGTCATAGGATACTGATAAGGCCCAAACATACCGGTAGACGTCAATAGACCACGTCCCAACCACGGTACTAAATTGTCGTATGCCCTAGACTTCGTGATTTGCGTGTTGTTGCGCAGTATTACCTGAACGATTAAATATAGAAATGATGAGAGTGCCAGTCAAGAGAAAAACCTCGCCAGTACAGATGTCTATCGAATTTCATGATATTACGATCTCCGTCAGTTCTATTGGATTATCGAGGTTTTACCTCGATATGCTTTGGACTACGAATGTGTGCCGTTGGCATGGTGCCTATCCAAGTTCGTATAAATCCATCTTTGTACTGATCGGCTATATTCTTGAACCAATCAAGACGACCTGCGGACAAAGTGCAGAAACGCTTTGTCAGTCTAGACCAGAGATCGTCGTTTAACCGAGCGATTGAACGATATCATAAGTGATAGTCACTTGCCGTCCTTCGGTACCGACAGCAACTGCAACACTATGCCGAAAAATGGTATCGCGTATTCGGGCCCGGGTATTTTATTAACCCGCTGACGAAACACGTAGAATTGGTACAGTCTGCCACCGGCGGTGTACAGAATTAGAGCGACTATAGCCGCGATGATCAGCACGGTGGGATCCATCTCCGCACCTACTTTTTGTTACGCAAGAACGAATGGATGAATCGTGAGCGGAGCTCACAACGAAACTATAACTGCAAATTTCGGTTATCTACGATCAAAACGGCGTGAAAAAAATGCACCTAACGATATCAAAACGTTCCCGATAATTGCCTACTTTAACACGGCTTCGATATCAGAGACACACTATCATCATTTCAATTGTACAGCGGATAAATTGTACAGCGGACCGCTCGACGATGCTGCCACGACGATCGCTCTGGAGCGACTAAATGCAGATAGCGACGGTGTACCCCAGATTTCACAATCTTCGGTGTACAAGAACCGGCGGATGGCTTATGGTCAAGGATTTGTGTCGCTGCCGTGTGTATGAAAGCCCGGCTGGTATTATTCTGTCGAGTCACGATGCGCGAAACTGGTATTTCAAGTACAACATTGTACCCTGCAATCACTGCACGATCTCTCATAAGGCGAAATTTACTAGATCTGGGGTATTTACTATTATGTGAATACCAATAATTCATTTCAAACGTTACCGAAAGATTTTTTGATAGCACTAAATAAAAATATAATACTATCTATAAAAATTAAAAAATTCACAAAACAGTATTTGTTATGTATAATGTCAGAAAACGAAGGAATCCTGTAGAGTTTTCAAGGTGGGCTTATGAAGCTCTTGTCGTCATCCTCCCACAAAGGTTCGATGATGCTGCACTTGACCGGGGTCTTGGCAAGTGGCTTCGTCGGCGGTAGAGTGGTCGGCAAAAATTCTCCTGGCCAAAGGTGAATAGCCCCGAGATAGACTAGGCCGACGAGCATTCGACGAACGAACGGCACGAGCCAGCCCAAACAGTACCATCGCATTCGCATATTCTGCGGCCACACGAAGATCAGTCGTTGATCATCACCTGATTATCAAAATTTTACGCCGATTCACTACGGCGATGGAAAAGTAAATCGAACTCTCGTCCGAGTATAGACAGAAAAAAACAATTTCGTAAAATCGGAATGCGAAATTTCGTCAAAATTATTTTGTTAAATAAGTGACAAACTTGTTTGTCACTTATTTGAATACACGAACCTGTCTTTTCATTTCCTGTATTATTAACAATTATAGTTTGTACTTTTGTTTGTAATAGAAAATTAACAAATAAAAAATTGTAGACGTTTGTGGACAATAATTTGTTGTAAAAAGTATACATTTTTTTTACTGTGTACATTTGTAATAGCGTAGAAGTTAGCAACGTTCCTCCAAATGTATCATTGACAGTTGTCACTTTTCTCAAATAATTTATATTCCGGTGAAACAATTTTTAAAAAGTATTACTTCATATTATTTTATTATTATTATTATATAATTATAATTATTATAAATATTTATATTATTATATACATTATATTATATTATCGGCTCGCTAGGAAAACAACTTTCTGCGAAACGTGACAGCTGTCAATAATTTTGTTGGAGCAACGTTCTATGCCTTATATTTGTGAGTGTTCAAAAGCCCGATAAGGTCTTGTAGCAGGCCCAATCAGGCCTTTTCCTCACTTCATCGACCGTTCGTAACATTAAAAGTTTTTTATCTGGGCAATACCCAAAATCTATCGAAGTAATTGTTTCGACAAAAATTAATCAATAAAATAGTGCAATGTCTTTTCTAGAGAAAAAAAAAAATGTTCATCGACTCGGTATTTTTTGCTATGAGAATACAGTAGAACCTCGATTATCCGCGGCGGGCGGGACCGGAGAGTACACGGATAATTGAAACACACGGATAATCCGCATTCGTCATAAAGGGTTTTTATTTTGTACGGTGTTATGAAAAACGTAGTCATACGAGATCTTACATTTGCGGTTAACAACACTTTGGTATGTAGTTCTAGTTATCACGCTCTTTTTACTCTCGTTTTTTAATCACTTTCTTCGGCTTTTGATTTTAATGTAGGTAAACAATGTATGTAAACAAAACTAGTGTAGTCCGCCCAGGGATAGGTATAGGATAAAACTATTACAAACTTAACAACTAATTTATAAAAGTATAGTAAGAATAAAAAAGTTTATCGAAGAAAAAAAAGAAAAAAAGCTTTGCACGGTTAAACCGCCGCCCGGTTGATCCGCACCCGCTTAATCGAGGTTCTACTGTAGTTCACTCGATAGGTAGTAAGTAAAGTACCTGACTTTCTTCGTACCGTCGACCATTTGACATGATAGGGTATCACACCGGGTGGAGCCCGAAATATCTTTTTTTCATTTTTCCAAGCGAGACATCTTTTCGAGTCTTTCGCCTTTACTTTTTTAGCTGATTCGAAAGCTGCCTCGATCGTGATCGCAGACTCGGAAGACTCTTTCGTTTCCACTGAAAATTTATCGTCTACATCCGCTAGCATTATTGCACTCTGCATATTGTAATTTTCTCAAGTCATTCCAACGAGACAACCTTGCCGTACAAGGTTCAGAAGTTCCACACCGATTGTCATTACCTCCGTGATGACACGATCGATTGCAACCCAATAACAAACCCCCAACAGCCCACCGTACAAACGTGACGCAGCAAATTTTGACGAGTCATCGCATTCGCGAGTTTTTTTTCTGTGCGACTTCGATATTCGAGAATGTAGGCACGCGTGTTATGTCTAACGATAGCAGTGACGTAACTCTACAGAGGATTAGTCGTCTCATCCTGTGGCGTGTCGGCGGCTTCGTTGTTTCTCCCACAGATATAACACGCAATCTCGGCAGCGTCAAAATTCAATGTGATGTTTTTTTTTTTATAAATAAAATTTTATTTTTCAACAAATTACAATCGAGGCTGAATTCCGTGCATCATTGATCGATTCCGAAATATGGCAAATTCACGAAATCACGGTACGTAACCTGGAACGTTGAGTCTCTCGATAATAATTTGACACGGTTCACAGCTGCGGATTTGTCGTGAGATATGATTGGTAACGAAAAAAAAAATATTTCAGATAATCCGGCTCGGCCGACTGAAGCAAGTTGTTGCAAATGTAAGATATTTTAACATTTATTCGGTGTCGGAGATACCAGAGAGGAAGTTTCTCGTAAAAGGAAGTGCATCATTTTTATGCAACCGGTTTCAGCTCGAAGCCTAAATGACTTCGAGCTGAAACCTTATTCTTAGCTGTAATTGTGAGCGTGTGTATGAGATTTCTGTAGGATGCGTGTATGTGAGTGTGTGTGAATTTGGCCGTGAGAGCGTCTCTGAGTGTCTGTAAGTTCTGTGAGAGGGGAACGTACGGGTAGAAGGACGGACAGACATACAAACGGACAAAGTCAAAGACTCTTATTTGCGTATACGGAGAAGAGATTATTAATTATAAATGAAAACGTCGATAAATCTGGTATCTCCGAAGCCCTGGTAGTCCAAACGCCAGACGTGGTTCTGTATGCAATCCGAGGTCGCCGAAATAACTTTGTTCGATTCAATGGATTTTTACCTCCCGATCACGAATATATAAGGTGTTTTGCGGAAATCCTGGTCGTTTAATTGTTAATCGCAATTGTTTATTAACAAAATAAGTTATTGTTTTTTTCACTTCGGATATTTTTTTTTTCGTATACTTTGTTTGATTTTGAGTCGAAAATGTTGTATGCAATTTTACTCTATAATCTATAGATTCGGAGCAATAAATTATTGAAAGTTGCAAATAGGCCAAAACTGCTCTACTTAACAAATTTGTAGCGCCGAAAATATAGATCATAGATGAAAATTGTAAAGGACTTTTATTCGCCAAATGAACCGAGGAATATGGAGAAAAAATATGCGACATTGTGCGGAACCGAATATTATGATTTTCAATCAGTCGCGCAACCGTAGGCTTTTCGGTCATACCGTATGCGCGGCTATTCCTTCATATCCCCGAAAAAACTGCGGTTGCGCGACTGATTGAGAATCATAATATTCGGTCCGGCATAATGTCGCATTTTTTTTTTCCATATTCCTCGGTTCATTTGGCGAATAAAAGTCCTTTACAATTTTCGTCTATGACCTATATTTTCGGCGCTACAAATTTGTTAAGTAGAACAGTTTTGGCCTATTTTCAACTTTCAATAATTTATTGCCCCGAATCTATAGGTTATAGAGTAAAATTGCATAGAACATTTTCGACTCAAAATCAACCAAAATATACGAAAAAAAAATATCCGAAGTGAACAAAATAATAACTTATTTTGTTAATAAACAATTGCGATTGACAATTAAACGACCAGGATTTCCGCAAAATACCTTATATATTCGTGATCGGGAGGTGAAAATCTATTGAATCCAACAAAGTTATTTCGGCGACCTCGGATTGCATACAGAACCACGTCTGGCGTCTGGACTATGGAATAGCGTGGACAGAACCTATTTTACGATTAAAAAATATGAATGTCGCAAAAACAGGTTCAAAGTCAGATGCGAAAATGAAGAAGGAACCGTCTGGTGCTCCGTACTTGGAGGACGCGCTCTCGAAGTTCGAGGAACGACGCGGCGATTTGGCAAATCGTCAGCAATACCTTACGGAAAAGATAACAACGATGGAAAGATGCATACCAGCCCTGATGGCGTTCAACATGTGGACGTCGGGAAGGAACTGTGACGACCCACCTCTCTGCAAAGTCAGACAGATAATGAACAAACTGTCGCCGAATTCGGATCCAACGGAGAAACTCGTGGAGAAGCTCAAGACGACGGTGAAGAGTCTCAACATGGAAACGGCCGAGTTGCACGTACGGCACGATTGAATTCGACATTCGACGAGCTCCGGTAAATCTCGATTGTTCGAGATAAAAAGAAAATTCCAAAAGTTAATGCGTATAATTGGGCGATTCGATAATTTTATCATACTGTCGGATTGTTATTCATTTTATTCGGTTGTTCGGTTCGCGACTTCTCCGCTTCATTCCGGCAATGTTTAGGGGATGAAAAAAAAATGTTGGTAGGGATAGCACATTATCCGTTGCAGGAGAAGATTATCGAGGCGGACATAGCGCTCGAAGAGTCCGGAATGGAGTTGGACTCGATCGTACTGGCCAACGAGGAATTCGAGGGAAAGCTGAAGAGTCTCGAGAGGGAATTGAAGAGAAACGAGACACCGAGCTTGACCTCGATAAACTCGGAGGATCTCGTCTGTCTCTCGAAGATTCGTCAGCTCGGCGAGGAACAGGTCGTACTTAAGAACAGCATAAGAGATCTTGAGGAACGTGAGGCGATGTTTCACGAGCAGATGAATCGCTTACTGACGTCGAAAGAATTTCGCAAGTCCTCGTGCGGCAGTGGCTCGAAAAAGAAGATCCAGGAACTCGAGTATCCGATGCATGAACAAATGTACAACGATCCTCGACCAATGAAGAAATCGACTATGAAGGAAAAGGAACTTGTGAGTGAAAAATAATAATGAACATTGAGGAGAGCGGGGAGAGCGGGGTAAAATGGGGCAATGGGACAAAACTGGACAATGAGCCAGAACACAATTTTCCAATAATTTTTGAAAATTTTATTTTATTTATAATTTCATTTTTAAATTTAATTTTCAGATTTAATTTTTAAATTTAATTTCTAAATTTAATTTTTAAATTTAATTTCTAAATTTAATTTTTAATTTAATTTCATTTAATAATTTTGAAAGTTGCGTTTTACCCCACTGTCCCATTTTGCCCCACTATCACATTTTACCCCGCTCTTCCCCACTTGAAACTCAAGTCGTAGTTGCAGCTTTCGTTCGAAAAATCTATCATTCCTCGGGAGAGTTTCAAGATCCAATCGGTCCAAAATTATATTCGGGCTTTTCTAGAATCAGCAAAAAAAAAACTCGTCGCCAAAAAAAGTACCGACCGCTACTAGTAGAACTGATCAAGTAGTTGTTTTTTGTGCGCTATTGGACGCACAATACAGCGTTTATTCCTTTCATAGACTATTTATATTTATTGATAGACCGGAACGGAGGGTCCGGGCAATCCCGCAAAGGCCGTCGGAGCTAAATCCGAAGAAAAGGGCAATCACGCCAAGCCACATGATCCAATCGCCACCGCAGCTTCTGGTCGAGATAATGTTGAGCACGGAAGAAAACTACCCGACAGATTCGTCAGCAACAAAACGGAGGTTTGTCCGAAACTTAAAATAAACCTGAAGATCATATCGACAGCATAATGCCAAAAGGACAAACAGGCTATGCTGATGTACAGTCGATCTGCCCTTACGGAATTATGGAATTATTAGGTCATCTATACAGGAAACATCCACTTCGATGATGCATGTTTTTCTTTTATTTAATTCCTTTCAGCTCGATTCCTTGAAGACGTCTCCAGTCTCGAATGGTTGTCACGACAAATCTTCCTGTCCGAAGACTTCAAAAGCGAGTAAAACTCACACCTCCCGCAGTAATCTGGCATTTTGCAAAGCCTGCGCGAGATTATCTTCCCGACTACCGCAGCGTCTCCAACAACGCGGCTGTTCTCCAAAGACGTGCGGCCTTCGACTGGTCCCCCAGTCAAACTTGTCGAGGGAACAAGTCTGTGACACTTGTTGTAAAGCTTCCGGGATTATTGCAAAGTCCTCCGGCATAAGATCGAAATCTGGCAAAGCCGATCCACGGCGTCAAAGACCGACGTCTTGCAAGCTTGACAATTCTCCGTGCCGGAAGTGCGAAAATTTAGCGACATGTAAAGAGTGTCTTGGGCTAACGATATCGACTTTCTGCCGTTGTTCTTGCAAGGGCAAGTGCGCCATCGGCGAGTCCGACGTTCCGTGCAACTGTGCCGAATATCTGAGCTCCTCCGATGATCAAGGCTATCAACCGAGCGGAGATACGGCCAAGATCAACGATCTGAGCAGCAGCACCGACGATGAATACTGCGAATGCTGCGACTGCGGTTGCGAGGACAGCGACGAATTTTCTGATTCCTGTCAATGTTGAATTTTTTCCGTTTTTTTTTTGTTTGTATTTTCGGGCTGCTCAATTTCTTTTCTTATCAGGTTTCGATAAGCTACGTGATCGTCGATATCTTGCCCAAGCGATTGTAAAGATTTGTATTATCGCAAATTATTTTTATTTTGCTATCGATATCGATATCATCATACGGAAGGAAACTAAGAATAAGCAAGATATGAATCAGCTCGCGACTGATTAGAACGGTTCGTCGAACGGATAATATTTGTGTTCCACTGAGCTGTAAATAAAATCGTACATCAGATCATCAGATACATCAGAAAAAAAAATATAGCCATACTTTTCGTACCTCTGCATTCTGCAAATGCGACCATTGCAATCGAAAGAATGAATTTGCTTTACGTCCTCCATCGATAGTTTGAAATCGAGGATATCGAAATTTTCCTGCATTCGACTCTTTGATACCGATTTTGGGATCACGATGTGTCCACGCTCGATCTAGGAACATTTAATTGTTAAATTGATTAGTTAATTTTTTAAAAATGTCGCTATGGTTCAAGATTACCTGGTAGCGAAGAACCACTTGAGCCGGGGTTTTATTGTACTTGGCAGCGATCGTTTTGATCTTTTTATCCTCGAGGAGTAGAGCGTCTTCGGGCTTGGCCCAAGGTCTGTCCGGTGATCCTAGTGGGCTGTACGCCGTTACGACGATATCCTTCGACTTGCAGAATTCGGATAACTTTACCTGTGTCAAATAGGGATGACACTCTATTTGATTCGTCACCGGCTTTATCTTGCAGCACGACAGAAGTCTTTCGATCTGACGGGAATTGAAGTTACTTATGCCGATGTTCTTTACCAGGCCTTTCTCCAAAAGGCCTTCCATTGCCTTCCAAGTATCGACGTAATCGATATCGGTCGTCAAAATTTTGCCGTCTTTCGTTGTTGGAAACAATTCTTCTCCCTCTAAATACAGAAACACGACGCAGCGTTATCGACATTTTTTATCCTAGCAACATCCACACCATACACTATTATACCTATAGCGAGTGCTATGAAAGAAAAGGGCGGATCTCACACCATTTACCATGAAAATGATCCGAGACACGCCCTTCTATTTCTTTTAGGAGTCAATCGAGTATTAATTAATTATTCTAAAAAATAATGTTCGACTTCAACTGCCTTGATTTCTTTCCTTGTTGTCGCGGTTAAGGGACCTTGCACAGTAAAAAAAAAATTTTAATTTTTATGTCACTGTTTCATAAAAGTTGAAAATTGAAATGATCATATCGCTTTCTCATAATGTTCCTTTATTCGCAACGCTTCTTCTATAAGAAAGCCTTACTATATTTTTTTTTTTACTTCCTCACAGAGGAAGCTTTGCGAATAAAGGAACATTATGAGAAAGCGATATGAAAATTTCAATTTTCAACTTTTATGAGGAATCGTTATGAAAATGTAAATTTTCACCTTTTATGAGGAACCCATATGAAAATGTCAATTTTTCAACTTGAAAAAAATTATGTTAAAATAACGTCGCGCTTCACTTTGTCGGATCTATGTTCATCGCGAAGAAATACATGAAATTATGCGCTCCTGAATACTTTTTTTTGGCACTAGATTTTTACTCAAGAAATCCAAATGATACTCTCCTCTAGTTTTTTCAATCCCGTCATATACTTCATCTTATGTATTTCTTGCCGTAGAACATGATATGGGTCTGATGACTTGAGTTTTCCTACGATTCCATAGAAAAGCAAATAAGTATTTTTTTTTAATATGCAAAATTACTCATTTTTAGAATATTGGTTACAATGAGGATTGAATTTTCTTTTTTTTTACTTTTATAAAATTTAAACGGCTAGATCGGTTCTTACCAAATTTAATAGGGAACATAGGTCCATAATAATTTGTTTAGGTCGAATTTTTAGGCATAAATTTCAAAAATTATAAGAGCCAAACTGCAAATGATATTTTTTGAAAGAGTCACAAAACCGAGACCGCTCGACCGATTATTACGAAATTCAATAACGAAAATTGTTCGATGTTGATGTACTTCTGTAGAATCCAGACATTTTTCCTAAATGTGATTTTTCGACGTTTTGGAACATTCTGACCACGTTTTTATTAAAATCTCGCAAATTTTTTTTTTCATCTAAACGACGCTTTTTTATGAGGAAGCAAAAAATACGGAATTTGTATAGCCAATGTTATGAAACTGAACTATTTGGTAAATAATAATAATTTTTTTTTTTTTTTCATTTACCAAAATGTTCCGTCGTTGAAATGATTAAAGATTTACTGACAATGCTTCCTCTATGTGGAAGACAAATTACGAAAAATACTTTTCGTTTTGTAACTTTTTCATAAAACTTCATTACATGACGAAGCTATGTAAAATTTCCGTCAATTTTTTTTTAGTAGAAAAACGGGTCTTCGACAATTAAAAATTGTAAAAATAATAGAAGAAAATTGTAGACGTTTCTTAACAATAAGTGTTTGCTATATGTATGTGCAGAGTTAAAGTATACCTTTGAATCCGAAGGGCCAGTGAATCAAGTAAAGATCCAGATAATCGATGCACAGATCTTTGAGAGTGTTTCTCAACGCCGGCTCGACTAGGTCCGGACGATGATTGGTATTCCAAAGCTTGCTGGTCACGAAAATGTCTTCGCGTTTTATAACCCGTTCGGCAATTTTCGTCGTAAGGGCTTCACCAATTTCCTTTTCGTTTCCGTAGACCGGTGCACAATCGATGTGTCTGTAACCGATGTCGATCGCATCTTTCACTGCCTGAGATACTTCACCGGGTTTGGACTAAAAAAAAAACAATAAGCGTATTTTTAACGAACGTTCCTGTTTTCATCTCATCGTTATATTTTTCATCCTATTTAAGATTATGTGAAAACTCTTGGGTCCCACCTAAACTGGACGAGGCCGGTTTTCCAAAGCTACCCAGTAAACACAGTAATCTAACAGCAATGTAACAGAAATGTATCCGAAAATAACAGGCAATATTACGAGAATGTTGCATGTAAATTGGATGTAAGTTGCCATTTCCGACTCAGCAATATAACACTGTTATATTGCCGTGTTATATCGCTGTTATATAACAATGTAACATACAATTTTTATTTAAAAAACATATTATGTCTAATCCCATCCTTGGGATCAGCATCTTTATTGGTGACAAACTATATTATTCTATCGATAGGAACAAATACATCTCAGAAAAAACGTTATTAATTTATGTGCTATCGGCGGGATAAGAACTTGAGAACATAGTTTTGGCAAATTATATACACGGCTTAGACGGATTACCTACGGATCATGACTGATGTATAGACTTTAATTTCTAGCATTAAATATTAGTCGGTCAGCCCTTTGACGGTAATAAGGAGACCAGTAATTATTTGCTTGTTATAACATAGTTATATGTATGTCACACTTTGTAACATTAACATTGCCCGTAGATTAGTAATGGTCATAAACATTGTTGTAAACATGCTATATAATCGTTACGGAGTCCAGTTACATTATTGTAATGTAATTACGTTATACGCTACTAACATTACCTGAGTATCACGAAAGTTACACTCACATTGTTACATGTATGTTATGTAACGGTTACACAATTTTTATACATAAATATAACGTTACACTGATATATAACAGTTACATTCATTGCATATAACAATTGTAACATTACATATTACTCCCATGTTATATACCCTCTATACATCGGAAGAATAACATTGCTACATTACATGTAACTTCCACGTTATGTTGCCATAATAAAACGTGTCCGCTGGGTATGATGCATTTTTTCACGAGTGCTAGTATATTCGCCCAATAGAAAAGTCTCGTCGTAAGCTGGTATAATATCCGCTATCGCTGAGACTATTCATTTGAGCATGCTTCACAGCACCCTTCAAAAAACGTTGATTGCAGTTTTTATCACTGACAGCGGAATTTTATATGCCCTCAAATAATTCGATATGTGTACCCTGTCAGAAATCACCGAGGCAAAATGAGGGTAAACCGATGCTCGGTTTCGGACACTTTCCCGAGGGTTTTTTAGCCCAAACCGACGATAAAAATGTTATCTTTTGATCGTCAGTTCATCCTCTATTCATCATCGGTCGCATTGAAACCGATGTGATTGAGCATGCACGGCTACGAACATCGGTTTACTCTCGGTGAACCCTCGGTCACGTTGAAACCGACGATTATGAAAAAAGGCTGCGATCGTCGGTTTACGCTCGGTGAACCCTCGGTCGCATCGAAATCGATGCCATTGAGAATGCACGGCTGCGAACATCGGTTAATTCTCGGTGAACCTTCCGTCTGATCGAAACCGATGTTCTAGGTTTACCTCGGTTCACCCTCAGGAACCCTCGGAAAAGTGTCCGAAACCGATGATTCGCGATCCCTCGGTAGTTTCTGATAGGGTATTTTTCGTCCAGAACACGAATTCGATATCAGTTTCGGTCTAAAGACGACACGGCCATTGCTAAGTGACGAAATAATTGTGACGGCTACAAAAAGCCCGCTCCTCAAAAGAATAGCTGGGAACGACTCGAGCAACAACCTCCGAAAACATTGGAGATCCACGCAGGATCCCCGAAACGCGCCGATAAGATACAGCGCGGGCGAGACGGGTGCCCGTTTCGCGAGTCAGCGGCAACGGAAGAGTCTACCTTCAGGATCCATCGCGCACCATCGATCTCGCATCAGCCACGCAAAAGATGCGTAAGCCGCGCGATACTGGGAGGCGAGGAAAGAAGCACCGATTGACGTCACATTGACGTCACACCGCACGGAAGGGGGGAGCCCGAATCGGTCCATGTGCGACACGGCCGATCGGGTATAAAAGGCCGCCCAAAAGCACCGAAAATCACTCTTAGTTCGACAGCGACTTCGTGCACAACTAAGTTTCACTCCGAACGCCAGCATCGGCAAAAACTTCCACAGAGACGGAGATAACAGCTGCTGTCTGGATTACCCTTTTACCTTAAAACAGCCTCGGCGACTTCTTTCGGGGATGGGAGTTTTCCGAAGGCAGCGTCGGCGACTACTCTCGGAGACGGGGGTGATTGCTTTCGTCTGTTTCCCTTACCCATTTTTTATTTTTACTTATTCAAACTTATTTCAGCACGAAACCGAATTAACGAAAGATATTTTTTTGTGTCATTGAGAGTTACCAACGATTTAATTTATTGTATTCGAATAAAACAAAGTTATTTAATTAACATTTAGAATCAATTTCGTGTCTCGAGTTTTTATTTACAGCACCTGCCCTTCTCTCTGTGAGAAACGAACTCACGTAACATCGCTTTTGGAGCAAAGAGTGTAAGCCTCCATAAAGTGAAACGTTACAATAGTTATTTTCGTTACAAGGGCGAGAAAAATCGATTGTTCTCGACGAGTGTCAAGTGGCATACGAGCCGAAGGCGAGTGAGGCGCTCCACACGAGTGCGAGAGAACGATTTTTCTTGCCCGTCTCACGAACCGGTTTTTCGGTTTTTTCCCGCACGAGTGCGGGAAAAAAATACGGAATATATAGTTTATTCAATTTTTAAACATATATTTAAAACATATACGTGAAACAGTCAAACATAGCACGAACACAGCGACATAACTACGCCTCGACGTTTTTGAGTTTTTTGTAAGAATTTTTTTACCATATCCGGTGTACAAAGTGAAAGGCGTGAAAATAAATATTCAACAAACATTAAGAAATATGAAACTAATATGAAATAATATGAAATTAATTTTTAACAAATATCAAGTAAAATTGTTCCCAAAGATTCAGAGCACGGAAGAAAAATAAAAGTAGTCGTGTATAAAAACTGTAACGCAGAGTGCCTACCTACCTGCCTACCTACGTGGAATATCTATAACTGCGCACAATAATCAACGTTTGCTCACTGCCTATACATGTTGCGTACGTCGTACTTAAACAAACATTTATAATCCATCGTACAGATATTTATCAACTGTACGATGGTGCTCTTATCACAACTTCGCGGTTTGTATGTACGATGAGCGTCCAACAAAGATACCCTGCAAAATATAACTCTGACACGACTCGTGATTATTATGCTCCATCGAGTTCTATGAATGAAATGTTATTTAAAAATAGAATACATTGCAGTGCGAGAACAATGCACGTCCCGTATATGACACAGACAATGAAGTTTTTTCGAATTCGACGAAACGTAGTATTTTGTAAATCACACCCAGCAGACAAAAAACCAAAAAAAAACAACAGGTACGCGCTTTTTTGTTACGGCAAAAGCAGATACACATTGGAATAGGAGAAACAACGAATTTATTTTATTATGGGTGTAAAAAATGTTATTAATATTCTATTAAACATACTTTCCAAGTGCCCAATCCCAAATTCGGAGATTGATTTCCATTGTAAAATTTCACCGACATTTTTTTTTTTTTTTACTAGACGCAAAATTCGATCCGTAGACAAAAGCGACAGTTGAATTTGTCGGACGAGGTTAACTCAATTTAAGTGCAAACAATAATGCCAGATGTTCTGTTCGTGATGCGGTATCGCGACTGACTGATGATGCGACGTGTCAGTTGACGGCCAATCGAGCTTGGTTCTGTAAAAACAAAAAAATCGTTTAATCTATATAAACCCACTACATACCGACTGCTGTCACTCATTGGAAACTTTTACAGTATCCGCTATTCTTGCAGAAGCGCAGTTATCCACTTCTTTATTTAGCGAGGTTCGCTCGGTAACGATAACAGTGCCATTGGTTATCGTCGTAACAGATCATCTTTTTTGCCCATACGCTCAAACAATACCCTTAATTCAATGATGGTTGTCTCCGCGTATATTGAATTATTTTCTTCGCAGTGATAAAACCGTTATTTTTATCATATTAATTGAAGACGATAACGAGTACAAAGCTTTCATTGCTACTGCTCTTACGATTTACACTAAAGGATTTTGCGTCGATTAATACCTTGAAAGGATATGGATGGACGAAGTTTATTAGATTCTGTGCGAATTCGGCTTGGAGTGGAGATTTTGGAATTTACAAATAGTGATTCGTTTTTTTTTTTTATTCTTAACGAAAACATGATTTTATACGAACATCGTGTAGAAAACTGTCGAGACACATTCGATATGATGGACAATAATAATATATAATTTATAATTTGATAACGCAACTTCGTATACGAGACTCACGTGACTTGAATGCACTTTTTTACCTCACGCAAATTACACTTTTTTCAGAATGGGATGTTAAACGGGAAGTACGGACTGGCCTCGGCCCTGAAAAATAGAAATCATCGAGTTCAAATACATTCCAGACAATATTGTCATTAGTCGTTATATTGTTATCGTTGGGACTCGAACTAATATATTTTAAATAACGTCTTCGTAGGAGTACGAAGTCACTCAGTATTTTGTTTTTCCTGGCATTGCAAATTTGTTCTCCTGCGCCCAGTAAGAAAGGTTTGTACATTTAACGAACCTTTCTCAAAACACGACATTCTCAAAAAATGTCGAGCAATGATACAATTATTGTCTTGTTAATTTAACAATTTTTTAAAAAGTCACTAGCTTAGTTATTTTCAGAAAAAGGCATTCGATATCGATCACAAATTCGATACGCGGAAATTAATCAAATAATTCATTTCCATTCTCGAAAACATAGTCCACGATGAAAATCATCTTCATCAGCTGATCACACTGAAATACATAACTCCCGTCTTTTTGCCCTACAGCTCAGTCGGAAGTTAAAACATGCGGTTCGTTAACAAAAGAAAAAATCGTAAAAATAAAAAACAAAAATTTTTGACCTTGTGGAAATGTATCTTTTTATGTACAAATTATTTGCGAGCCCATGCTTACCCGATCATTGGGCACATTCGTCCGTTGCAATCGAAGGTATCGATGTAGGCGATATCTTCGGGGCTGAGCTTGAAGTCGAAGATATCGGCGTTCTGAGCGATACGTGACTTATTCACGGACTTCGGAATAACAACGTTGCCACGGTCGAGCTATGGAAAACAAGTCGTGAAAACAGCAGAGTTAGCCATCATTATCAAACTTTGTACTTTCCTATATAGGTCCGTGGACAAAGCATCGGGAAAACTTACCTGATAGCGTATGAAAACCTGTGCAGCTGTTTTATTATATTTCTTGGCAAGTTCGAGCAGCTTGGTATCTTCGAGAAGCTTCGGCTCGTCGGGCTTCGCCCATGGTCTGTCCGGCGAACCCAGGGGACTGTAAGCTGTTATAACGATGTCTCTGGCTTTGCAAAACTCCGCGAGCTTCTTCTGATTCAAGTACGGATGGCATTCGATCTGAAAAAATTTAAACGAACAATACCGCACTATTAGTCGATCTTAAAACTTCAATTAATTAAGTTTAAGTGTAATATGTACACATATTACACTTAAACATTAATAATAAACATATACATATGTTTATTATTAAGTTTAAGCTTATATATATATTTTTGAATACGTATAGATTTTTTCAGTATTTTGTGTAATTTTTGAAAGGGACGTTTTTTATTAACTAAAAACGCAATTTTCAAAAGTGACACGAAGTTCTGAAAAAATTCATACGTATTCAGAAAAATTAACAAATTGTTTTCATTCAAAAAAAAGTTACGTAACCGGGTGATTTGTTGAGAATTTTTTTTTCGTTACTTTGTTAATAAGATTTTGGAATTATCATTATGAAAAATCAATCTTTTCAGCACCTTCCATATGCTTCATTTTTTCAGATTTGTATCCCATCGAAGAAGTGTTCGGAATTCTTGCTGAACTCACATAGGCTCAGACTGTTCGCAAGTAGGGGAAACCGGGGCAAGATGGGCTAGTGAACAATCAGGCCGACCCGAGGCGTAATGGGCCATCCAAAAATGATTTAAAAACATATAAAAACTTAGAAGGAAAAAAATTAAAACGTTCCGTGAATAATGACAGAAGCAGAAAATTCGCAAAATAAGCGAGAGGGACCCCAGAAAATTTTCTTTTTCGCACGCGTTATAAAACCTATGAAAATTGTTGAGTGACAAATAATAGATTATACTTTCGGCAGCGTTGTAGCCGCGTTATTTATTTAGGGGGCCCATCTCGCCCCAGTCAACCTACGACTTCATCAAAAATATGGCCACTGTAGACATAGCTTTTTGAAAGTTATTTGAGTAGGTGTATTATTAAACAATGATCCAGAACTGTACGCAAAGAATGGACGTACCTGATTCGTAACAGGTTTGATCGTCGAATTTTTCAACAGTCTCTCGATTTGTTCCGAATTAAAGTTGCTGACACCGATGTTTTTGGTCAAACCTTTCTTCATCACGGCCTCCATGCCCTTCCACGTATCGAGATAATCGGTATTGCTGAGGACCGGACTACCATCGGGATTTTTTGGGAAAAGTTCGTCACCCTCTTTGTAAGCGATCGGCCAGTGAATAAGATATAGATCGAGATATTCGAGACCCAGATTGTTTAGGGACTGCCTGATCGCGTGCTCCACCAGATCGGTGGTGTGATAGGTGCACCATAGTTTGCTCGTTATGAAGAGATCTTCACGTTTAACGACACCCTCGGAAATCTTAATCTTCAGAGCTTCGCCGACTTCCTTCTCGTTTCCGTAAACGTGAGCGCAATCTATGTGTCTGTAGCCGATGTCGATCGCATCCTTGACTGCCTGATCCACGTCGCCGGGCCTCGACTATAAATGGAAACAAAGATTTATCATCTATAAAAAAACGACGACCAGCTTTATCTCATATCGTTAATCAGTAGAAATTACCTGCCCCAGAGATAAATCGTGGTCGCGTTACTCGCGCGTTCTCATAAGGTACACAGTAAACAAAAAAGAATCTTCTTTTTACAACAATTTATTGTCCACAATATTTCAATTGTTAATTTTTCGATTCCACCATCCGGTTTCTAGTTTTACAAAAAATAAGTAAAAACTAAAATTTTTAATGCCACGGAAAATAAAAGAACCGGTTTGTATATTCAACTCTTAATAAACGAGTTTGTCACTTATTTAACAAAATTATTTTTACGAAACTTCGTATTCCGATTTTACGAAATTATTTCTTACTGTGTAGGTACCTCAGAGGGAAGTTTGAATAATCAGGGCCTGGGGCAGGAAGGCCTCCGTCCCCCTCTCCACCCCTTGAAAAGGGACAGAATATTGCAAACTGGGAGGAGGCCCAAAGGGGGAGCCAATTGGGGACCCTTTGCGGGGAGGGGGGGGGGGGGGAGGGGCGTGCTTTACCGTATGGAGACAGGCTCACCCGTATAATGAAGCTGATATATTTTCCTTGACAATGAAGAATAAAAGCGTCACCTTCATAGAAACGGTCACCACCTCCCTCTCTGCACACAGTAAAAAATAATTTCGTAAAATCGGAATGGGAAATTTTGTAAAAATTATTTTGTTAAATAAGTAACAAACTTGTTTGTCACTTATTTGAATATACGAACCTGTCCTTTTATTTCCTGTATTATTGACAATTTTAGTTTGTAGTTTGTAAAACTAGAAAGTTAACAAATAAGAAGTTGTAGACGTTTGTGGACAATAATTTGTTGTAAAAAGTACACATTTTTTTACTGTCTATGGTGCAGCTGAACCCCTCGATTCTTCCTCCTCGTCGGCGTCGAGTCTAGAATCGCCCCGCGATTCTAGACAATCTAGACTCGGCGCCGACGGCGACAGCAGCAAGACATTTTTATATGATAAGAGATATATACGATAGCTTCTTGGACAATGTTCAAGTGATCGAAAGATATTTTTAACACACTTATTGTGCACCGATTCTATCCCAGCAATACAGTAAGCTAGAGCATAAGTGCGAAGTCGCAGATGCTAGAATTATCGCTTTTTTCATCGCCTCAAGAGTGTTTCATCGTCACGCGATGAATTTTATTCGATCTTAATTATCTGCGCGATGCAATAACTCGTATTTCCTCCTGGTAATCGAGAGGAATTTACTATACGATTTACATATCGGACATTCTACGTTGATTCGAACGGCCCAAAACTCTGAACCTCTCAGATTAAACTGAAAGTTCGTGCTGTTGCAATGTTAAAAATGTTATGAAATTTACAATACATTGAATATACAAAGTTATATGAAATATACAACCTCGGTATATGAAACTGGAATTCATATACATTGTATTTGAATTGTAATAATTTAATCTTAAATGCAATAGCTGTATATTAAAATTACCGGTGATGGCATTGAAAATTGAGACAGTCGTATATGAAAATTATGTTATTATTACAAATATTATACAAATAATATTGTTTTTAATATACCGGTAACACAATATTCTTACATACGTATCAATCAAATTTCATATACTGTATAGGCATATACAGTATATGACTTCATACGCAATATATCTTCATATGCATTTTATGAATTTTCAAACAGAAATTTTTAACAGTATGTGATATTATATAGTATATCAGGATTTTTTAAAAGATTTTTATCAACCCTCTGCAAAAAAGAGGCTATTTTTGATTAACTATCATCGTACTTTTTTTTTAATTGTCCAAGTACGAGAAACATAAAAAAAGACATTTTTATTTTTTCAAATTTTTCAGCAAGTATGACTCTGTGCTTTCTGCTAAAAATTTCACAGAATGTTCTTTTAGTAGTGTGAAACAACATGTGCAAATTTCAGAATGGGTTGGAATTACGTTGAATTTCCGCAAGCGTGTAACTATTTGTTTAAATATTATGTATGTATATTTTCTGTTACAAAAAAATTATTGGACGCCAGCGGAAATTGAACCCAATCCCAAACCATTTTGAAATTTACACATGCTCTTTCACACTCATAAAAGAACATTGTGTAAAATTTTAAGCAAAATGCACCTAGTCACACTTCCTGAGCAATTTTTTTAAATAAGAATTTTACGATTTGTATGTTTCTCGTGCTTGGAAATATTTTTAAAAATTTACGAAGATAGTTCATCAAAAATAGCATCTTTATTGTACATAACATTTTTTTATACGATCGACAGTTTCTGAGATATAATAATAAATAATAATAATTCTGAGATATATATAATAATAAATAATAAGAGAGAGAATAATAAATAATATATCTGAGATATATATAATAATAAATAATAATTCTGAGATATATATAATAAATAATAATTTTTAAAATTAATACGCCTATCTGCTAACTTAACAACGAGAGGCGATAAAAACCTTTTTTAAAAATTCAGGTACTCACACTATATAATACTACAACATCAATAACTTTCAGTTTGATCTAAGAGGGTCAGACTTTTAGGTCATTCGACTTGACGTGGAATGCCCCATATATATTCCATGCACGCTGTGGCAGCGTGCAGACTCCGAACTTTCGCACTAGATCAATAAAACTAACAGGTCATTAAGAAGTAGCTTATTAATTGTACTGTGATGATTATCGAGTGCAAACTCTCAGTAATATAAAGAAATAATAATAAGCATATATGATGATATAATAACTTATATATATATATATAATAACTTATTGATATATATATATATAAAACGCCGGTGTACCGTTTTGAGCTGGACAATATAGTTATCTAGAGGTCTAGTACAGAGCCAACAACACAGTACAAATTAATTATGTTTTGTCATCACCTTAAGGTAGCTATGTCGCTTCGCGCTCATTTCGCATAAGTTCGAGAAAAATTAGAGAAAATTGCAAGTACTTCTCGACGGTATAAAAATCTGAAAAAATTCATGCATATTAAAGGTACCGAAAAGATTAATTTCGCATAATAATAATTTCAAAATGTTATTAACAAATGAATCAAAAAATTAATTGTTTAACAAATTATCGGGCAAACCAACTTTCTTGTTTAATGGAAATGATTCGTTAATTTTTCTGAATACATATGAATTTTTTCAGATTTTTCAGTCAACTTTGATTTTTTGGTTTTTTCACACATTTTTTCCATATAAGAAAAAAAAATCAAAGTTGACTGAAAAATCTGAAAAAATTCATACGTATTCAGAGAAATGAACGAATCATTTTCATAAAAAAAAAGTGATGTTGCCGGATAATTTGTTGAACAATTAATTTTTTGATTAATTTGTTAATAACATTTTGGAATTATTATTATGCACAATTAATCTTTTCAGTACTTTAAGTATGCATGAATTTTTTCAGAATTTTATACCATCGAGAAGTACATGCAATTTTCTCTTATTTTTCTCGAACTTATGCGAAATGAGCGCGAAGCGACATAGCTACCTTAAGAATATTTCCAAGTCAAAAGCTGGATTTTATTAGACCTTAATTTTCTCCGCGATACAAACGCGTATTTTTTCCTTGGCAATTGACGAGAATTTACGATAAGTGTCACGGACTCGACGTTAAAGTCGTTCCGGTCGTTTTTATTATCGTTGAAACGAAACAAGGTCACGACGGCAAGGATAAGTAACGCGCATCGAAACAAATGCGGTGGAAGTCAATTACCAAACGAAATGACAGCGCTCAATAATTTGAATATTATTTTCATGTCACACTCAAAAGAAAATATCGTGAAAAATCATTGACTACTCAATCGTCAATCTTGCGAAAAAAGAAAATCACATTGTTAATCAGTTTGGACAAAAATAAAAGAAAATTTGCTTTGCGAGCGCCGAAAATAAAGGAATCATCTTTATCGATGCCTGTCGCTGTTACGTACATTTTGCAATCTCGCATTTCTTCCGTTTCATTCTATCGGATGTTTCCGATAAGCCGTGACCTGCTGATACGCGAAGCGAATTTTTCTCACTCGTGTCTTCGTGATCGATCGTAACCGCGAAAAATAATATTTATCTCTAACGTACCTTCCATGTGCCCAAGCCGAAGCTGGGTATCGTGTTGCCATTGTAGAACTTGATACTCGGCACGTTGAGCGGCATATTTATATCACAATGTACAAAACACAACCTATACAGTCGGAACGCAGGTGTGGAGGATAAATATTTGCCGATGAGAGGTTATCGCACTATGACGGTTCGTCGACAACTAGTAAACCAATAAGTTATTCATGAGCTTTTTATAAGCCGGCCGGAATAGTTCGTGCCCCTTCCGATGTGTTATTTTTTTTTTTTTCTTTGTTTCTGCACCACGTTTGGACCGAATGTGAGCGCATGCGTCGTCCAAGGAGAATGTAGCGTCGGACTCTAGCAGGAGGGATAGACGCGGCGGCGCGGCCGGCCGGCAGTGGCGCCAAACTGCGAACGTGAGCTAGTGGAAAAGATAAAGAAACCAAAAATTCTCTTTCAATAAAAAACAAATTAACAAGAGGATCGTTTGTAATTTCGAGTATTTTCTTATTAAGATGAAGCATCTTCTGCTTATACCTTATTCGCAGGCGCTTCATGATATAACTAACGACAAATGTTTAACCAATTGCAGGCTTACTCTATGATAGAAACTATTAGGAACTATAGAACGGAAGAAACGAATTCTTGGAATCTGCGAGGAACCGTCCAGTATCTCAGTAAAATTTTAATGAGCGTTAGTGATCGTCGAATCTAAGACCAGATCCTTCCTAACGCAGACACTCAAACCGCATATGTAAGTGGGAGAACACATACGACGAGAATGCCGCGTTACATAATATCCGGGAGGAGATTCACGGACAAGGTCGGACTCTGCGCGTGTTTCTTTACGCATCGTCGGGTGGATCGAAAATTATGCAGAGCCGGCCGTAACCGGCTAGTTGTGTACACAGTCCGGTGGAAACAGTCCTTAATGTTCATGGCTCTGTAGCAGTGGAAAATTTTGCTGTCGCTTGGCCAGACATAAATCCCACAAGGGGAATAATAAAGATACCGAGAGACTGGCGTTTCAGACGGAAGGGACTCATTCGACGTCTCTGATGTTCGATTTTCGACAAACCAGTGTTGCATCCACATGGAAAAAAAAGTACGCTTTGAAAATAAATTGTGAATTTAATGTACGGGAACTTGAAATTGCTTACATTACTTACATAAATTGAACATTAATTTGCTTTTTTTTTTTTTGTAAAATTAAAATACCAGATATTAAAATTACAAACCTTTTGCTTGAAATTTACACAAATGTTCGTTAAAAGTAAAAAATGTTACAGTACACTGTAAAAAAGAATTGTAAATTCAATTTACGGGAAATTGAAATTTCCTTACATTACTTACATTAATTGAACATTAATGTACTTTTACTGTAAAATTACAATACGAGATATTACGATTACAAATCTTTCGCCTGAAATTTACAAAAATTTCTATCGAAAATACTAATTTTACTGTAAAATTGTAACGCATATGTATTTGAAATTTCAGAAGCAGTTTGTGTAAAAAAGCTTTCAATACCGTTCATTAATTTTCAAACAAAATTTTTTTACAGTGTATATGCGAAAATATGTTTTTTTATATATAAAAAATATTTTTCTCGAAAAATGGTATATAATTCATATACGTCATGTAATTCATATAATCAAGCAAAAATTTGGAACATTATATTTTTCATGACAGTTAGCTACAAAACTATTATATATATATGTGTTATAGATTATAAATTTCAAAGAATACAGCAAATCTTAATTTGCGGCGGTGTCTTTTATGGAATTTTTCCATCCCTTACGTATCTTAATCAATATACGAGGCTGTATGTCAAGAATGGATAATGCAGTGAAATGTGTAATAAATACACATTTCGACAGGCATTCGAGAGGTAAAGACACCCTGAAACGTTTGAAAAGTGACTACTTGGCATCAACGCGTTCGAAGCGTGTAAACCACGCATGTGGAAATTGGAGCAAATATTGCTCCAGCGGCGATCGTTTCGTCGGACCTACCTATCTAGGTAGCTACTTTTGCACGCTTGTTGCTATGTCGAGAATCAAGACACCGTGACGTATGTAAAAAGTGACGACACGGTTTGTAAGCCTAAGGCATGTTGAAATACCACCCTTGTTTTTAGAGTGGCTGAAAGTATTTGCGCCTAGCTTCTTTGCCTTCAGAGACATTTGAGTGAATGTCGAAAAGGTGTTAAATGTTCGTTTCGTCTCAGCGTTTTTAGTCCAATTTGTCTAGATAGATCACGATATGTGACGACAGAAATCGAGATAAGAAACTATCGCGAGGTGACGATTTCAGCTCGTCACAAAGCGTTTAGTAACGTTTCATAATTTCCTGTAATTTGTAGAGACAAATCAGAATGTACACCTTTACTTTTTCTATGCTTTTATTTATTTATATTTTTATATTTAAACGTGAAGCACATAAAGATTTAAGAGACTACGGATAATGCAAAAACTTTGAAATGTCATTGACCTATCAAGTGTCAGTTCCATAAACATCCGCTTCTTGCAAGGACGTCGGCTTCTCATTAATTATCATCTTGTCAAGTTGATCGCGATGAAGATCGACAAAATTCGCTGCATCATTGCTGAATGGAAATATTATCGGTAATTCAACATAACACTGCGATTATTAAATAAAGCAATCATATCAATCATTCATGTAACTGATAAAAAATGTCACTATCTCGGATTTATCCATGCATAGTCATTACAATGATTATCGTTCAGCACCTCTCATTTTTTTTTGCTCATTTCACTTTATTTTCGCACAGACAGCTATTCATTGAAGTACAAGTTCCGATTCGAATCGTTTAATCAGACGAGTGAAAAAAAAGCTGACTCATCTGAAGTCATTGTTATCGACCGATAGACTGCTGTTCTTTTAGTTTTTTCTTATAGCTTATTTATACACTCAGGAATTAATTCGTCCGTCTCGAACGACATGAGAAAATAAAATTGTCCAACCGTTGTAGCGCACGCCTCGGCTACACCCAAAGTCCACGTTTCCGAACTCTGCGATCAGCTTCATCCATACAGTTTTTTTTTGTCCAATCAATATCTTCGTAGTTTCTTCGACGACCTGGCTTCTCGCTGCGATTAAGTCTTCAGTTTTTTATCAGTTCAACTCGCATCAGATAAACCTCGCGATTAATTTTCTTTCTCACGTATCTTCCCCTTTTCCAATGTGAGATCCGCAAAAATATCCGAGAATCCCGTTGACAAAGCCACGCATTAAATCGACGATAATTCGAACGAACGTGTAAACGCAATAGCATATCGGTAACCACAGCCAACCGTAGCAGAGGGGACAATTAAGCTTGTTGCAAACGTGGCCGCTAACGGTACGTTCTTCCGAAATTGTGATATTTCGGTCCATCAGTCTGTTTGTCTCGTTTTTTTTATCCGGCAAGTGTCCGTTTAAATCCAACAATTTCTTCAGCCAAATATCCTCACAGACATCGCTATCCTGAAGATACTCGTAAGATCTTCGTTGATCATTCAAATGAAACACCTCGCAATCCGTCCGGTTCGAGATCTTTCTTCGTGGTTCGGCCATAGCGATAATCCGAACTTTTCGCGGATATTCCACGTAACACGGCCAATCGGTGATGAACCTATCGGGATTTTTGACGATTCTAAAACGCGAGATTCCGCAGGATTCTTGGTCGTTCGAACGAAAAATCGTACCCGCACCTCTTCGAAATATCATTGAGTTAACAACCCGCAAAACTTCGAGACGGACATCCTTTTTACGGAAGTGTCCGGTGGAAAGATAATTACTCGTAACTCGCGAATAAATCTTGACGTCATCGGCGTATCGAATTTTTATCCAAGCGAGAAGAAACGAATCAACATGTTTCCTCTCGAAGCGCAGCAAATTCTCGAGATCGATGCGTATAGTCTCCAAGCACTCGGGCGTGAATATCTTCTCGAAACTTCGGTAGTTCAATCGGTGATCTATATTGAGGACGATGCAGCCGATCATCGTCATGATAAAATCCATCACGTGGACGATGATAGCTTGGTTCTTTCGTCTGTTCGTGGTTGACTGACGTTCCAATAAATTCCACGGACTCATTGACGGCGAGAGACGTTTAGTTTTATCGTGCATCGTCATTCTTGCCTTATCGGATGTTTCCTATTCGAATATTCTGCGGTATCTCACTGTCGTCGATTCATCGCTTCCGTTCTTCTGAGGCAGCGAAATATTTTCTTTTTTTTTTTACTTATATTGCACTGTTATTGACCTAAGCTGCGAGAGCTCGGGAACTTGACAGTGTATTTGTCGCAATAGACGTGGCAAAAATTGGTGTTTTAAGGATTGAGTTGTGTGACGTAAAGAGGTTGACATTTTCATAGTCGATGTCATAACCGATTTGTATTTTCGAGTTCATTCATTTATTTTATTTTTTTTAAATTTATAATGGAATCCGGATAGTGACTCGTATGAAAACAAGAATGGAGAAAATGATTTCAACGCTGCTTAGAAAAGAGAGCTGTTTACATACCTGCAAACCCTCAACAAGGGCTCGGTCAATAAAGAAAACTGCAATAATTTTTTTTTCGCGAATACTAATAATTTCCAATTGAAAGAAAATTCATGCTTTCGCTTTTCAATTAAGCATCTTGTGGCGATTGGCTTTTGAGGATAAGTGTGGAGTACCGTTAACATACGCTTTATTCCGGGTTTTTTTTTTTAATCGACGGTGGATTTTCACATGGCTCTAGAGCGAGGTAAAACCTCCCTTCGGCCCGACTCGGAATTAGTAGGTACCAAAATCAGTAATTCCTTTTTTCAAGGGTGCTAAATTTAGTGTCGGGACGAGCGTCTGCAATTTTGCGGCAATTCAACCGTTAAAAACTGGACGAAAACGTCCAAAAAATAACTGCCAAAAATCGCAAATCGGTCGGAACGCGGTGCTGCCAAGCTGCGCCGTGTTCGTTATTTTCGCAGTATTTCTGAGAAGTTGTGATCGTTTCACACATTGCGACCGCAAGACTGCCGCTATTATAAGCGTTTAAGGAACGTTCCAGAGTGAGCGTTTTTCTTGTTACAACTGTAAACTTACCATTGATGAACCAGTATAAAGAGAGTTACGGTGCAGTTTTACTTGTTACAACTCTAAAAGTGCCAGTGACAAGAGCGTTCAGATAGTTGTTTGCTTATTACAACCGCGAAACAACCGGCTCATTATCATGTGGTTATAATGAATGCAACATCCGGAAAACTCGTCGAATGGTTGTATTGTTTTATCGTTGTAATAACTACTACAACCACACCAGAACGTTCCTCAAACGCTTAAAATACTGTATGCATGTCCATAACAGTTCGCGGCAAATCTGTATACAAAATCTGGTAAATTAGAGATTACTTTTTCGCCGATTTGAACTGGATATTTTTGTGGTCAACTAGCAGTCGCCCGTCCCAACAGGGAATTCTTAGAAAAATGAAGTGATTAGCGTTTTCACAATTGTCAGATGACGACGCTAATACTTTGCACTTATTGACAAATTTTGGAGAACATTTAGGCAAAGATTCGACAATGATACAAGCAAACATCGGATTTGGTTTGAAGAAAAAAAAATTCGTGAGACACACAGTAAAAAATATTTGTACTATTTACAACTTATTGTCCACAAACGTCCACAATTTTTTATTTGTTAATTTTCCGATCCCACCATCCGGTTTCTAGTTTTACAAAACAAAAAGTAGAAACTAAAATTGTTAATGGCACGGGAAATGAAAGGACAGCTTTGTATATTCAAACTTTAAAAAACGCGTTTGTTACTTATTTAACAAAATTATTTTCACGAAACTTCGTATTCCGATTTTGCGAAATTATTTTTTACTGTGCACAGTGTTCCAACTGTTTTTGGGGTATCTTATTATATTTATTACATAGGGCAAAGGTGGTAACAAGAGGATGATGCACAGTAGAAAAAGAAACATGATGTACCCCATATTTACCCCATACGAGAAATGGCACACAGTGAGACATTTCTCGTTGTATATTACCGGCATGGAAAAAATAGTATATTATACCATAAGGGAGGAAAGTGCGTCTTTTCACCGAGTGTGAAGTTTGATTTGAGAAATTCAAACGAGGTGAAAAAGCACTTCCTCCCGAGTAGTATACGCTATTTTTTGCTCGACTATGCTAAAAAGTGGCCACACTTCTATGTCTGCAATGGGGATGGAAAGTGGCCCGCTGTAGCCACTCTTCCGCACCCTGTGTTACTTTTCCGCCCGCTGGTCAAGAATTAATAAATTCGACTCATTGCAGGCATGGAATGTGGACTTTTTAGCGTAGTCGGGCAAAAAATCTATTACAAATCTATTCTATATACGTACCTACAAAATATATATATTCTTTTTATAATTGCTCGAATATATCCCTCTCATATATCTCACAATATATTAATTATATACCATTTTTCGTGAAAAGTATATGTCCGCATATGCATTTTTTACATGGGTTAAGATAATTTATGCTTTGATAATCTCATTGTTTTCGTCTAAAATTGTGATTCAAATTTTTCCAGAAGGTTTTGGCCACTGCGTTGATATCGGCAAAACCGTGATCACTCCTCAGGAACAGAACATTCTATTTGCGACACAAAACTTGCACGCTCTCTCCCCATACTGCAAAGTGATGAGAGTGTGCAGACTATTCAGTGGAAAGTACCATCGAGGGATCGAAAAATTCCACGAACGATGTGACTAATAAATTTCCATCCGGGCTCAGAGACAGAGAAATTGTCTGGGCGGTTAATTTGCTGGCGGGAGTGGAAGGGTGAAACAGTCAGAGCTCTACCCAATTTCGCTCGATTAGAGACTTTGATTGAATGAACGATGCCTGAAGAGGGGTAAACATGTATTGCGGGCGTCGCTGACTGCGTTACGAGGCCCTAAGCAATATTGTTGCACACGTTATACATCAGTTTTGTCGAGTAGATCGTCGCAACGATCGTCACGGTGCGAATTGTCGTTTCAACTACAACAACAGGCTGTGCTAATCTCCCTTCGCTATGTAACTTTATCGCGGAGCACACCGGCACCTTTGGCAACGCCAATGCCGATGCAACAGCGAATCGCATGTTAACGTTAAAAGTCACGTAACTCGTATCTTCATTGTCATCAAGATAAATGCGATAAAAGCTGTATGTCTACTTCGTTGGCGTTTAAACAATATTGTATAACAGAGTCCTGGCGTAGCACCGCGCGACACTAAAATGTTTCTCATAATTAATACCCGCAAAACCGCAGTAAACTCTTTGCAAAAGAAATCAAAATTTCGCGATTCATTGAACCAGTTATTCCACGAACCGGATATTACATCCGACATTTGCACGAAAATGATTTGTTTATGAACGTTGGATGGTCATGTGGGTAAAAAAAAAAATTATGAAAAAATTTATAGATCATTAGATATATACATTTTTACAATGTAGTATAAGAGGTCGTCCAATAAGGTATGTACAGAGTATAACAATACTGAATGTGTTTAGTTCGAAAGAGCGGAGAAAGGAGCATACATTAGGGAAAAAAAATTGATTGAATCAAGAAAATGAGCACTTACTGATGGCGAAACAAATTTATGGTTGGTCGAACGGAATAATTATGGCCCTAAAGAAACATTCGATTCGACGTCCTGTTAGTTTGATCAACGAGATATTCCTTCCAATCAAGTAAATATTTGATTCGCCACCTGCAAGCGCACATTTTCTTGACTCAATTGATTTTTTTCCCTGTGTAGAGTAAGTAGAGAAACCGAAATAAGTAAAAATAAAATGAAAAGTTGAAAGATACGGTAGATCAAAGCTAGGATCTGTCGTAAGAAGAGTTTTTTTAAGCTGAGATTCATTGGGATGTGTTTTTGATGGCATCAAAATAAACGATCTTCCGTATACTAAATAATTATTATTACCGATTTAGTTCGACGTACATGTGATCTATTTTTTGGAATTTTTTAGTACGGTATTCTGAAAGGCCAATATTTGTGATCCTTTGCCCTGAAACAAAAAGTTCTTCTGTATATTTTTCAAATTTTTGAGACATCGGAATAATGGTAGTTAGGGCTTACGAAGCGAATTCAGCGACTCGTTCACCCGTAGCCAATGATTCTATGGCACTCATTTCCTCGTCGGTCAGATTAAAGTCGAATATCTCGATGTTCTCCTTTATACGACTCTTGGTAACAGACTTTGGTATGGGAGCCGCTCCCTGTTGATACTGTGAGCAAAACAATATGTCAATCGAGAGAACACGGAAATCTTTCGTCATACTTATTGAAAAAAAAAAATAAAATAACGCCCATAAGCGTCTCGACTTACCACATACCGGCAGGCAACTTGAGCCGGTGATTTCTTGTACTTTTCAGAAATTTGCAAAATTGTCGGATTGTCAAGAGAATTGGCGATTCTGTATCTGTTACCCGGTCTTCCCAGAGGCGAGTAACCCGTCACCGTTATTTTTTGCTCAGAGCAAAATTCGATCAATTTTCGTTGACCCACATTGACATTGCACTCGATCTGATTGTTGACGGGCTTGATCGTCGCAACTTTCATCAGACGCTCAATTTGTTCGGAATTGAAGTTACTCACGCCGATACTACGTGTCAAACCTTGCCGTACGCACTCTTCCATGCCTCGCCACGTTTCCAGATAGTCCACGTCGGATCCGATCATTTTTCCACCGGAGTCCAGAGGCATAGTGTCCTTGCCGTCCTTGGATAAATTAAATCAGTCTTAAGTACGGTGTAATGAAAACAAAAGTGATAATCGATAAAATATGGAGTTATATACTTCACAAGCGAATGGCCAGTGCACGAGATATAGATCAACGTATTCAAGGCCAAGATCGCTCAAAGACTTTTTGCATGCCGGGACGACTTGCTCTTCCTTGTGGGAATTATTCCATAACTATAATATAATTAAAAAAAATAAAAAACTTTGAAGTTAATTAAAAATGCTAAATTACGATTAATAGATACAGGGTAAACTTGCCTTTGTGGTGACGAAGAGTTCTTCCCTCTTGACGGTGCCATCTTCGATCTTCTCCTTGATCGCTTTGCCGATCTCCTTTTCGTTGAAATAAACGAACGCGGTATCGATGTGCCGATAACCGAGATCTATAGCGTCCTTTACAGCCTGTCCTGCCTCGCCGTCTTTGGACTATGCAACGTAAATTTATAAATTAGAGAAGGGTTTTCAAAAGGTTGTCAGAAGTAAAAGATTTCGCAATTTTTCATATCCGGAATCTACAGCTAGATCGTGATCAATAAACTGAAGCCTCATTTCCAAAATTATTCTACGATACTCTATCAAAGATTATTCAACAAAATTAATTTCATCCAAGATAATTTATTTGTAACTAGTATAATTATTTAATTTGGTTAATTTGTAACTAGTATTATTATTTAATCGTGTATTTGTCTTGAAGCAAGAAGGGAACACATGTGATAACAAACTAAGTCAAATAGTCATTGAAATGTTCTATTTTGATCAAACTGTAAAAGGAGTAATCCGTGAATAAATATATCAATATCAATAAAACGAGTTTCGAGTATGCGAATCTGCGTTTGAATAAACCGCTTCAGAATTTATGAGTGAATACAGCTGCGCGAGGTCGGCGACGTTCGCTCGGGAGTCTCGTGAAACGGCTTGCTAAAGCGCGACGGACCGGTTGAGGTAAGCGGGTGAAACATAAAAAAAAAGAATTCGAGATTAGAAAAATATTGATAACTCTCACCAGATAAGTACCGAGGCCAAACATCGGCATCGTATGCCCGTTCCAAAACTTGACAGAAGGAACATTGTCTGGATTCGTCATTCTCTATTTGCGGACAATTCTCGTCGTCCGTCGACAACCTTGCTAAAGTCACTTGATAGACAAACGATATCTCGACAGTGATTCTCTGCGGTCACGGGATCTTTCGATGGGAGCCTTTAACGACGGTCCAATCGTCGCTCGTTAAGTTATTTTAAAACATTTGCCATCACAATTTTTGTTTTTCTCGAAGCTACGAGAGTTTGATAGCGACTGATGACTCACTGTGAAGATTAAGGTGACACAGTGTGACATCGAAGTGATTCGTGTACCGCAAAAGTTATCAATGATAATACCCATAGAGCACGAATCTCTTGATGAAAAATAAAAAATATCCATTTAGAGAGGTCTTTGCGATCTGAAAGAAGACGTATTTTATATGTCTCAACTTCTCTTAAACTTGTCCGATACATGTAATCATTAAGACATTTCGAAGAGACCTCTTTTATTGGAATAACGAGACGATCGCGACCTTGAGCGCCATGACAGTTTATAGTTAAAAAAATTTGATGACATTAAGATAATCTGAAGAAAAAAGTTGAAAATTGAAATTTTCATATCGCTACTCCATAATAGTTTAAAATTACTATTTTCATATTGCCATGACAGTTTATAGTAGTTTCTTCATAAAAGGTGAAATTTGAAATTTTTATATATTTTTCTCATAATGTTCCTTTATACGCGAAGCTTCTTCTGTCAGAAAGCATTTTCTATATTTTTGGTTTCCTATGTGGTTTCTACGTGGAAAATCGCTTTCTACGTGGTGAAACACTGAGACGAATAATCAATCATTAAGAATGAAAAATGTACCGGAAGTTTCGACAGTGGTTCATATACATATATCTTTTTTTTATTCGACACTTTTCTCGGCAGCTTCGCTGCATTTTGTATGCAAAACTGGAATCTTATAAGTCTTCGGTGCAGACGTAGCAGTGAAATATTATCGTATCGGTACTATTTTTCATTAGTATATCATTTCTGTACTGAAGATATTTTTTGGGATTGACATGAAACTGTATATATTATTCAATAAAAGTATTGTATAATAAATTACTTACATGTAGTGATTTAGTGACCTGAGATAATGTAAACTTCTGATCCAAGCGACTATCCTTTTATAGTTTCAACATTTACAATTGAAATGCAAGAAAGTACAGAGAACATACTTTCAAAATATATCGTAGTTCGACTGCCTCGATGAACCGCCCACGAAATAGCTTAATATTCAGTGATCTATCAAAGAGGTTTTTTTTTGTTCACAAAAAGAAATTCCTTAAGATCTCAGTTTTAAGACATCCAGAAGATGTCGAAAATCGATGCATTGGACGTCTTTCGGAGGACTTTTAGATAACAAACTGCATAACTTTGAGATAACATATAAGTGTCGGACATTTTTTAGGACCGATTTATGATCACTTTATGTCATCTCAGTGCTATGTGGGTAGTTGCCTACGTCACTGAAAGACCAATTCGAAAGGCGCATTCGAATTCATTATGAAGTCGTGCAACTTTTTCTGTCATCTTCCTGTATAATAGAAAATACGCTAATCATTTGCCAGATAAAAAAAAATGGCCTGACTTCTGAATGATTTGAACTTAACTTTCATGAATAAGTATCAAACTTCTATAAAGTCTTCTATAACTTCTATAACTTCTTCTTTCATAAATAAATATCATACTTCTCAAATTAGTATACGTGTATAACTGGCAGCCTACTGCTCGCAGTTTTTTTTATCGTTAACGATGCATCCGACTACATTCGATCATATCCAGAATGATACTGTGGAGTACGAGAGTGATTCCAAATTTTACACTTGGAATGCAAGAACGCCTTTTTTAGTTGCAAATTTCACTTTTGTATGCGATGATCCATACGAAGTATGTAAGGAGAGAAAGTATTGAAATTCAAAAAACGATTGGCCTCCAAATTATGGTCTACAAACATATTTTACACGTCTCAGAATACAAAATAGTTATTTGTATGGCAAGGGCGTAGAAAGGGAGTTCTTGACGAGTGCGGCATTCACACGAGTCTAAACTCCCTTTTCTACGTCCATACCATCCACATAATTTTTCCTAACATATTCACGAAAATCGAGCTTTTCGTTTTTAGGAACTGTGCGTAGGAAGGCACTTTTCCGCTCTACAGCTGGAAAAAATACCATATCGCGTTTGTACGCATGCGCAGTATTTTTCCCGCACGCGATACGACAAAGTGCCTTTCTGCGCACAGGAGAGGAAAGCGAGATTTTACGTGCATGTGTTAGGAAAAAAGTATTTTAGCCATTTCTATCTGTATGCCTGTAACTTAGTAAATTAAACGTCCTAAACCTGATTTTTCTTGTTTTTTACAGGGAAAAAGGTGCAAAAATCAAAATAAAGATAAAAATCTGAAAAAATTCATACATATTCCGAAAAATAAACGAATCATTTTCATTAAAAAAAAAGTTGAGTTACCGCATATTTCGATGAACAATTTTTTTCCACAATTTGTTAATAACATTTTGAAATTATTATTATGCAAAATTAGTCTTTTCAATGCCTATAATAAGTATGCATTTTTTCAGATTTTTATAACATCGGGAAGTGTTTGCAATTCTTGCCCGAATTTCTCGAATTTAGGTGAAATGAACACCACTCGCTGGAGCTACCTTAATTCAGTCATCGTTTTTGTACTTTACCTTCTAAAAAAATTGTGAAATTATATAAAGAAAAAATTGAAAACAAATTTGGTTATAATGTGCAAGTGGTAGAAATAACAATATTCGTTTTCATTCAATATAATCAAATTTTACACATCTATGTAACATGTATATAAGACGAATTGGAAATTTTCAGAACTCCGCGTGAAATGGGTAAAATTTATGAGCCTTGAATCTGTAGAAAAACAAAAAAAAAATATTAGAGTACGAGTTCGTGATGACTGAATCGAATTATCTCGATAACAGAAACTTACGGTGCAGCCTTGCAAACGCGGTATCCGCAGTCGAGTTTGTCGATAGAGGCGATGTCTTCGGGTGTCAATTTGAAATCGAAGATGTCGATGTTTTGACGAATTCGCTCTGTGGAAGTGGACTTCGGGATTGGAATCGTTCCGATCTCCACCTGGAATATTAAAGAACAAAAAATCATTATATTAATTTCAGTAAAAAAAGAAATGAAAAGGATGCTGTTGAAGAATTGTAGAAAATATTTTAAAAAATCGTTAAATGACGTTTCTCACCAGATATTTCAGCGTCACTTGGGCAGTCGTTTTTCCGTACTTGTCCGCGATCGCTTGTATAACTGGACCTTCCCCTACATGACACGAGTCAATCGTGTCCGTTCTCCAGTTATGTCCCGGTGCGCCGAGTGGACTGTAAGCCATCGCTAGAATTCCCTTTTCTCGGCAGAAGGCTCTCAGTTTCTTTTGATTAAACTTGACGTGACACTCGATCTGATTCACAACCGGCTTGATCTTCGCTATCGCGAGAACACGATCGATTTGCTCGGCGTTGAAGTTGCTCAAGCCTATGCTTTTCACGAGACCAAGATTGACGCACTCTTCCATCGCTTTCCACGTCTCAACGTAGTCCACGTCGTTTATTATCGGATTTCCTTTTGCGTCCACAGGCCAGATACCTTTTGCGTGTGTCTGCCAAAACAACGCGAGATGTAAACACGATAAATGCTCTCAACAACTAAATTTGATAAATATTTTGATTAACTGAAGTTACAGATTTAAACAAAATCCTACTTCAGATTCGACAATCATTAATGATTATTGATTTTTTTTTTACACGTAATATAGCTTTTATATGGCCACTTGCAAAGTTTCTAAAAGTTCTTTCCCTATGGTTTTAAGATATTTGCTATCAAACATATTTATATATGCTTAATTAAACTTATCTTAACTTCGAAGTTACACTTCACTTGTTTGATACATTGTACACATGTAAATTTTCCGTACGATATATAAAGTTTTTATGCATAAGTGGATACATTAAATTTAACATACAAGTTAAATGCGTTAAGAGTAATAGTCAGTTGATTGAATACAGCTTTTTAATAAAAATTTTTCATTTAATGATCAATTCATTTTGCAAAAATGCTTACACAGAAAATAGACTTATTCTCAGAAAGGGCATGTTCAAATTTGAAATCAATCCCATTTTATTTTTCGATTTAAAGTGAATTTACGATTTCGTTTTTTTTTTTCCTACGAGCTTACACTCACATCGCCCGCATCGCCGAATCTAACTCTGGACCATCGTTAAAAACAGCAAAGATAGTATTACAGTAATAAGTAGATGTGAGTACCGGACAAGCCATTGGCCAGTGCATCAGATAGAGATCGATGTAATCCAGTCCAAGGCACTTCAGGGATTCCTTGCAAGCTGGAACGACATTTTCACGATCGTGCATATTGTTCCACAACTGAAATATAATTAACATAATTTTTTTTTTTTAATTTCTCTTTCGGCAAGCAAAGGCCTAAATAGATTGCTATATGGGCATATTCTACAAGATATTATCACAAATTATCGTGATTATCACGAGGTCCATCCGGAAAACTGACCGGTTAATCTGTACAGTTGCACCTTTCATAAGTTATAATCTCGGGACAAGCGACTGTAACTTATATCACCGTCCAAATCGCACTTCATTACCCCGGCGACTATGGTCGTTCATTGGGTGGACGATGTGTATCCGGTGGGGGTAATCATTGCGCATGCGCGCGTCGATTTTAGCGATAACTTAAAGGGAAAAAGTTATAAAGTTTCAAAGATCCGTTCTATAATTTGGGAGAGGTCCATCAATTATGGCAGTATAATAAGGTGGTCCTTAAATTGAACATTTTTGAATTTTTTGGGGGTCACCCTGTATTATCCTGAGGTATAAAATAAAAATGCCATGTGCGAAGAATCCCCGAAATTAATGCATTTTTAGAGGTCGCTACCGGCTATTTAAAAAATAAAAAATTTCGGAACATCTAAATTTAAAGTCAAATTGAAAAATTCGAGATTTCCTTTCCTTTTTATATCATTGAGAAGTATTTTTTCACAATAGAGAAGTATTAATTTTATCTCATTTTTCTCGAACTTATGCGAAACGAGCACCAAGTGATAGAACTACCTTAACAGAGATTCCACTGTATAAAAATGTATGCATCCTGAAATCGAACATTGTCCATTTATATACAATTTATAGGAATTAATCTATCACTTAATCTTTAATTTGAGGTATAAGTTCATCCACTTGACAATTCTGGCCCTCGAAATGAGAGTCGTAATTTCAAGTGTTTGTCAAACAAGATATTAAATGATAGTGTGGCTCCAAGGGTGCGATTCGATCGTTGGTTCGGCAACATACGCACCTTGGTGACCATAAACATGTCTTCCCGTTTAATCACACCTTCGGCAATTTTCGCTCGTACTCCCTCACCGACGAGACCTTCGGCATGGTACACCCATGCGGTATCGATTAGCCGATAGCCGGCGTCTATCGCGTCCTTTACAGCGTCTTCGATGCTTCGTCGTTTTTCCTCAAGAAAAAAAACGATACTATTGATGAAGTAATAATTACAGGCGAAATCATGGAATCCCAAATACTTTACCGATATGAATTTTCATATTTTACTGTTTCCCCAATTGCTCACCTCGACCTCGTAAGTACCGAGTCCGAAGGACGGTATTTTCTTGCCATTGCTGAGTGTCAAAGTCGGAACTGCCATCGCTCCTACACTGCGAACTGTTACGTAATGGACCTTGTTAACGACGCTCTCTTATAGCTTCATTATAGCTCCCCTCTCAACGAGATTTCTCCGGTGTTCCCTACTATTATCCGTTGATCACTCTGCTCGCGCCCATGGATCTTATAACGAACCGCGTGTCTCGAGGAAAACTGCCGACGGTTATTGCGCAGCAGTTATCGGGGCGGATTTCTCGAATTAATCCGTTTCGTAAATTCACTGCAAACAGCGATTTTTTTTTTTTTTTTTGCGACTTCAGTGCTTTTGGTTAATTTTTTGTTTATACCAGAGACATATAACTTCATCTCAACGCGTCGGAATATCAACAGGGATGGCTGTCCTTCCGACTGAACATAACAAAAAAGAATTAAAGATTAGAAAAATATTGATAACTCTCATCAGATAAGTTCCGAGGCCGAACATCGGTATCGTATGCCCGTTCCAAAACTTGACAGAAGAAACATTGACTGCACTCGTCATTTTCTTTTTGCGGACAATTGTCGTCGCCCGTCGACAAGCCGTTGCTAAAGTCACTTCATAGACCAACGATCTCTCGACAGAGATTCTCCGGGGTCACGGAATCTTTCGATGGGAGCCTTTAAGGTAGTCCTTCCGAATAGTGTTAACTTCGCATAAGTTTCAGAGAAATGAGAGCAAATTGCAAACACTTCTGGATGATATAAAAATCTGAAAAAAATCAAGCATATTAAAGGTGCTGAAAAGATTAATTTTGCATAATAATAATTCCAAAATGTTGTTAACAAATTGATGAAAAATAAAATTGTTCACCAAATATGTCGGAAACCTAACTTTTTTTTGTATGAAAATTATTTGTTCATTTTTTTGAATACGTATGATTTTTTTCAGATTTTTAAATTCACTTTGATTTTTTTTTGTTTATATGGGAAAAACGTGTAGAAAAACAAAAAATTCAAGGTGAATTTAAAAATCTGAAAAAATTTATACGTATTCAGAAATATGAACGAACAATTTTCATTTAAAAAAAAAGTTAGGTTTCCGGGATATTTGTTAAACAATTTTATTTTTCATCAATTTGTTAATAACATTTTAGAATTATTATTATGCAAAAGTAATCCTTTCGGCATCTTTAATACACTTGATTTTTTTCAGAATTTCATACGATCGAGAAGTGTCCACAATTCCCTCTCATTTCTCTGAAACTTAAGTGAAGTGAACACTATTCGCAAGGACTACCTTAAGGTAGCTCCAGCGAGTGGTGTTCATTTCACCTAAATTCGAGAAATTCGGGCAAGAATTGCAAACACTTCCTGATGTTATAAAAATCTGAAAAAATGCATACTTATTATAGGCACTGAAAAGACTAATTTTGCATAATAATAATTTTTAAATGTTATTAACAAATTGTTGAAAAAAAATTGTTTATCGAAATATGCGGTAAGTCAACTTTTTTTTTTACGAAAATGATTCGTTCATTTTTCGGAATACATATGAATTTTTTAAGATTTTTATCTTTATTTTGATTTTTGCACATTTTTCCATGTAAAAAAACAAGAAAAATCAAAATAAAGAGAAAAATCTGAAAAAATTCACACGTATTCCAAAAAATAAACGAATCATTTTCATTGAAAAAAAAAGTTGAGTTGCCGTATATTTGGATGAACAATTTTTTTTTTCAACAATTTGTTAATAACATTTTTAAATTATTATTATGCAAAATTAGTCTTTTCAGTACCTATAATAAGTATGAATTTTTTCAGATTTTTATAACATCGGGAAGTGTTTGCAATTCTTGCCCGAATTTCACGAATTTAGGCGAAATCGCTGCTCGTTAAGATATTTTAAAATATTTGCCATCACAATGTTTGTTTTTCTCGAAGCGATGAGAGTTTGATAGCGACTGACTCACTGTGAACAACAAGGTGACACAGTGTGGCATCCGAGTGATTCGTGTACCGCAGAAGTTATCAATGGTAATAGTTGCCTATATCACTAAAAGACCAATTCGAAAGGCGCGTTCGAATTCATTATGAACTTATGCAACTTTTTCTATCATCTTCCTGTACAATTAAAAAATACGCTAATCAGATGCCAGATAAAAAAAAATGACCCGACTCATGATTTGAAGTAAATGAATGCTTTCATAAATGGAGTTCTTCTCAAATAAGTGTTCGTGTATTACTGGCCGCCCACTGCTTGCAGTTCATTTAGAATATGATACTCTGGAGTACGATAGTGATTCCAGACTTTATCCTTGGAATGCAAGAACGATTTTTTTAACTGCAAATTTTTATTTTGTGTACGATGATCCGTACGAAGTATGTAAGGAGAGAAAGTATTGAAATTCAACAAACGATTGGCCTGCAAATTCTGCTCTAAAAACATATTTTACACGTCTCAGAATACAAAAAAAGTATTTTACCCGTTTCTATCGGTATGCCCGTAACTTATTAAATCAAACGTCCTAATGACCGGATACGTACCAGCGACCAGACAAAGGGTGCATGCAAGAAAGATGGAAATGCGATTTTTCATGCAGGACTGGGACTGCTCCCGTACGTGTCTCGCCATTCGTAATTTTACTTTAAATCTGCCCCGTCCGAAAACACAATAAGTTCTCGAAGAAACTTCGGATCGCAACAAAACATAATGTGTGTCTTCTACGTGTAAAATGTAGTTTTAGTATGGAATTTCGAATTAATTAATTAATCTTTTCTGTACTTTTCCTTAAATATGAATAAAATTGTGAAAAATCGTTAAAAAAATTGTTAAATTATATAAAGAAGAAATTGGAAACAAATTTGTTAAAAGTATGTTGAGTCCGCCAACCACTATTATCTATAGTGCCTCCATTATTTTATGAAATCACTCGAATCAGATAAAAAACACCACTGATTATAAAAAAAAATTGCATCCAATTAATTAATCATGGATCTTGTTTCCATACGCACCGGAATTCATTTTCGACATTTCTGCATGCAGCGGGCCAGAGTAGGATTGCATTTATGAACGCAGCCTATGCCGTCGACGCTGTCAATCGCTTTCGAAAAAGTCAAAATATGCAAGAGGTAGAAATAAAAATATTCGTATTTATTTAACATAATCAAATTTTTTACACATATATGTAACATGAATAGAAGACGAATTGCAAATGATCAAAACTCCGCGTGAAACGGGTAAAATTTATGAGTCTTGAATCTGTAGAAAGACAAAAAAAATGTATTAGAGTACTAGCTCGTTATTTCTGAATCGAATTATGTGGATAAAAGAAACTTACTGTGCAGCCTCGCAAACGCGGTATCCGCAGTCGAGTTTGTCGATAGCGGCGATGTCTTCGGGTGTCAATTTGAAATCGAAGATGTCGATGTTTTGACGAATTCGCTCTGTCGAAATGGACTTCGGGATTGGAATCGTTCCGATCTCAACCTAGAATATCGAAGAACACAAAATTATTATATTAATTTCAGTAAAAAAATAAATTAAAAGGACGCTGTTGAAGAATTGTAGCAAATATTTAAAAAATTGATAAATGACGTTTCTCACCAGATACTTCAGTGTCACTTGAGCACTCGTTTTTCCGTACTTATCCGCGATCGCTTGTATAACTGGACCTTCGCCTACGTGACTCGTGTCAGTCTTGTCCGATCTCCAGTTATATCCCGGTGAGCCGAGTGGACTGTAAGCCATCGTTAGAATTCCTTTTTCTCCGCAGAAGGTTCTCAGTTTCTTTTGATTAAGCTTGACGTGACACTCGATCTGATTCATGACCGGCTTGATCTTTGCTATCGCGAGAACGCGATCGATTTGCTCGGCATTGAAGTTGCTCACGCCTATGCTTTTCACGAGACCAATATTGACGCACTCTTCCATCGCTTTCCACGTCTCAACGTAATCTACGTCCTTCATCATCGGATTTCCTTTTGCGTCCACAGGCCAGATACCTTCCGCGTGTATCTGCGAAAACAACAGGAATGTAAACATGATAAACGCTCTCACCAAATAAATTTTATAAATATTTTGAATAAGTGAAGTCAACGCGAAATGTAAACATGATAAATGCTCTCATCAAAGAAATTTGATAAATATTTTGAGTTAGTGAAGTTACAGATTTAAAGACAGTCCTGCTTCAGATTCGGCAATCATGAAAGATTGTTGGTTTTTTTACTCGTAATATTTTAGCTTTTATATGGCCACTTGCAAAGTTAAATTTCCCTTGTACGATAACACTGTAGACAGGCATGTAAATTTTCCATACTATGCATGAAGTTTTTATGCATAAGTAGATAAATTAAATTTAAAATACAAGTCAAATGCGTCAAGAGTAATAGTCCGTTGATTAAATAGAACTTTATAATTTAATTTTAATTTAACGATCAATTAATTTAGTTAAAATGTTTACATAGAAAATAGAATAGGCTTATTCTCAGAAAGGACATGTTCAAATTTGAAATCAATCCCCATTTTATTTATTGAGTTAAAGAGAATTTACGGTTTTGTTTTTTTCCTACGAGATTACACTCGCATCGCGCGCGTCGCCGAACCTTACTCTGGACCATCGATAAAAACAGCAAAGATAGTATTACAGTATTAAGCAGATGTGAGTACCGGATAAGCCATAGGCCAGTGCATCAAATAGAGATCGATGTAATCCAGTCCCAGACACTTCAGGGATTCCTTGCAAGCTGGTACGACATTTTCAGGGTCGTGTCGATTGTTCCATAACTGAAATATAATTAATATAATTATTTTTTCTTTTTCGGCAAGCAAAGGCTTAAATATAGATTGCTATATGGGCATATTCTGCAAGGTATTATCGCAGATTATCGTGATTATCACGCGATCTATTCGGAAAACTGACTGGTTAATCTGTACAGTTGCACCTTTTATAAGTTTTAAATTCGAGGGTAATCAGTGCGCCTGCGCGTGCCGATTTTAGGGATAACTTAAAGGAAACAGTTATAAGGTTTCAAAGATTCGTTCTATAATTTGGAAGAGGTTCATCAATTATGGCAGTATAATAGGGTGGTTCTTAAATTGAACATTTTTGAATTTTCTGGAGGCCACCGCATATTATCGTGAGGTATAAAATAAAAATGCGATGTACGAAGGATCCCCGAAATTAATGCATTTTTAGAGGTCGCTACCGGCTATTTAAAAAATTAAACATTTTGGAACATCTAAATTTAAAGTCAAATTGAAAAATTCGAGATTTCCTTAGATCGACCCTGCACTTCCAAAGTATAACGAATACGAAACAACGTTGCGAAACCCCTATGAAATCGGCGCACGTTTAGAGGTCGGTACCGAGGGTTAAAAAAAAAAACTTTTCGACAATTATAGCTAAGTCACAAAATATTATAGAAGGTGAAAATCTGCCACGGAAAAATAACCAAATATTTAATTTGAAAAAATATATTTGTTGTAACAAAAGTTAAATAAAAAAACCGAAGATTCGTCGTTTCTGGTAAAGGGCGTCGACAAATTCATACAATGGTCAAAAAATATAAAATATCTCTATCGACGAACGAAGGAAACATTTTATTTATCTAACTCTCTTCAACAGTTGAAAAAAGAGTACTCTCGTACAAAATGCCAACAAAATTAATTGTTTAACAAATTACGCGGCAACCTAATATTTTCTTATTACGAAAATGACACGTTCGTTTTTGTGAATACGAATGGATTTTTCAGATTTTAAAATTTGCTTTGAATTTTTTTTTGTACGGAAGAAATGTGTGGAAAAACACAAAATTCGAAGTAAATTTAAAAATCCAAAAAAAATTATACATGTTCAGAAAAATGAACGAATGGTTTCGTGAAAAAAACAAATTAGTTTGCCGGGTAATTTGCTAAACAATTAAATTTTTGATTACTTTGTTAATAACATTTCGGAGTTATTATTATGCGAAATCAATCTTTTCAGTACCTTTAATATGCACAAATTTCTTCAGATTTTTATACCATCGACAAGTATTTGTAATTTTATTTCATTTTTTTCGAGCTTATGCGAAATGATTACCAAGCGAGGGAACTACCTTAACAAAGATTCAACTGTATAAAAATGCATAGATCCCGAGATCGAACATTGTCCATTTATATACAATTAATAGAAATAAATCTATCGCTTAATTTTTAAGTTCACTTATAGGTTCATCCACCTGAAAATTCTGGTCCTCGAATCGAGAGTCATAATTTCTAGTGTTACTCAAACAAGATATTACAGCGTGGTTCAAAGGGTGCGATTCGATCGTTGGTTCGGCAATATACGCACCTTGGTGACGATAAACATGTCTTCCCGTTTAATCACGCCTTCCGCAATTTTCGCTCGCACTCCCTCGCCGACGAAACCTTCGGAATTGTACACCGATGCGGTATCGATTAGCCGATAGCCGGCGTCTATCGCATCCTTGACAGCGTCTTCGATGGTTCGATGCTTGTCCTCAAGAAAAAACGGTACTTTTGATGAAGTAAAAATTATAATCGAAATCATGGGATCCCAAGTAATTTATCGATATGAATTTTCATATTTTATCGTTTCCCAATTGCTTACCTCGGGCTCAAAAGTACCGAGTCCGAAGGACGGTATTTTCTCGCCATTGCTGAGTGTCAAAGTTGGAGCTGCCATCGTAACTACACTGCGAACTGTAACGTAATAAACCTGGTTAATAACGCTCTCTTATAGCTTCAGTATAGCTCCCCTCTCAACGAGATATCGCGTATGTTCCCCACTATTGTCCGTTGATCACTCTGCTCGCCCATGGTTCTTATAACAAACCACGTGTCTCGAGGGGAACTACCGACGGTCACTGCACGGCAATTACAGGGGCGAATTTCTCGAATTCATCCGTTTCGTACATTGACTGCAAATAGCGATTTTCACTTTTTTTTTTTGCTACTTCTGTGTTTTTGGTTAATGTTTTGTATATACCAGACACATGCAATTTCATCTCAACGTATCGAAACGTCAGCAGGGACGGCTGCCCATATAGCACGAAATATTCTGAAAACATTTCAGAAGTATTTTCAATCTTTCAAACGTTCCGAAATATTTCTGAAATATATGGAAATAATATTTTAAAATATTCGCCCAAATATTGCAACGAAAGATTTCTGAAATATATGGAAATAATATTTTGAAATATTCTCCCAAATATTGCAACGAAAGATTTCTGAAACATTTCAGAAATATTTCCGATATTTTATATATTAGAAAATATTTTTGAAATATATGAAATTAATATGTTGAGGTATTCTATCTAAATATTCCAACGAAAACTTCCTAAAATACTTCAGCAGTATACTTAATCTTTAATACATCTGAAAAATTTCTGATACGGTGAAAAAATATTTTGAGCGCCAATATTAGCAGATGCGTACTGAACTATGTTCAGAAGGAACGAAACAGAAAAAAATTCCATGATTCGTGGATATATTTTAATGCCGTTCGGCTATCTAATGTTTCATAACACTAAATGTTATTGGCAGTCTTGAAGGGGCTCGCAGGAATCTTATAGATGAAGTGCTAGAGGCAGTACATATATTAAAAATAATAAGTAATATCTACAGCACTAAAATATTGATAATTTCTCGGATATTTCAGAAAGATATCTAATAAATATTTTACCACTATGTGCAAATATTTGTAAAATGTTTTTAAAATATTTCAGAAATATATTGTAATATTGATCAAGTATTTTCAATATTTCAAAAAAATATTTTCGAAACATTTCAGAAATATTTCTGTGCTATGTGGGTGGATATATTCATACATCCAAAATCTCGCAGTGTCGTACTTGTGGTACAATCCCGCCAAACGTGAGTTTCAGAGAAAATTTCGAACACTTCTTGATGGGATAAAAATCTGAAAAAAATCAAGTGTATGGGAGGTGCTGCAAAGATTGTGTTTGTGAAATAATAATTCCAATTTGCCATCAACAACTTGAAGATAAAAGTTATTATTCAACAAATTAACCGACAAATTAAATATTTTCCTTTATAAAAATAATTCGTTTATTTTTTTGAATGCGTATGAATTCTTCCAGAATTCTTTGTAATCTTTGAAAAACGCGTTTTTTCTATGTTCAAACCGTGATTTTCAAAGATTACAAAAATTCTGACAAAATTTATACGCGTTCAAAAAAATAAACGAATTATTTTTATGAAGGAAAATAGTTAAGTTGCCGAGTAATTTGTTGAATAATAATTTTTATCTTCAAGTTGTTAATGACAAATTGGAATTATTATTTAACAAAAACAATCTTTGCAGCACTTCCAATACACTTGATTTTTTCAGATTTTTATCCCGTCAAGTAGTGTTCGCAATTTTATCTGAAACTCACGTCTAGCTGGACTATATCGCAATAAGTGCTACCTTAAAATTAAAAGAATGCGTTTTTACTGCGCAGTTGCAAGTAAAAAAACGCAGAGTATGGTGTGTTCTTGAATGCAGATCTGCTCCAATCGGCTAAATCCGGAGGTATTCGACGCGTATCCACATGTACACGCACCTGAAATTGTCGTTCTTATATTTTACTCTGATCTGCGTTCAGGGTTTAACTTCGGTACAAACCTGCACTGTTAAGTGTTTTTTTTGTTATCAAAACGCACGAATCGGATGTATCGTTGATAATGAAACATACCCACTAGGCGTGGACAGTCACAAATAAAAGAATACACAGTTGGGCAGCCTGCATTCGCGAACACACCCATAGAGTTATCTTGCATGGATCCGATCGTATCGTGGATGAAGGTGAGCAGATGATTGAGCGCTCAGCCGGTATTGTGACTTCATGTTGAAAAAAACAGCTTCGCGTCGAAGAATACGAGCTGCAAAAAAAAAAAAAGAATCAGAAGCCGATGAACGAAAATAATAATTTTTATCGATAATATTATGTACCGTAACCTAGCGATGAACTTACCCACCGATACGTAAGTCGCCTCCGTGATAATCCCTGATAAAACTTACGTCAATAACGCTGTGATGTTCCTGCCGAATATTATGCCAGTCATGTGTTTTGTGAGACGAACGAAAAAGAAAAAGAAAATTTTCACCGGTCGGTATCCAACACGAGAAATCTTCAGATTCGCGGTTTGGTAAAACAGTTGCCTGACCTGCTGACTCTGTCCGAAGAGCGAGCTCAGTCAAGCTCAGCGGGAGAGGGAAATTTCTAGGCTACGGAGAGTCGATTCGACAGTGTAAACGGGTGTGTACGTATAACCTGTAAAGTCTCTATGTGCAACGACAGTTGTGTGCTCCAACAGTGAGTATGCGCGAGTGAAGTGTTGGGAGGAGCTGTTACCGTTTTTTTTTTTTAATTCGCCAAGGATTCAAGAAACTAGGTAATTATTGAACGCTTTTTGAAAAACTTATACGTCGCGTGGAGCGTCATTGCTATATTGTCGACGAAAATTCCTTACACCTACGATCGTCGTTGACCTTTCGCGTTAAACATTATAGCGTTTGGTAAAAATTATGCGGTGAATCTCCATCTTGCTCGTCGCACGTCCGACGCCACCCAAGTTATTTCACTGCGGATAGTTTGACGTTTCGTTCGCAATAAATTCAGTCTGCTTTAATTTCAACGAAAAACAAAGAAAATAGTCGTTAAAACGATACACAGTAAAAAAAAAGGTTTGTACGATTAATAAACATTGCTCTCACCAAAGATTTATAAATTTTGTCTTGTTACTTTAAATAATTTTTTTAATGTATATCACATATACGGGCAAAAACACTTTTGCAACATAATTACATCAGTATTCTTAAAATCTACGTCATATAAATTATCAGTATTATATATATACATCATTTATATTATTTTATGTCATTTTTTTATTTTATTTATTTATTTATTTCACGGATCGCTCCTTTTATATAACACGTAACATTGGTACCTTACCGACCACAGTGGCGACTGAAGTTGTAAGCTCGCATTTATAACATTGGTTATATCAACTAAATAATAGAGACTTAATGTAATAAGAGTCAGAATACCATTTAGCATTTAACAGATTCTAAACTGTTATAAAAATAAAAAGAAATAATTACAAATCAAAATAAAGATAAATTTAAAAAATAAAGAATAGTATACAGAATAGTACATATTTTACATGTATCATTAATCAAATAGAGTAAAAGAAACGTCACGATTGCAATTAAAAAAATATTATTTGTAATTTTTTCTTCGTCAATGAAGCGTATAAAAAAAAAAATGGTAAGCTCTCGCGCACAACAAATGTCTGGTAAATTCTTTTTTACTGTGTAGTTACGGATAAAAATTTGATATTTGCTTCCATCACCAGAGATGAATTTTTTGTCCAATGCACGAATAAACATTTAAAAAACTTTTAATTCCCAGTGGAATCGTCGCTCAGCATAATTCGTCAGGAGCCAGGCAGAGACTAGCAGTCGCAGCGATGGCCGAACTCGCGGCGCTGCTCCGTCAGGACATTCCGGAGGGGAGGAGCAACCTGGCGGACAGTCACACGAACCTGGAGCGTGTCGCGGAGTACTGCGAGGCAAATTATTTTCAAGCGGAGAACAAGAGGATAGCCCTGGAGGAGACGAAGAATTACACAACGCAGTCACTGGCCAGCGTAGCATATCAGATAAACACGCTGGCGTACAATTTTCTCCAGCTGCTCGATCTCCAGACTTCGCAGCTCGCCGAGATGGAGAGCCAGATGAATCACATAGATCAGACGGTGATGATACACAAGGAAAAGGTCGCAAGGAGGGAGATAGGCGTTTTGACGGCGAACAAATTGACGACGCGCCAGTACAAGATAATAGCGCCGGCGAATCCGGAGAAGCCGATAAAGTATGTGAGGAAAAGTATCGACTACACGATTCTGGACGAGATAGGCCACGGGGTGCGGAGCGGCGGCACGCCGAGGAGCAAGCAGCGGGGCGGAAGCCAGGGCAGCGTTCAGAGTTTGGGCGCCGCGTCGACGGGCTCGGGTCTGGCCGCGGCGCTGGTGGGTCCGGCGCCGACGACGAAACCTCCGACGCCCCCGCAGACCGTGAGAACGGGAACGTTGAGCAAGGGCTCGAGGGAATACAGAACACCGCCGGCAGTGGCACCGCCACAAGTACCGAGTCACTACGCGCCCAATTATCCGCTCGGTCATCCGCGCCGGGAGCGCGGCCCCGGCTACAGCACACTTCCGCTCCACGCTCACACTACTTCCCACTCGAGTCACAGCAGCAACAATCACTCTGCTAACGCCAATCCGATCGTCCAGCATACAACGTCGCCACCGCAGATAGGGACGGTACATCCCCTTCAGAGTCATCCGCAGATACCCCCGCCTGCTCCGCCGAGCCTCAGCGGATCGACTGGATACGCCTCCGAACAACACAACAGCATGCCTCGTGAGACTTTTTATTCCGATTTATTTAGGTGGACTTTATCGAAGTGGCTGCCTGATTCTTATTTTTTTTTTAATTTATTTACCTATGCGTTGGACAACAAAGGACCCTTTAGCAATTGTAATCGGTATCACGCCCTAGCAAGTCGTTTTGTGCCGTTTTGACAATCGTAAAACAACCAATAAAACGACCATTTTGTCGGCTTTGGTCGTCGTTCCCTTTAACGACCCAGAAACGTCCGAGGTAACGTCTGCTGCAACGTGTATCGGTCGTGTTTTGGTAGTTTTTTGGGTCGTTAAAGAAAATACGACTAAACCGAAACTAAAAACTGGTCGCTGTTTTGGTCGCACGGTGGACGCCAAAACGGCACAAAACGACCGGTCGTTTTTTAAGTCGTCTCGCGGTCGTTTGACCTGCTAGGGCAAAGAGTGAAAAAATCGGATGGAAGTTTGTTGGACTTCATCAAAGTGGCTGCCTGATTCTTATTTTTAAAAATGTATTTATCTATTCGTTAGACAGCGAAGAACCCTTTAACAATTGTTATCGGTATTACGAAAAGTGAAGAAATATCATCGCGACATGCCTGTCGGATAATGCGCCCGCGGCTACAACCACTTTTCCATCGTAAAGCTACCGGTCGTGTTCAGCCGTAAAATCTATCGTTTAACGACCATTATGCGACAAATCGAAAAAAATCGGCGATGGTAGAAACGCTGTTACTTTACGGTTGCAAAACAACCGGAATTTATGGGCTAGTAGAAAGACGACTACTGAGCGTTCGATGTTAATAAATCCCTGATCTCTTACTACCAATCGGAGCAATAAAGAAACTGTCCTCCTGTCGTTGTTTTGAAGCTGAGGGTTTCGCGAAAGTTAAGTACGCCTCCTAGACTATTTGCCGACATCGTTAGTCTCGGAATCACTGATTTGGCACTGAAAGACGTTTTCACAACCGGCACCTCGAACATGAAACATGACCGTAGACCGAGAAAATAAAAAGTTATTTATTTATTTACGGGACACGCCCTTTTACAATGAAAATGATACAGATATAAAGAAAAAAGAATAACAATTATCTTTCATTTCGTGTAGTGTATCCACATTAGGAAATTAAAATATCACAGTTGGATGAGATCAGGTCACGTGTAACGCTCGAAAACGTAGTTCCGGAAGAAGCTTGGGTTATTCGTAGAGTAGGACACGAGTTATATAAAAGATGATAAAATTGTTATTATAAAATTATTATATTTTATAATATAGTTATTATATAATAAATGATCATCAATTTATGCTTTGGGAAATAACAATATTATTTTTTCAGCCCCTCCGTCGCCGTTGGTCGGTGCTGGCAGCGATTTGAGCGATTACAGTGGCCATCACACTCTGCCCCATCGACTCTCTCATCAGATCAGTCGTAGCAGCGGAGCTAATAGTCCACCGTTACCTCCGCCACCGCCCCCAGAACAGGACGAGCATCCGCAATTCGGACGACCACAACAATCGAGCGGTGCGATTATGCCGATCGTACCCGACGAGGAAGATTTACCAGGATGGGTGCCCAAAAATTACATAGAAAAAGGTATGTTCGCTGTTAAAAACAAAAGGAAAACTGATATATTAATTGTATGTCGCAGCTATGTATCACTAAAAAGTGTATATTTTTCATTCGATGGGATTTTCTTTTCATGACTGACTATAGAAGATTCGTTTGAAACTTGATGTTTATGTGATAATTTTTTTTGTCTTTCTAGTTGTTGCAATTTACGACTACTACGCCGACAAGGAGGACGAGCTCAGCTTTCAGGAGAGCAGTGTTATATACGTGCTGAAGAAGAACGACGACGGTTGGTGGGAAGGCGTTATGGACGGTATAACAGGTCTGTTTCCGGGAAATTACGTCGAGCCATGCGTCTAAAAGAACTCTTGTATAGAAAAAGTTTAAATAACGATACATCGAGGTTTGATTAAATGATTATCCGGCGATAATAATGCGAGGAAAAAATGGAAGATGAGTAAAAAAAACAAAAAATATGAGCGATGCATCGGGTGCATTGCCAAACGAAAATTGATGAAAACAACTGTAGGTACAAGAAAAATTATACCTAAGACGTTACAGTAAGTAAAAAAAAAAAAGAATAAATAAAAAGAATGCTCTCGTAATATACGCGATCGTTCGCGTAGCGATACGCGATAAAATATATCATTGAAGCTTCCTTCCAAATCAAACAGAATAATAGGAAATAGCCAAACTTTTGTACTCACGGTAAAAAACAAAAAAACGTTGTATTTTTCGAAGCCCAATGGATATTTATAGATCGATTTTAATTCACGATTTAACGTTGAATATAAACGAGCTATCATTTCACTCATTGTAATTGTACGTTATCGTATCGATATAACGAATAGTATTATCGTGTGTATTTATATATCGAAGTTTTTCGTGACCAAGTAGTAAGCAATCAAAATGAACACGTCGATAATCAAGACGTAGGCATTTTTAATTGGTTTTCATCGAATCCGCCAGATTACCGTAATTGCATTTCGTACACCCCTGTAGATTTAGAATCACCGATACACTGTTAATTAATTAGAGCTAATATTATTTTAATAGCGATCCTTGTATTTGGCTTGAAATAAAAAAAAAAAAAAAAATTAATGGAAAGCGATGGAAGAGAGTATTGTGAGAGCGAATATCAGATTTCCGCCCGACGATTTGCAATTATTTAAATGAAGTCTTCTATCACGATCCTTGGAGCAGAGAGCGCTGGTTTTTACATGGAGGTAGCTCGAATTCTGTCCACTTTGTCACGTATACTCAGCCCATTAAATAGTTACTGGGTCATTACACGGCGCCCGTCGACGTCTTTAGTTTCTCAGTAATCCCTTGAATAAATCGACTTCGAAGATCTGAAGCCAAACGTTTTCTTATGCAATCGATGTGAAAATAGATTCGTCGATACTCCTTCAAAATTTACGAGGTCGACTCGAATCTTTGGACACTTATGTCGCATCGACCTTGCAATTTCGCCCTACTTTAAACCTCGATAGGACGTTGATTAGAAAAATCAAAAGAAATACCATGAAAATACTGAGATCTTTCGGTGCTCAATTTGAGGAGGTAAAATGAAACTTTTTATTTTAATTTGGCTTTATGGTGTTTATTGCTAAATTTGATTTTATTTTTCGGCTTCGATTCGTAGAATATTTACTGCAAAGACCGGACAAAAAGTGTATTGATCATCTCGACAATGAGTTAATAATGCATTGTCTATCTTTCGAGGGATATATTTTTTGTAGGAGCGAGAAAACCGAACCTCCGTCGAACACCATCGCGAGATTGTTGCTTTGCAGTCCGATCACATAACTTCCTTCGGGACGATAAAAGCTCGGAAATGATTATCCGGGGGATTCTGATCCCTTCGACGTTACGGGAGGGTTCGGATGATTTCCATAAATAAAATATACACCGCTGTATTGGCCTGAACTGTACATTCCCCTTGCATGTTTTACGATGAACTTGGAGGGAATCCCTGACCAGCGATAAAATATACTTTATACGCTCGTGCGTCTATTCTGGGTCGTTGGGCCAAATGATTTTGCTGATGTTTTTTTTTCTCGAGTTTATTGCCAGTCTCGAAGCTCTCTGCATCCGACGGTCGAATAATTTCCGGACCGGTACCAGGGCGAGACAGCGAGAATACTATACGAGATAAGTTCAGCGACGAAAATTATGTTTTGCTCGACCGCTTCGTTCCCGTAAGAACTCCGACAACATAACGTTCGGGAAAGGCCGTTTTGTAAACGGCGAATGGAAATTCTGTAGTTGCAAATGGAAGCGGGCAGAGTGGGATGGCTTCTGATAAATCGCTAAACTTCGTCTGGCACTCGACGAATTTCAGGGCGCCGCACTTTGGGGCAGTCGGAGAAGGAGGGCGCGAAAACGCTACTCGTAAAACCGGGTCGTCCAGATCCAGCCTATAGTTCCACAGAACTTTTACTTTTCTCGGAACTAACAAATTCACGGCACTTATTCTCGACACCTACACACGAACTTGTATCGAACTTTCAGCTGGGGCACTCATGGAAAAAAACAAATCTGTATTCATAAATTTTTGTGTTCTTTTCTCTTCGAGTGTTTCTTCGATAAATATTTTTATTCTTTTTCCTTGGAGCACTCGCTAAAGTAGCTTTTTGACTATTAATTTTTTATGTAACTTTAAAAGAAAAGTTGCGTGGTCTATTAACGATAAAATATTGAAGATATAAAAAAAAGTTGAAAATTTTAAAAAACTCCCGAGTGGCTAATAAAAAGTAACTTCAAAAACGATGAAATAATTCATGTATGTAACAATAATTAAATCATAACCTTCGCTACAGTTGGGAGACGGCTTCCGAACCACAGATTAATATAATATATAACATTCTGCTACCAAGTTTGTTTGTGTAGATATAGAACTGGTTCGGAAGCCGTCTCCCGACTGTAGCGAAGATTATGATCGAATTGATATAACAACGATTAATTAATTTTACAATTATTCTTTATTATTAATTATTACTATTACTGTTTGAAAATATTAATTATTGTTACATACATGAATTATTTCATTGTTTTTGAAGTAACTTTTTATTAGCCAGTCAGGAATTTTTTAAAATTTGCAATTTTTTTTATTTTATGCTTTTTGAATTTTACAGTGTATACAACTTCCTGATACAATTTTCTAAATATTCTATCTCTACGATACGATTTTTGATGTGTCATTTCTCTCCGATGCAACATTTAAAAAGTGGAACGAAGAGCCAACAATACATCGAAAAATATATCAGAGAGGAACACAAAAAATTGTATCACAGAGGAACGACATATAAAAAAGTGAATGAAGAAGTACAATACATAAAAAATTGTATTGAAGAGGCACGACACATACAAAATTTTATTGGAGAACGCAACATTAAAAAATTGTATCTGGGAGACATAATATTAATAAAATTATATCGCTGACATATATCACTGTGCAAATATTACATTATGGTGATTCAGTTATAATTCAATTCGTTTATTAAACTCTATGCAATTGGGAGTTTTAGAATCTTGGCAATCTTTTTTTCCACCCTTTTTAAAATATAATAAATAACACGACCGAAATGCGATAACACTAACCTTATAAATAAATAAATAAAAACTACTAATGCTTAAAAACACGCATAAACAACTTATATATATATATATATATATACAACAAATAATCGCAAAGGCAATAGTAGATAATGGCGGCAGCCTGTCGAAATATCTGAATCGGCTTTTGGCCCGTTTTTTCGAAATTAATTATCTTTGCCATTTTACATTTATTTTCCAATTCCTTTGCTACGAAAACGCTCCCACATACACAGAACTACTGTGCCAAATTCTGTCAAGAGACATTGAGCCGTTCCGACAAACACTGGAGACAACGAAAACAGCAAAATCGGGAGGCCTCGGTGAAACGCACAACTCCCGTCTTTTTGCCCTAGCGGGCAGTCTGGAGTTAAAGAGAGAGAAAGAGAGATTGATTGATTGATAATGTTATTATTGCCTTACCGAACTGTGAGACGAAATATTACAAAAGCAGTGAAAATACAGCAATATAAAATGTGTACAAAGGTGGACAATAGGACTACATTTAAAATTAGCGAGACTAATAGTCTCGTCTGATGTAGCAGAACCTGAAAAGTTACAAAAATAAGTGCATTGCAAGGAGAATTGCTGTAATTAGCTTAACGCAGCAAAGTGATACGTGAAAGGTAGGCAGGTAGACTAAAATAAAATAAAATAATCTGAACCAAAAAATAGTATATAGAATAGTAGACAAAATTAACAAATAAAGTATATAAAAGTAACAAGCCTTGCCGCAGATTTTCTTTGAAGCTAAATGAGTGAAAAAACAAGATAAATAAAAAATAACATTCTTAATGATGAGCCTAAAATCGCAAGCTAGCAAGCGATGCAGGTTTAACGATGCCATAGATCGACAATTACGAGGAACTACACACGGAGCAGGCTTACGATGATCTAACTGTGGGCTCAGGTGGGACAAATATTGATGACTTCGGTCTCTAATAAATGCGGGAAGAACTTATGCTTGAATATTTGTAGGGATGAGGTGGTGGTGACGGAAGCAGGGACGGATTGCCAAAAGTAAATACCTAAGAGTTGGAAGGAATTGCGGAAGGTAGAAGTTCTGTGTAAGGGGATATGGAAGTAAAAAGGTGCGGGTAACCGAGCAGAGGAGCGGGTGTTAGGATCTCTTACCGTGAATAACTTTTCTCTTGGTAGTATGTCTGGTTGGTCGTATGTCTGGTTAGACTCATGGCGTATACGGTACATGTACATCCCTAGAAAGTATAGGCGACGATTTCTGACCAAGAGTCAGCCTAGCTGATGCAAAAAAAGGCATAATACGTCGTCGCACCTGAGGTCAAAGATGAAGCGGATGGTATAGTTAATGAGGATTTGTAACTTAGAGTCGAGTTCGTTAGTTAGGTCGTGATAAACTAGGCAACGGTATAAGTGTGGAAAGATAAGAGTAGTTACCAGTTTAAGGTAGCTATGTCGCACGCTTATTTCGCATAAGTTCGAGAAAATGGCAAGTACTTCTCGATGGTATAAAAATCAGAAAAAATGCATGCATATTAAAGGTACTGAAAAGATTAATTTCGCATTATAATAATTACAAAATGTTATTAGCATAATTAATAAAAAAATTAATTGTTTAACAAATTTCCCGGTAAACCAACATTTTTTTAATGAAAATAATTCGTTCATTTTTCTGAATACGTATGAATTTTTTCAGATTTTCCAATGAGTTTTGTGTGTTGTGTTTTTTAACACATTTTTTTTATATAAAAGAAATAAAGCTAATTGAAAAATCTGAAAAAATTCATACGTAATCAGAAAAATGAAGGAATCATTTTCAAAAAAAAAAGTTTCGTTGCCGGGTAATTTGTTAAACAATTAATTTTTTGATAAATTTGTTAATAACATTTTGGAATTATTATTATACAAAAGTAATCTTTTCGCTACCTTTAGTATGCATGAATTTTTCAGATTTTTATACCATCGAGAAGTATTTGCAATTTTCCCTTATTTTTCTGGAACTAGTGCGAAATGAGCCCGAAGCGACATATCCACCTTAATTCGTAGTTGTTGTGACAGGGAACGTTTAAAATATTTGAGTTTGTGGAGTGTGTAGTGAACTTTTTGAGAGATGGCTGCCACGTGTGGTTCCAAGATAGGTTACAGGACATGATGATTCCAAGATTACGCGCTTCGTCTACAAAGGGAATGGTGGAGCCGTCGACCGTGATAGGGAATAGCGCGGATAAGTCGATTGTACAGACAAATGCGTTACTACCGAGGATCATGACTTTAAATTTCTTAAGGTTTAGTGTGAGAGGATTTGCATTGGCGCCCTCGTAAACGACCGAAGTGTCGATGGCAATTCTCCGGAGACCTTAGAGGAGCATGCTAGGCGAGCTCTTGAGGTAGATTTGGATATCGACCGCAAACATCATATAAACGGAGTAGGTAAGGGATGAGCCGATATCGTTAATACATAGCGTAAAGAGGAGCGAGCCCAGCACCAGAAACCTGGGGGACACCGGTTGTCACCGGTTTCTATTGAGAGAAGGTGTTGTGTTCGTCAAGGACAGCTTGAATTGTACCCATGAGATCGAAAAAACCAAGTCAAGCAGGGATGTGAGAAACCAATCGATTTTAATTTACTAAGAAGTCGCACATGGGAGAAAGTATGAAGCACTTTGCTGAAAAGAATAAGGATGGTTACGAGCTTGTCGTCTACACCCTCTCGAATATCGTCATTCGAGTGATAGATGGATTGATTGATAAACTCACAAAAAGGTGTGAAATAAAAGAAAGTAGAATTAAGATAAAATTATATAGAAATAAAACAAAATAATATACTATAATATGAAATAAAGCAAAATAGAACGAGATAAAATAAAGTAGAATAATGAGCCATGATGTTGGATAACGTTTGTTCTAGAGTCTAAATAGTAATGTAGATGATCTGTCGCTACTGATCTCCATAATAGTGCTAGTTCGCTATTGCAAAGCGACCGTTTCGAGAGAGAAAAGATATGCGAAAACCTTAGGATTGAAAGCAGATACAGTCCGCTCGCTGTTAATAGGTTGCCAGAGAGTACCAAAAATATATGAGTGGTAATTGAAACGCGTTGCGAAACGTTGTCGTGCAATGGAGCGGAATATGGAAATACTCTAACGAGGGTGCATGAGATTTTACGTGCATGTGTTAGGAAAAGTATATAAGGATGATTCTAATTCTAAAACTAAACTGAAACTGTAAGCTACACAAGCAGAGCAAACCGAGAACACTCGAAACAAAAAAATTCGTATTAAACAAACTAAAAATAAGAAAAATAAGAAAAAATATCAGAAGCACCCATGAAGGTTTGGCCGATTGAACGAGAACGGCCGATCAGCGGGCCAGTATTGGCGTAACGATATTAATACTCCAACCTTCGGCCAGGTATTGGTTTGCCAATCGTTGGTCTGTCGATTTTAAGCTAATGTTCATTCGAAGATCCATTCGCCAATCGTTGGTCTGTTGATGCATGGATTGACAAACTGCCGAATGTTCGGCCGAATATTGATCCGCCAAACGTCGGTTTGCCGATGTGACACCAACATTGGGTCATTAACCGGCTTTTGAAAATGGTCGGGGCTATGTAGCGGCTTTCGCCGCTGGATGGCGCCAAACCAAGTTATTTCTCACAAGCGAAAGAGGACCGACAGCGGTGGATGCGCGGTTGGTGTGCGGCTTCGGTGATCCCCAAAGTCAAGCTGAATCGTTCGCGGTCAGTACTTGGATGGGTGACCGCCTAGCCGTGTACTAATTGGCGCTTTGGAACCGTTGAGCGCGAGGTCGAATTCTGGGGATTGGTGTTCGTTCCCGAAGTATCGAATACGAACATTAAGACTCAGTTGGAATGACCGGCTGTATCGGCGCAGGTTTTCCGCAGCTTCCCTGCGCCCTCGTGCGAATGCGATACAGTAGGGTGGTAAAAAGCGGCTGCGGACGCGCATCTACATCGTGAATTGCAGGAATAAGCAAAAATTGAGAAAGTGCGGCTTGATCACCAAATAGATGTCAGAGCCATAAAAATAATATACAGGGGTCAGTAAAAAATTTTTAAAATAAAAAAAACAAACGAAAGAGTAGTCGGGCGTCAATATAAGAACATACAAAATGAAACACTCTTTAATTCTCACAAAAGATGCGAATTATTCTTCGATTCCCTGCTCCGTAGTCAACAAATACTCAGGCAATGCATTGATTGAGTAGGGTGAATGCACCAGTGAATGGACGATGAAGCGGCTGGTCGTTTTTAAAAGAGTCGCTAAATAAAAATATTGTATGCACACCTTTCGGGTTCGGTTCAGTTGATAAAGTTGATCGTCTTGATTATGACAAAAAATATTGCAGACTGTTTTAAAACCTAACACCGCGGAAATAAAAGATGAAATCACAAAAAGACGGATACACCAGTGAATGGACAAATTCTCTAGTAAATGAACGGCGTGTCACCAGTGAATGGATACATATTTGTCATCCAAGCTAGCGTTCATAGATATTAGGAAAATAACTTCATAACTTAATATTTCTTTTAATCATTTGAGTTAAATATTGTATTTTAACCATCGTAGGGTTTGTTTTACTTAAATAATATTAATAACGTTAATAATAATACTGATAAAGCAGAAGAACAAGCTTATTGGCTTCCTAAGTCTCAGTCTCAAATTAACTATAAACTTCTAAATATATCTTTGGCACAGCCTTAAATAATTTATCGAATACATTATCTATTAATTAACAATTTTATAATTCACAAAAAATAAGCAAAAAAGAATGTGCCATGTTCATGTTCCTAACTTCTCCCCATGTTCATTCGCTGGAGAGAGATTCGGAAATCGCGCCAGTGAATGGACGTTGATAATTTCGGCATATTTACAACAATTTTTTGAAAAGATTATTATAGAATCAATAATTAATGATATCTTTATTTATGCACCATACTACTTACCCTCAAAAATTAAGTTTAACCCTTTTTTTACACAAAACGTCTGCGGCCGCATTAATCGCCGCTTCGTACCCTCGAATAACTTCCAAACGATAAAAGAAAAAAAAATCTCCTACAGTCGGTAATTTCCATATACGTGCAGTGATAATTTCAGCGGTAATTATAATTTTTTTTTTTTCTAAATTTTGACCACCGGATGATTTATATTCGATCGAGCATTTTTTTTATTAAGCATATAAGGGATTTCGTCCATTCATTGGTGTCTGTCCATTCACTGGTGGACTCACCCTATGATTGCTTTGAGAGTATGATCGCTTTGACTGTAAATAAAAGATTGCACAGTGTTTTAAAACCTGGCACGAAATAAAAGATAAAATCACAAAAAGACCGATACACCAATGAATGGACAACTTCTCCAGCAGGTGAACAGCGAGTAATAATTGAATGGACACGTATTAGCGATCCAGGCTATCATGCGTAGATATCATGAAAATAACTCAATAAGTTAATATTTCCTTTAATCATTCGAGTTAAATGTTACATTTTAACGACCACATTTGCAATTTATGGACATCGAATTGCAATAGTCGAAACCGTAATGCATTTAATTGGAAGCTCTTCTGGCGTCGAATAATCGATTAGTTTCTCCATCAATGATCTGATTACACAGCAAGATATAAATTGGTAGATAATTCATTGATACCCCTTAGGTATCTATTTGGCGATATTAAGCGTCGTAGAAATTTCGCCATTTCGATACCGCATTAATCAATCCATGCGTAAAATCCATTTCCCCGTTACACAAACGGTCAAATTAATTTTAATTACAGATATCCCTTTTACTTTCACAGTACCATAATTCCCGCCATTCCGTAAAAATGTACCATTTAATGTAGCGCTATCCCTAGGTCGAAGAAGGCTTCACAAAAAAAATAATTCCAGATCGTAAATTTATCTTATAAGCAATCTTATTATCACAAATTTGTATATCGCAGAAGTGAAGTTTTAACGGAAATCCCTAACGATACTGAGGTGACCATCGGCACATTGCAAATAGATTAATGCACAATGTGCAAAACTTTGAATTGCCCTAGACTCGCGTATAACCTTTATTTTAACGTCTTTCTAGTAGCCCTTCCAAGTATCGTTGTATAGTGTTATTCTTATCTATTTGACTTGAAGTGGCATGGGGATTACTCGAGTCCATCAAATCAGGGTTACATAAAGGTTAAACACAAAGGTTTGCGCAAAGGAAGTTTGCACAAAGCGATCGGACTCATTGCAGTATAGCTGGTGTCTCGTCATAGTCGTGCAACTTGCGGATGCATGTCTAGACAACCCTAGCGCGACTGCGACTACGATGCAACTCCGAATCCGTGAATGCAGCGGTTCAGCTACGGAACACCACAACTATATTTATGTTATTTATTAGTTATTCACGGATAGGTCCCATTTACAGAATGGTAGAGAAACACCGTCCAAAGGAACAGATACAAACGGTAGAAATCGCACGTCCAAAATATTCTCTAATTACAACTATTTAAAAAATACATCAATAATAAATAGAGAAAACATAGCAGGTGAATGTAGTATCCTAACCCTCACCGAAAAGAACTACTGAAAACTACTGCAAAATACTACTGGCAGTATCCAGTAGTTAACTACTAATAAACTACTGAACTACTGCCCAGTGCTAAATTGGCGGACTACTGAAAACTACTCGTAGTATTGAGCAGTTAATTACTGAACACTACTGGGTATTTTGAGTAGTGAACTACTCCAAACTACTATGAATGTCCAGTAGTTAACTACTAGGAGTTCCCATAGTTTTCAGTAGTTCACTACTGGGAATTCTCGTAGTTTCCAGTAGTTCACTACTGGGAATTCACGTAGTTTTCAGTAGTTAATGCATAAGCGGTTATTGCAGATAAGTAATTATTATTCGAGACTGCAGTAGTTCCTGTATAAGTAATTACTACAGATAAATAATTACTACTCCAGACAGCAGTAGTTCCTGTATAAGTAGTTACTACCTCTGTGTAGTTACTAATTGAATCTCGAGATTCAAATAGTATCTACACAGAAGTGGTAACTACTTATACAGGAACTACTGCTGTCTCGAGTAGTAATTACTTATCCGCAATAACTGCGTATGCATTAACTACTGAATCCTGGAATAGAACTGCTTATAAGTAGTAATTACTGATGCAGGAACTACCACGTCCTCAGTAATAATTACTGACTGTTGAGGAGTAACTACTAGGAAGTAGTAACTACATGTGTAGTAACTACTGCAACGCGAGCAGTGACTACTGAACCTCCAGTAGTCACTACTGGACCCCTCGTAGTTCTTTTCGGTGAGGGTGCGTATACATCGAAAGTTGTAACAGCGGGCAGCTTCTAAATTTCCGATGAGCCTGTCTTTTTTTTGTATGTCCCGTTAAAAATTAGTAAAAATATTTCACTTCGCCCCGGATTCTGTTACTCCCCGCTCTCCATTGTACGCCATTGGCAAGCGAACAGTTAAACAAATCAAATGGAAATTCTGTTATGAAGCCAATGAGGTTGAGTAAAAAAAGAAACAAGATTCGTTTATTACCGATAAAAGGTTCAGTTCTTGATTGGGGCGGCAGAGGGTGGAAAGGGTTGGAAGCCACGTGACTGAAATATCAGATTGAACTCGGGTTTATTCAGATGTTGGTTGGTGAATGTGGTGAAACGATGGAAAATTCAGAATTCATGAAGCGCCTGTATTCTCGTCAACACAACCGCGAGATAGGGGATGAACGTATCGTAACGTAGTTACCGGCACCGATTCGACGATGCCGGAATATGCGCAACTCTGGGGAAAGTTCGAAAACGTTGAACGATCGAGGAATGTTTGTGGATGATTATCACTTAAATTACGTTGTACCAACCTCACTTTTCACCGTATATAAATGTCAGCGAATTATAAATTTTAAACGCTCCTCATGTTTAATTGAATTTAGTTATATTTTAATTAATTTAACTACCGGTGCACGTCGCATTATGCATTATAGCGTGGAAAGGGGCAAAGACGAACATTGCTATAATTAAAATAAGACGAGAATTTCAATTCAAGTCGATCGATGACTCTCGATCTTTTCGTGCTGGAGTATATCGTTAAGCGGCAGCTTTACCGTGTCCGACAAAAAAAAAAAACGCGTTTCATTTTATCGGTAAAGAAAAAATCATATGAAAGATCTCGTGCGTTTAATTGTACGCAATGTTGCTGTTTTTGCGCAGAATAATTCCCAAGTTAAAGAATTACAGGAGATCCATTTGTTTTAACTAGAGAATATCAAGAAATAATATGAAATACGATAATACTGAAAGAAAATGAAACATCTAGAATTATGCGAATTTTAAGCAGAAGCACAACAGCGTTACCAACAATCAATCTTCATGGGACTTGTAAAACGGCTTTATTTATTTTTTAAATATAAAAATTTAAAAAAAAAACACTCATGCCTAAAATTGTCGAACGCTCTTAATGAAATCGTGCCAATTTAAGATTTTTTGAAAATACCACGATTAGGTCATAGTTCGCTATAGTTTCTGTATGGAATTATTTAAAACGTCCCTGACACCTTTAGCTGCCGGAGGTGCAGTTTTGAATACATTTTGGTACAGAGTTAAGCGTCGGAAAGTAACGCGAAAAAGGCCATTAAAATGGGCTCGGAGAGAGCAATTGCCGTTCCGACTGGCCCGGAAGCCTGTATGTTTCCCGTGTCCGGAACCTATCCAATTTTACATTGTTGCGGCTATGTTGAGAGACTCGAGTGGCACTCCTGTTGCGTTACTGCCATAATGTAAGCGTTATAGTCCATCCTAATTTGACAGAGGACGCCCGACGACATGAATTTGCGTTACGCCTGGCATGTAGCTGCAGTATCACGAGGGCTCGCCACCCCTGAGCACATCCACGCGAGCACACATACACGTCCGACGGAGAGTTTGAGGGTAGCCAGAGAGAATCACCGGCACCAACAGCAGTGTCGGTAGGATGGGACCGGGTCGGGAATAAACCATGGAAATTAGAGGGTGGTTTCCGTCCGCTCGAGCGTTCCTCCCATTCCACTGAACTTTGATATCGCCCCGGCGTGTTACACCGACGAAAAACCGACTAGCAAGATACCATGCAATTTTCCAAGTGGAATTATTCTCGGCCGATGACGCCAAAAAATATTTTTCTTTTATGTTGCTTCTACCTTCGGGATTAAATTATTACGATAAAAGTTGAACAAAATCATATCGGCCATCATCAAGAGGGGTTTAAAAAAGGTGAATTAAATTTTTACACTGCTTCTTCATTTTTTTTTTTTGACGTCATTCGTAATAGCTCTGCGGGAGAAAGTTCTTGGCAATTTCAGCCTCCTCGCACAGCGCGTTAAAAGAAGGAAGGAGATAAAGAAAACTGCAAATGTAATTTGCATGATTTTTATTTAATGAATTGCAGAAATATCTCCTTATCGTGATTTTTTTTTACGCTTCCGTGTTTCCACATTATTGCACGGCGTTCAGTGTTGGCTCATTTGCGCGTTAAATTTGGGCTCGATAGACATTTGCCGAAATTAAAGTTGCCTCAGCAATTTTTTCGAAGGAAACAAGTAATATTCGGAGATGATAAAGTCGAAATTTTATTCCCTAAAAGAAAAGCTGGTATTCTTTTTAAATATTTTTAATATCATTTTTATTTAAACAATATGGAGTTGAGAAATAGCATGAGCCCGCGTCATCATTAAAACTAGTGAAAGATTAAGTTAATCTTTCGCTAGTTTTAATGATGATTATTCTGCGTAAAAAATATTTTTCTCAATGGCTTGGACTATTTATTCGCAAAACAAAAATACTGCTAACTAACAGTCGTACTGCTTTAATATATGTGACATTGAGACATCCAAGAAGTACCGAATGTAGTGCATCTTAGCTAGAGGAATACCATACAAATTGAGGGACTTGACCTGATTCTTCGGATAAAGTGAAAAAGCGTCTCCGATCAAGATGTTCTTCGAGATGGATGATGGTGCTCGAGTCGAAACAGATTATCTTCTTCCGCAAGCTCGGCGATTCCTTCACTTATAGATTAGAGGGTATCCCCGTTCGGGGGCGTGTATCGTTGATTAATGTGTCCGCTGAGACAGTCGGTTCGATATTAGTGTAACGACCATACTTGTACTAAGTATGAGAGAGAGAGAGAGAGAGAGTGCGTTGACCTGATGGCAAATGGCAGATTGAGGGTGGCCAAGTCGTTCGGGCGAAGGGCGGGTAGATTTGGCCTTTGGCACGGAGGGGGAATCATCAGAGGCCAGCAGGACCGAGGACTCTGGATTTCCTCGAAGGATTAACAACGCCCGGAATGACGTGAAGTTCAAGGCGTTCCGATACACATTCTCACTAAACACAGTAATGTAGCAGCAATGTAACAGCAATGTAATAGCAATGTAACAGCAATGTAACAGTAATGTAGCAGCAATGTAGCAGCGATGTAACAGCGATGTAACAGCGATATAACAGCGATGTAACAGCGATGTAACAGCAATGTAACGGAAAATAACAGGTAATGTTACCTGAGTTTTAGATGTAAGTTGCCATTACCGAAATTTTTAATAAAAAAATAAACATATCGCTAGTTTCATGCTTTGATTGGCTTTATATTAGAAATCTATATTAGTGTAGGATTCGCAGCGTACGCGAGAGCGAGCGTTGCTGCTAGGCGAGGTGCTGGCGCGCTGCGAGGGGGGGAAGTCAGTCGAAGACGATAGGCAGTAGCGAATAGGCAACACGAGCGAGCTGAGTGCGAGCGAGTCTGTAATTCTACTAATAAAGCTGATTTTTATACTCTAACCCATTGTGTCTCCTTACAATCCAGCCATACGTGAAGAAAAGGCTACATTAGTAATAAACTAATTTGGTCTATAAATGCATCTCAGAAAAAACTATATTAATTTGTCTGCCACCAGCGGTATACGAACTTAGGATCCTCGGACTTGTAGATCGCGACCATACTTTTATTTACAGGGATGTTTATTGAATTATGTGAGCACTTACGAAGACAGGAACATATCCGCACAAATAAACTTGGTAGCAGAATACCATCATATATTAATATAAATCTTTGAATCGGAAGCCATCTCCCGACTGTAGCGAAGATTATGAACGAATTTATTTAATTACAATTAATTAATTTTACAATTATTCTTCATTATTAATTATTATTATTACTGATTACTAACAATATTAATTATTGTTTCATAGATGAATTATTTCATCCTTTTTGAAGTTACTTTTGATTAACCATTTTTATTGTACTTTTTTTACCAATATTTTTTAAATAGTAATGACTGATTTGCAGTCGGGAGTTTTTTAAAATTTTTAATTTTATATTTTTTATTTTATTCTTTTTGAATTCTACCGTGTATGCAATTCCCGGATATAATTTTCTAAATCATATATATCGCCAATACTATTTTTCACATGTCTTTTTTCCTTCGATGAAATTTTTCATGTATCGTTCTTCTCCGATGCAATATTTTTAAAGTGGATCGAAGAGCAACAATACATAGAAAATTGTATCGGAGAGGAACGACACATACAAAATTTCATTGAAGAAGAGAGACACATACAGAATTATGTCGCTGGGATATATCAGATAGGAATAACACATAAAAAATTTCATCAAAGAAGATAGACACAGAAATTTATATCGCTGACATATATCAGGTAGGAACGACAGACAAAATTTAATCGAAGAAGAGAGACACATACAAAATTATATCTCTGGCATATGTCAGGTAGTAATGACACATAAGAAATTTCATCGATGGGGAAAGACACAGAAAATTATATCGCTGGCACATATGAGATAGGAACGACACATACAAAATTTAATTATAAAAGAAATACACAGAAAATGATATTGCTGACATATATCACTTTGCGAAGATGACATTACACTACAGCGATCTAATTAGGACTATATAATTAATTTCGATCAGAAAAAAAAAATTAGGTTAAGTGCGTAATTTATAATTTTTTGTGTTTTTTTTGTTGTGTTCGGTGATTATTACATCAGATATTCATATAGACACGACATCACATATATTTTTTCACACGGTGATCACGCACTGAACACCGATAACCTAAAAAAACGCGAATAAAAACGCTGATAGTAAATAAATGACAATTGTGGGCTTCTCATGGGGCGTTGGAAACTCGTCACTGCTCGGCACTATCTCGACAGCAGCGTGAAGTATGCCGCATCATTTGCGATTATACATAGAGTGGGGATCGCCGACGTGATTTTTCGATATGTCACCGCGAACTTTTAATCGGATTTCTCTAATTATGGTTTATTACTGTCAGTTCATACCTCCACTCACAAATTTATTGTCGCAAACATAGTTCAGGCTATAAAGTTTTAGTATACCAAAATCTGTTAAGTCATTTTTTGCCGTTCCAACGTTTATAGGCACTTGCGAAAAGTCTCCAAGCCGGCGTCTTTTTGCCCTAGCGGGCAGTCGAGAGTAAAAACTGTTAAAAATGTTATGAAATTTACGACACGTTTAGTATACAAAGTTCTATGAAATATAGAACCTCGGTATTTGAAATTAGAATTCATATATATTGTATTAGAATTATAATAATGTAATCTTAAATGCAGTACATGTATATTAAAATTACCAGTGATGGCAGTGAAAATTAAGACATCCTTATATGAAAATTATGATATTACTACAAATATTATACAAATAATATTGTTTTTAATATACCGGTAATGCAATATTCTTACATACGTGTCAATGAAATTTCATATACTGTATATGCATAAAACTTCATATACATTTTATGAATTTTCAATCAGAAATTTTTAACAGTGAAGCCATCAGCACTTTTTAAACTTGAGTCTGTGGAACTCATTACAGTCTCGATTCAGGATTGAGCCGGAGTATTTATCGGTGTAGAGGTTCATATAGACTTGGGTTATAGTGATTCTTTTGTTTGCTTCATGTTTCCGTCAGTGGTATAACATAGGGATGTTATTGGCATTTTGGATTATTTCGGGAGTGTGGCAGTAAATAAAAGCTTACGCGGAGGTGTATCCTGTTTTTGCTTGTCGCGCCGAAATCGGCACCGCTTGGTCTTTAATCGATTGGATGATATCATTATCGATTTCCGGGAGGTTACTGAAGTAGTTCACCAGTTCATTTTATCGTGAAACAATTAATTTTTAGGATATCGGCCAGATTATACATTGTATTGTTATTAATTTAGTGCCGAAATTCGAAAGATTTTGATCTATATTTTTTAAGGTGCATTCTAAGGCATTTTTTTCAAATTTCCTAATTTTTTCGAATGTTGTGTGGTCGGTATTCCACCAAATTGGAGCTCCGTACGTTATGACTGGTCTGATGAGAAGCATGTAAAGTATGATTTTCGATTTGGTCAAGAGGAGTTTGTTATAGAATATGCGGCTGTTTGGTCGAAGGGCTATTATTTGGGTTTGTCAAGTTTTACATCAATGTTTGTTGCCACGCAAGAGGTAATCGATATAGATTTCAAAATATATAACTATCTTTTTGTGAGGGATATTAGCTTTAGTATTTGTACGGGGAATGGTTGTTTGTATTTTTAAGATTCCGCTACCTGATTTATTTTCTGAAGTGAGTTGTCACAGAGGTTTTCTGTATAGGATCGTTTCGCATTTTGTGGAACCATCGCGTTGGTTCCAGGATATGTAATATTGATTAATTTCATCAACTACACTTTCAAGCTCGGTTTGGACTTTAGATACTTTGTTGGCTTCCTTGTACCATTATATCGTCCGCGAACGCAATTGCGGAAATGTCATTGATGTTGTTGATTCTAAATAACTTTAGAATGTCTTCTGCATTAATATTTAATTGGATATGTGAATTGACTGTTTCTTGTTGCAAGCCTTCTATGATGACATTTGGGTGGAGAGAGTGATGCCGTTTCACGTTCGAACGACCATACCTACTCGGTTATGGTGGCTTTGACTCTCGAAAATATTTATTCACTTGAGTAAATTCGTATATACATGGAGGTCCACATAATCACCAACACGTATAGCTGTGTAATATACATTTATAAGAACGATTTGAAAGATTGAAAAACTTATATCGATTAAGTGATTAGTCCAAGCGGAGAAACATTAGGCAAAAAACGCCGTATCTCGGCTATGTTGAACTTGAGAAAATAATTTTGAAAAATTGTACATACCGTTCAGACAGATTACCTACGGATCATGATTGATGTAGAAACTTCGATTTTTGGTATTAAATATAGGTCGATTAGCCCTTAAACGGTAATAGGCAAGCCAGTGCGACGTTTTGATCATCGTTTTTCTGCATCTACGGTCGAGGGATGTGCATGAGCGCTATAATGCTCGAGCGCCCACCGCTCAGTCCGAAAATATTCCGTTCGAGCGTGCTCGATCTCGCTCCTGCACATCCTTACTACACTGAGAGAGGGATCTAGTAAAAATTACCAATCATCTAAGAAAAATTACCATAGCGCATAGTAGTACGGCGCCAGCGCGCCACCTATGGTAGAAGATCTGAGATTATCCAAGGATTTTTACCATAATATCTAAGAAAAATTCTTATAAATCCGGTACTTCCTACCATAAGTGGCGCCCTAACGCTCTACTACTATGTGATATGGTAATATCTCCCAAGTGATATAGTAATTTTTACAAGATCCTTCTCTCAGTGTATGGTCTTCATGGTCAATGAGATTTATCCCAATATTACACGATTATCGCATAAACACTTTATCAAAAGAATGCCCTTTTTGAATGTAACCTCTCGGAAAGTTATTCGGGAGAGGGTTTAGAATGTATACTTTAAACTGGGTCGGTATTTACTATATTAACTTGATACAATATTTGGTATGCCCGTGGCATACTGCAGTGAAATGACAATACTATATGTTTACTATAACTGGCCTTCACCGAGTCACGCACTCGGTAAGACGGAACTCCCCCTTCAACCCGACGATCGAAGGGTAAACGTTGCATTCAAGATTCATCTCAGTATATCCTCTTTAAACCTTTTAGTTTCATTTTTCAAAAAAAAATCAACATTGCTTTCAATTCCTGAGTTTCGTGATTTTAATTATAAATGTCAACTCTTGATAAACGTAAAATAAAAGAATGATGAAAGTGGATGAGAAATTCTAAGATGTTAAGGTAAAATCCTCCTGGCACATCCTTCACCGAAAAGGACTACTGAAAAATACTTCTGGGCGGATCCAGTAGAGAACTATTGATAAAAGCTACTGAACTACTGCCCAGTGCTAAATTGGCAAACTATTGAAAACTACTGGAACTCTTGAGTAGTTACCTACTCAACATTACGGGGTATTTTGAGTAGTTAACTACCACTAACGGACTGACGTCTGAGCCAACACTACTATACATTTCAAGTAGTTAACTACTCGAAATTATTACAGTAGAACCTCGATTATCCGAACCAATTGGGACCGGACCTCCTTCGGATTAACGGAAATTCGGATAACGGAACAATGAAGCTGTCTTAAGTGATATAGAGCGATACACATAGAAAAAAATTACAGTACCCATACATATTTTTAAAATAATTATGATATATTTGAAGAATAACGTGACACATGTATTTTTATGATATTCAACGGTAACTTCAAACCTTCGTCACGAAATTCACAATTTTCGTTCGGCGCAAGAGAGTTGTACGTTTTTTCGCAGCAACATTTTTTTAAGTGTCAGAGATCGTTAACATGCAAAAATCATACGATTGCGCTAACAGTGTGCTCGGCCCTTCCTTATCGAGTTTCGAAAGGGTTTCTAATTTTTTTTTTCCACCGTAAGTGGATTATGCTTACCGTTGGAGGTCGAAAGACTGGACGTTGAATACATAACGTAGTAAACTATCGAGACCAGTAGATTAACGAAAATAAATTTTGAACACGTGTGCATTTGCTCGGCTGATAAACTAATAAATACTGCGCATACGACTGACGTGCATTTACGGTAGGGCCTCTGTAAGACGATGCGAGCTCGAGCGTTCTTGAATTAGCTTCTTGTTTGTAGCGCGTGACAATGTATTGACGTGCAACAATGTAAGGATACGACAATGTCGCGCAATAGTTCGGATAGTAGAAACTGTTATCCGAACCAGCGGTGGTTCGGATAACAGAGAGTGCGGATAATGGGTGTTCGGATAATCGAGGTTCTACTCTACGAATATCCAGTAGTTAAGTACGCGAGACTACTATGAGCATCTAGTAGTTACTTACTGGAAATTCCCGTAGTTTCTAGTAATTCACTACTACGTATTGCTTGTAATTTTCAGTAGTTCGCTACTGAATATTACTTTCAATTTTTAGTAGCTTACTAGCGAGTATTGCTGGTAGTTTTCAGTAGTTTACTAGTGAGGATTTTTTGCAGTGCGCCGATTTCGCAATAAAAAATCTTCAGAAGTCCTAATTAATCAATTATTGAAAGCTCCCAGTAGCAACCCGTTGGTAAGTTAGAGCCGTTGCAAACTACCATAATCAACAACGTACTTATTTGATCACATAACTTCACACTTCTTTCATTAATATGCAAATAATTCATAGGTTAAAATATGTGTTAGGTAGGTTTTTTTTTTTTTACTGAGTCGCCGTAGTTTCAGATGACTTGGTTGAAACAGTCGCATCTAGAACTGGCCCGTTATTACATTTATGCTTTACTACCTGTTTGAATGTTTTATCAAGATCGTTCTGCGAACCAATGTGGAGACAGCATGAGCTGAAAAAGTTAAAAGATATGTTTGGAGGGTTAATATGATGTATTTTTTTTTATAATAATATATTACGAACTTTTATTCGATAATTACGCAATTTAAAGAAAGTTCAATTGTAGATAGAAACATTCATATCTTTTTGTAACACATGCATCCAAAGTTCGGCTTTTCATGCCTGTAAAGCGGGGCAAAAGTGATGTTTTCTACCAGTGGATGCGAGAAAAATGCTGTAGATAGTTTTTCCTAACACATGCACATAAAATCCCGCTTTCCGTGCTTGTGAAGTGGGTACAGAAAGGCACTTTTTCGCATCGCATGCGGAAAAAATACTATGCATGCGTATAAACCCAATGTGGTATTTTTTCCAGCACTAGTGCGGAAAAGTGCCTTTCTACGCACAGTTCACGGGAACGGAAAGCGTGATTTTCGTGAATTTGTTAGGAAGAATCATGTGAATGGCATGGTAGTAGAAAAGGGAGTTGTGACTCGTGTGAATGCAGCACTCGCCTTCGGCTCGTACGGCATTTTCACTCGCCAAGAACTCCCTTTCTACGCCCTTGCCATACAAATAACTATTGCGCACAGTCAGCTCGCCTATGCTTACTTTCGCGCATACTTATCTTGACATTGTAGTTCCTTTCCCGCACGCTTTTGCCAGGCTGTACAGGCAGGAAAAGCGGCAGTTTTCGTGCTTTTCTTACTACATATTATGTGATAATCGTACGAAAAAGCGGTGTTCCCACGGTGGTTGGGAAATAGGCAGCACTCGCCTCCTCTCGAGCTACAAACGTCACTTGGCTTCACCTCGTTACGTTGTAGCTCGCCACTCGGCTCGTGTAACCAACTTCTCAACCTTCGTCGAAAATATCGATTTGTAGGCTTTTATGAAGTATAAAACTGACTTGAGGATCTCTTTGAAACGAATAATTATAATGTCCTTTAAATTCTGAGGATGGTATTGCATATTGAAGTTATAGCGGATATCTGAGACCTTCCAAACTAAAATAATACATTTGTTTTAATAAAATTGTAAATTTAACGCAGCAGACTGGAATTTTTTTTGCAAAAACTGGTACATTAAATATAATGTACAATTGTGACGACAAATTAATGGACTTCTAGAGTGAAATTATAGTAAATTATTGATTTTAAAGTACTTATATAGTAAAATTAAAGTAACTTATTGAAAGTAAAGTATTTCCAAAGTGTTTAATGTACTGTACGTTAATTTCCCACCACAATTGTACATGAAATTTAATATCCCAGTTTATGCATCAAAACTTCCACCACCGGTGCATTAAATTTAATACCGATTTCTTTTTCACAGTGTAAGTAAAGTTCGTTTACTATATAAAGAACAACAGTGTTATGTTATTTTTCTAATAACATTCACAATCAAATTTAATGTTGCACTGTCAAAAATTTCTGTTTGAAAATTCACAAAATGCATATGAAGTTTTATGCCTATACAGTATATGAAATTTCATTGATACGTATGTAAGAATATTGCGTTACCGGTACATTAAAAACAATATTATTTGTATAATATTTGTAATAATGACATAATTTCCATATACGGATGTCTCAATTTTCAATGCCATTGCATTTAAGATTCAATTATTACAATTCAAATACAATGTATATGAATTCTCATTTCATATACCGGGTTGTCGGGTTGTATATTTCATATAGCTTTGTATATTAAATGTGTCGTAAATTTCATAACATTATTACCAGTGTGGGAAATTAAATTCGATTGTTAATATAATTTAAGATAATAATGTACTTGAAGGATTCAACTTTTACTAGAGATCTCTAGTACTAAACATGACTCCATCGGAAAAATCATCATGATGAGATTATTGAAGTTTAAAGTAGTAACTACTTATACAGGAACAACTGCAGTCTAATACTAATTACTGATACACGAACTACATATGTAGTTCGTGAACTTTCAGTATTCACTACTGAACCCGCAGTAGTTCTGTTCGGTGAGGGATATACTTCTCATCCCGGCGTCCACTTCTTCCCCGACAAATTATGAATCGGTTTGTCACTTACGCGCATCCAATTAACAAATTATACATTTTGTGCGTAAATAAAAATTTGACTATTGATCATTTATATCATTATTCTACTCTGCAAAAAATATTAATTTATGGATTTGTAGAAAAATTTAATGGCAAAAAATTTCAAATCAGGCTTCACTCTTCACTCTTCACTCTTCATGAAAAATGGACTGAACCAAGATTCACCCTCATTTTACGCGATTTCAACTCGTTTAAGCCGTTTGCAGCTTATAGTCGTTTTAAACTATGCAAATCTGTCACAGACACACGCATTCGTTTGGAAGCCAGCTAAAAATCACATTTCTTGATATTTTAGACTATTTCCAGTATGCTGACACTAGAATCAAATTTTTTTTTCCGAAAACATAGCTTCCTCTTTGATGTAAGCGTATAAACAGGAATGTTCATACGTTCATCAAACCCTTCTTTCCCACAAAGGTCCATAATTTATTTCTTGTTGATGTTACAATTTTTTTTGTGAACCGACCGTACTTTAATCTAAAAAAAATTGAAAAATCAATACGAAAGAAATCGTGAATGTTTGTTAAATATACAAACAATTACATAATCCTTGCTACTAAATATCTTTGTTAAATAAACTTTCTTTAACCTGTATGGGGACGTCGACCGTATCAGCATGAAGGGAAAAAAAGACCAAAGAAATTCTCTTTAACGTCAAAGCGTCTTGCGTGCATCCGCGTTTCTCTCCGAGTCGTAATATCATACGTATGTACGTATCGAAACTATATGTACCACGTTATATATATATATATATATATATATATATATGTGTGTAAGTACATCCCTCGAAAGCTCGTTTCCGCACCCTCGAAAGTCGTCTGTGTGGTCCTGACCTGCTCTCTCCGCCCTTCCCTCTCGGAATTCGATATCGTCGTACGCTCGAACGCTCCGGAAAATTGAAGACGAATTTTCGTGGCTGCTGCCACACAACGGCAAAGCAATTCCGACGTTGCTCCGTGGAGCAACGTCGTTTTGAGGGGTTGGCAACGACAACGACGACGAGTGCATGAAAGAGGGTGACAAGGTAGCGGGTACCCCAAAGCGCTTCGGTGAAAACCGGTCGAGAGAAATTTTCCGGCCTCTCAAACCGGAAGTCGCGCGCACCCCTTGATGCCGTTTACACATCGTAAACCTTGTATAGCAAGAGCCTACGTACGTTCCATCGAAGTTTCAAGGGCCTTCAATTTTTCTCGTTAGGTCGGAATCCTCCTAAACCCGGTGGTTTGCTAGTATATACCTTCTTATTGTTTTTCCCCTCATCGAATTGAAATGATTGGCATTGTTTGGTGACTTTCGTTATCGACGAAACTTCAACCGTGACGCATGGCGAAAGAAGGATTGTAAATTCGACATTCATTCGTTGCCCGCGGAGATTAATAATTTTTTTCTTGTTGACCTTACAAATTATTTTTTGGCGATGAATTTCATTTTTTAAAAAATTATACAATTGTCGATTAAAAAAAATTAAGGACATTTGTGGACGAGAAAGATTTGTTAATTATAAATCCTTTTACATGCAATTTTTTTTTTCTCGTCAGATTACCTCAGTCGCGTGTTCTATTTCCCTTGAATTTCGAGAAACGAAATAGAGAGATGAAAATGTTTTTGAAGAATCGACTTTGTCACAAATTCACCGGGTCAAGTGTCCGCCATCTCTGTCACTCCCATCTGTTCACGTATAAACTACGCCATGTATAGTCTCTATATATACATATACACAACAAGGAAGCAGGAAAGTGAATGAGCCAAGTAGAGAAATAATATTGCGCGCAGCGATTAATCTTTTTCAAGGGCCCTTCGAGCTGCGAAGCGGCAACCCTCGGACAGATTGCTTCGCTCCCGAGCAAGTATTATGCCGAGAGCACTCGTATTAGAATCGCTTAGCGAAATGGCGTCTGGAGATAATGGGCCAGAATGCTTCTTTCGCGAAGACTATACACCCAACGGAACGAGAGGAGAGACGAAAAGGTTCGTAGGACAGCGTGACTCGTGAAAAAAAAAAAAACGGGTCGCAGAATCGTCGTCGCATTATCGAGTCGGGAAACACATACGGTAAAACTTCGATAATTAAAGTAGTCCTTGTTCACTTCGTATAAGTTTCAGAGAAATGGGAGGGAATTGCAATCACTTTTGGATGGTACAAAAATCCGAAAAAAAATCAAGCATATTAAAGGTCTGGAAAATATTAATTTTACATAATAATAATTTCAAAATGTTATTGACAAACTGATGAAAAATAAAATTGTTCAACAAATCTCTTGGAAATTCAACGTTTTTTAAATGAAAATGATTCGTTCACTTTTCTGAATACGTATGATTTTTGTGGGATTTTTAAATTCACTTTGATTTTTTTATACACGGAAAATGTGTAGAAAATCACAAAATTCAAAGTGAATTTAAAAATCTGAAAAAATTCACAGGTATTCAGAAAAATGAACGAATCATTTTCATAAAAAAAAAATCTTATGTTTCCGGGAGGTTGAACAATTTTCTTTTTCATCAATTAGTTAATAACATTTTGGAATTATTATTATGCAAAATTAATATTTTTAGCACCTTTAATATGTTTGATTTTTTCATATTTTTATATCATCGCGAAGTATTTGCAATTCTCTCTCATTTCTCTGAAATTTATGCGAACTGAACACTATCCGCAATGACTACCTTAAGGCGAGGCTAAACCCGTGCGACGAGTGGCCGAGTGCGAGAGAGACAGCGCCATAGGGTTCCTGTGAGAGCGAGCGAGAGGGGGTTTGGACTCCCCTTAAGGTAACGCGAACAATTTTCGGCCATCAGAATGATAAACTGAAGAGGGTAAAAAATTGGCTTTTGGTATTTCTCAGTACCTCATTGGTAATTAGTATTTTAGTAATTAATTAGATTAGTATCATTGGTATTAGAGACGCGGTAATTAGTATTAAAAGCCATCCCGAAAATTTACAATATAAATGTGTATATCCTTTGCGCACGAGCTTAGAACAAAAATGTCTATACTCGGATTGTAAAGAATCTTGTTACCGAGAGAATGGCGCATCGTTTTTGCCCCAGCAGTGCAATTTATAAATAAATAAATAAATAAATAGACAAATACATTATCTTCGATGAATTCCGTTGAATTATTGTTTTATTTCTCAAAACATTTTTTGTTCACTTTTTTAATGTTCTTGAATTGGTTTCTTGTCGCGATTTTTTGGGCCGCTTATCTCATGCGAAAGGGCGAAATAATCGGTTCGCCCACGCAAGTTTTGCTGTTATAGACACACCGGTTGACTCCGGAAAAGTTAAATAAGTTGCGTGATCAAAGATACACATAATATAATGTAGTGTACGAAAGAGGACGAGATCGTGCCTTCCCGCACGTTGTGTACACTGCCGACCTGCAGCGAAAGGGAAGTGGTGGGGTTTGTCTCGAAATGCCTTTCCATTATCCTAATGGTTATGGAGCATTCGCGAAGGGCTTTCTATCCTTCGTTTGCATTTTCAACCGGGAGCGCGGCACCAGCGGCGTAGGTGGGGCGGCCAACCTGAGCCACTCGTTAAGTAAACAATTCAATTAATTGTAACGAGACCTGGTGTACGCGCTCCGGTGTTTGCCGACGTCAGTGAAGCATGGTTAACTATATAGCCGGGGGCAGGCGCGCAAAAGCTCGCTGAAAAGAGGATAACATTGAGCGATAATACGGTTCATGGTTTCCCGGCAATCCCACTACTGAATTATGTCCGAGAAAATCTCGTGACTTTAATGCCACTCTGTTACATGGTGTTAATTAATCGTACCTTTTTACTTGGCCCTTGGCTCTGTATATTTTTTTGCCCTCGCGTCGGCGTAAGATCTTCGTTTCGTAGTATCTTATTAAAACACAACACGAAAATGCACATTCCTTGCTCATTTTTTTTTTTTTTATTTCGTTCACGAAACACCCTCCATTAAAATTAAAATCTTAAAGAGATAGTTCATTTAATTTTGTGTGCCTCAAACAGAAATTTATGCGAGCGAAATTCAAAAGCGACAGGGGAGACCGGGGCTAAATGGCACAGCGGGGCAAAACTCAAATTTACAATAATTTTTTGGATGCCCCATTTTGTCCCAATGATACATTCGGAATTTCAAACCCGTTTTGCCGCGCGTATCAACATCGTCACCATCCAAAAGTTATTGGAAAATTGCGTTTTGTCTCATTATCCCGTTTTGCCCCGCTGTGCCATTTTGCCCCGCTCTCCCCTGTATTTGCAACGAAACAATAAAACAACTAAAAATGTATCCACTATGTTTACGAAGAACGGGACATAAACGGACTATTTTTACCAATTTCTCGCGAGACATGAAAAAAAGTTTCGTCCGAAATGGAGGCCGCGTGGCCGTTTCCATTTTGCTCCGCTCACCCCTATGCTTGGTCGGACAGGAGCGACTGGCTTTGAAACGGTGTTTCTGATCGTTCAATCGACGAATTTTGTATTGTAATAAACATTCTTCGCTGTTCGCGCTCCAATGAAATTGATATTGGAAGATATTGGTAGGATCGTCAGTAGCAGATGTCGCAGAGATATGACTATTTCACGTAATGGCTCGACGAAACCGTGTGGGCCAGTTGCTCTTGGTTATACCTCAAACGGTTTACGAGTCGTGAATAAGCGGGTTGATATGTCAGTAGCAGCGGTAGTGCCAGTGAAATTTTCAAAGCCTCCCAGCCCATTGCGCTCGAAGCGTCGGACAAAAGTGTGAAACGATGAGATATTTACCGAACATAAACTCGTAACAATGTGGAATTCGGTGGATGAGGAATATATATTTCGTTCAATTTGTCGTCCGTAATTATTCGAGCATGATATCGCTGGATAATCCATTAGACTCTTGACCACTGGTTACATGCTTTGTGCATTATAGATAAATGATTTATTCTGCATCCCGATGGAGAATGGCCCGTATAGAGATTTTTCATGAACCTCCGAAACAACGATAAATCAACAGTTTTCCGCTATTTTTCATCTGAAGTTGCGCGGGTGAAATGGAAAATAATTAATAGCTTTCGTTTCGATGATTATTTAGCTACCACTCGCATTATTCATTGGTCTCTATTAAATTTTTATAAAAAAAAAAGTTTCTTCCGCATATGTAAAAATATTTGTGATATCGGTGCTAACAGATATCGACAGTTCGATATTTTCATTGTTAACGCTTCATTCGTCTGTTGCGTATGTCGGAAGTTGAACCTGTTTCCGAGCAACTTCATAGCTGCGTCGGAAACGAAAAAAAAGATAGCGATTACCAACGTCCCGTTTGATTTTAGCCCAAAACTGCTATCGGCTTTGAATTCGGCGCGATAAAATACATGGACATATTCAGCCCAGAGATTTTTTTTGGACCCTTTCATTTTTGCGAAAAAATCTAAGGGTAACCCCTTATCATGCTTTTTTTTTTAAACAATTTTTCAATGCCCTGTACGGTTTGAAAAAATATATGGCCTTACCGCGTATATTTTTGGTTCCTTATAGAGAAAGTTTTGTTTTCGTGATTTTTTTTTTTTTCGTGATTTGTGCGTGCGTGCGTGCGTGCAGCAGACGTCCATCGTTTTAAATGCGGCTATAACTCAGAAACGGTTTCAGATAGCCAGTTGAAATTTGGTACACTAGTAGAGTCGTCACATCTCTCGGTTCAGTGCAATTTTTTTAAATATTGAGGCAAAATTGAAGATTTTACGCAATTTTTAATTTTTTGAAAAACGTCTGTGGTATCTCTATCTTGCGTAAATTTTGAGCTAGCATCCTAAAATTGCATACAAATATAATATTTTCATCAAGGACCTTTGGTATTGAATTTGGTCAAAATCTATCCAAGCGGTCCAATTTTATGAGATTTTGATTTTTTTTTTTAAATAACTGAAAATGGTCTAATTCGAGTAAATATGGAGGTATCGATATAACATTCGATACGGGAACGGACTAACACTGTATAATGTTTGGTATTAAATTTGTTAAAAATTGATTTAACTGTTTAGATTTTATGGGATTTTGACATTTTTGAATCTTTTGGAAAATTTTTATTTCATGGTCAATGTTAATTTATGTATCAAGTATCGCCTTGGGAGTAAAATAATATGGAGATTCGTCATTGGTGCGGAAAAATACATAAGATATGGCCTCGAAATGCTGAATCACGCAAATTTCAGTTAGGCGATTTTCTACCATAAATTTTGCGGAAAATTTTTGCCAATTTTTATGAAATACAGGATTTTTCTTTGATCGTTCGAAAAAAGTTGCAAAGTAATATGCACATGGCTTTCTAATTTCTTACAATTTTGCGCACAGCTTTTTAATTATTGTCCCGCTGTGAACCTGAACCAGCCAGTCGTGTTACCTTAAAGTCAAACAGGACGTTGATGTTGAAAAATGCTGAAAATTGAAATTTTTATATTGCTTCCTCATAAAAGTTGCAAATCGAAATTTTCATATGGCTTTCTCACAATGTTCCATTATCCGCGAAGCTTCCTCTATGAGGAAGCCAAAAATACAGAAAATGCTTTCTCATAGAAGAAGCTTTGCGAATAATCGAACATTGTGAGAAAGCCATATGAAAATTTCAATTTGCTACTTTTATGAGGAAGCAATATGAAAATTTCAATTTTCAGCTTTTTATTGTGAATGAAATAACCTCGCTGCCGGCTGCGCGTAGCAGTGCGAGTCATTCGACGTGCTCGCTCCGAGGCTCGAGTTGCCGCGAGCACGTCGAATGACTCTCGCCCAAGAAAGAAGTCTCTCCTGGGTGTCGCATTATCTTGTAAAACTATATGTATATGTAAAAACAACTCACACCTTAATTTTTTCTTTTTCAAAAAAAAAAAAAACGGGTCATATCTGAACTTTCCTACTATGGTGCTTATAGTTATACTCTAGAAGCTACAAAAACAAAAAAAAAACGCAAAATCTGTGTGAATGTCGATCTACCGAAAAAAATACAAGCAGACTTTCTCCGAAAAAGTATCGGCTGATGATATATACATGGTTATGTCTTTCACATCGATTTTTATTGTGAATGAAATATTCCTCGCTGCCGGCCGAGCGCAGCAGTGCGAGTCATTCGACGTGCTCGCTCCGAGCTTCGAGTTGCCGCGAGCACGTCGAATGATTCTCGCATAAGAAAGAAGTCTCTCCTGGGTCTAGCATTATCTTGTATTTTTCAGTTGAATACCCAATAGATACCTCAGCTTTTCTGTAATTCTCTTGCGAAGCTAAATTATTATAATTAAAAAAAAAAAAAAAAATACAAAACATTTCAATTTTCATCTAGACCGGTCTGATAAAAAGATTTCGCTACAAAAAAAATGACACTCAATATAGTCAAAATAATGGAATCCTCCAGAATAAATCGGGGTAATAGCGTATACGAATAGAATGAATGATGATGAATAAAACGCAAGCACTTTACGCCGTACTGATGCAATTTATATACCGAAGGTCTTGTACAGAGTAACGCGACCACTCGCTGTCGACCATCTTTTTCATCTACCATTCCTTTATCTCTTCAGCATCCACACGCTCGTTCATTTCTGTGACCGTAAAAATGTCACTTTTTCTTACTCCGTTTCTTCGCCCACTCTGATACATATTATGTATGCGTATACATATATATATTAATATATATAAAAATATAGGTACATCTCTCTTTTCGTGGCGTACACACACGAACGCACATTCTCGCCGTCGCGGGGCGTCGGGCGGGGGTGGAGGGGGGGTCTCAGAGTTTCCACGTGAAACGAGAGTGAGAGAGCTTCTTTTGTATATCGAGGGAGCCCAAGGTATTCGCACACGTAACACAATTTGGCATGGCGCACATGTTGGCGAAGATTCTCTCGCCTGTCTCGTCGCTAGCTTACCAGTCGGAAGGAAAAGCATGTCTCTCTACTCGGCGGCGTTATAAGGACCGCCAGGAGCGGGAGTAGAAGAAGCAAATATGCTGGGCGCATAAGAAGACACCTAGACACGAACGAATGACGATAGAAGTGTGCCCTTATTTGGGTGAAAAATTGTGGATTCGCTCGTAAGGACACTTACCTCCGCTAACTGGATCTTCACATTGCATACATTTCGAAAATATTAGCGAGTATTAAACGAAGAAGATTAAAAAAAAAAACAGATTTTTTATACAGTCATCACCTGCAATGCACCCTTTTGGATCTTGCATCTGGCGAAACTTGAAAATCAAATTTTTGTTCAACACTTGGATACATAAATACAGTGGAACCCCGTTTATTCGAGGTAATGAGAGGAGAGCGTACACCCAGAAAAAAGTTTATTCCAATCAAAGAAAATTCATTGAGGACGAAGAAAAATGTTTATTTGTTTCATAACCTAATAGAGGGTTTATTAAATTCAAACATATTTATTTCTTTGATGGTATTACTCTTATTATTCAATAATGTTTATTTGGACCTAATAAACAGATGTTTGTATGAAATAATTTTTTTTTTCGTTTATTTCGCGACGGATCTGCCACTTTTGATCGTATGGGAATAACGTGATATATGAATGACGCATAAATTATTTTTTGTTTGTATGTTATATAAGTCATTTTACTATCAACGAAGCATCAAAAAGCAATGTTTTATTATTAAATAATCATACAGATCCGTTATCGAGCCATCATTTCGCTAATCACGTCGCAGATTAGTTATACCCATAACATACCCAATCCCGAAATTGGTTCTTCGAGGACTCATTTCACAACCACAATTCGATCGAGGTACACAGCTTGAATTAAACAAAGTTTCATAAAAACAAACCGATGAGTTGCTTCTCTGTTACAATGTAGAGCGGTTCCCCGTAAGGAATACATATAATCTTGTACTATCAGCGAGAAATGTTTTCAGTCGACTGATGCAGTGACGACTCTGTAATGCGTGCTACCGGATAAAAACCCCGTTTGTCTTGACGTCAAATATATGATTTCTTTGGCGCGAATAAACATTTATTTTAAAGTACAAATCTTTGAATACATTTTTTTACTTACACTAAAGAATAGCCGTTATTTGAATCTAATAAAGATTTTGTTAAGGCAAGCAATCATTTCTTTTATCTAAATAAACGTCATTTGAAGATCGACATTCATTTGATTTTAATAAATCTTTTTTCTGGGTGTACGTCGGATAAGTAGAATCTCGGATAACACGGTTGCAGGACTACTCCGTGCGCAGGTGTTACTGCTTTGTCCGTTTTATCGGGGCGGAATTAAACAACCGAATGTTGATATATGTACTGCAGAAATGCGCACCCCTATCAATTGTACAAAAAGGGTGAATCTGGGTCACCCTTTTCGTACAACAAAAGGTGTAGACCGATTAACTTAACACGGCAAAAGGTCGAACCCGCGATTAAATTCCCTCACCACCTTTTCTGATACTTACACATAGTTCGACGGCGCAAAAGCCCGAATCGAATTATCTCACTCGATACATTTTATGCCAGATCAATCCACCGAAAGTCTAAATACTCAATAGAAATAATCGTATGACGATTAGGGCTACGAAGGAAAAATAATACGAAATTAAATTTCCCGAAAAGGTCAAGTTTCTAAAGGTATGCGGCAACTCCATGCTTATTTCTAAACTATAATTACGATATTCGAAAACAAGACGTTTTAATACTCAGAAAAATGTACAAATTTGATATTGAATTTGAGGAATAAGGAACATTTCGGAAGCCGGAATTCTCGAAGTTTAGTTCAAAGAACGATCACATATGCGAAATACGGATTTCGAAATGATTCAATTAAAAAATTCAGACTCCGGAAGTGAATTCCCCGAACTGCTAAATTTCCGAAAGTACACTCACCGAGTGGTTAAATCTTTGAATGCAGATTTCTCCGATAGGGCAAATCCCCGAATTTGTACAGTACACTCGAAAAAGTTTTCCTGCCGTTATTAACAAACGTGTTCGGAGTTTTAAGCTTTTCTGATAATTGAAATTTAACTTCTGTTGCTATAGCTATTATTTATTGTCGGATAACTTTTCAATCAGTTTGTCGGGCTTTTTGGAATTTATTCTTAGGTTTTTTTTTTAATTCGGAACATTGATTTTTCTGTTCTTAAAATATCGATAATCAGGATTTTCCGATTATTTCATATAGTGTAAAAAAATCGACAATGAGGCCCGTCTGAATATTCGGCATTCCGGACTTCTATCCTGCTGCATGCGGAGGCTCTGTCGCTCGAAGGTCGAATAAACGAGGTTCTACTGTATCATTTTTGTTAAGCCATCTGTTACTAAATCGAGGAATCAATTCCTATGACACTTTTAGGGATTTTTTAAAATGTTCGTCGAATTTTGTTTCTTAATGTCATTCTTTTCATTACATATATTGTCGGCGTAATTCGATAAAGGCGTACACCGAAAAAAAGGTTAGGTAATATCAACTTCACAGCTGCGGTCACGGAAAATTGGTTTCAATCAAACCAGACGCCTTTGAATAGACTACACACCGTTGTTGAAACAATAAACCTGGTGTGGTTGTGTCAACTGCGTGTAGCAGTTAAAGTGACTACAACGTTGGTTCGAAGTGAACCAAAACTGCATTAAATCAAAATTTTTTCGATACAATCGTATATACTGTCAACATACCGAAGGTAAATTATTTTGACTTGAGGGTATATTTGGTCAATTTGAAAAAAATGTGATTCGATGTGTTCGTATATATACGAACATTTGGCATCTTGAAAATAATTTTATTCGATTCGGCAAGACGTCAATTTAGTAATTTACAAATATTATACCCACAATAAACAACTTTCAAGATATTCCGATATTTCAATATCAAATCATCGAAGTTGAATCTAAGTTAATGACGGAGAATAACTTACATATCCGATTAAAAATTATACATATCAATAAGCGATTGTAGCGTAGTGGTAAGGTACTAGGTCAGAATGCGTTAGGTTCGGGGTTCGAGCCCCGCTAGGATATATAAAATTTTAATTTGTAAAAATTGTGTTATATTGATAAGTAGCGATATACTGATAACAATTGAACATATAAAACACGATGTAACCATGTATGAAATTAATTAGTAAGAAATAACGTAATTAACCGTATTGGGAATCAACTCCAAATTGAGTTGGGGCAAATATTTTTTTCCTTTGTGTGACTAGATATTTGTTTCGAACAAAAGTTTTTTTTCGATATGATTGCCTATTCTGTTCGATCAAACATATTCTTAGTTGGGACAATGAAATGATTTTTTTGATGCTGATGTAACTTTGTAGACAACTTAACTAAATGTTTCCTTCGCCACCCGCAACCGCCGGATTAGGTTGATTCAAACAAATCTTGTTTGATCTTACCAAACCTTTTTTTCGGTGTAGGGTAAACCGGCCAATGAATGGGCAGTTACTTTTTTATGCACGTGCTCTGATGGAAAGTGTCCATTCATTGGTCTTGTCCATTCATTGACTGGTTTACCCTATGATGTATTGAAACATTATCCTTATATGCCCTTCTGGTACTAAATGACCCGGGTAGAAATTCAGCCACCGACCCGATACGGGCATTATCAGGCTTGCCGTAGTGCCTCATCAGGTTATAGTACGGCAGCCTGAGAAGGTCCTTACATGACATGTAACGTAGTGGTTGATAAGGGCGTGAACAGAGTGGCTGATTGCCCCCTAAGCAAAGTATAATAAATATATTTGATTTATTAGCGTTACTTTATCGGACTTGTGAAGCTTTTATATTTGTTTTTCGTATTAAATTAACTAATTATTACAATGTAAATCACGGAAAAATTAATTTTTATTTCACTCATGGTCGGACTCGAACCAGCGACCTTGCCAATGGAGACTGCGATGGCGGCGCCTTAACCAACTCGGCTATCCTGAACTTGATAAACGTAATATCAAATTTGCTTTTAAGTTCTCGAGGAAGTATGTAGACAACTATATATACTTTTACAGTGCCAGTACACATGTATTCACGGTCAAAAATGAAATTCAGTGACAATTTCGAACAATTTCTAATGAGATAAAAATCGGAAAAATTAACCATGTTGAAGAGGCTAGGAACATTGATTTTGGATAACAGTAATGTAAAAAAATTATAATAAATAAATATATTATATGTAAGAGTAAGAACCGTAAATAAATAAATAACAAAATAAATAAATAAATAAATAGAAAAATAAGTGTTCAACAAATAATCAGGGAATATTTTTTATTAAATTGTTTGAATTATTTAAGTTATTTATTAACTTATTAAATTATTCAAACATCCAAAGTTCGTTGCAAGATTTCGTAAACATTTTTTCCAACGTAACAAGTGTCTATAAAAAATTCACATCGACTGTAAAAAATTTACGAATTTATTTGAAATTAAGATCGGAATGTAATACTCATAAACAGGAATGGAATACTATTTAACCACACTGAAATAACATGATGTTCAGAGTGCTGTAGAGATATCTTGAGTTAACGAAATTATTATGAAGCAGTATGGCAGACCTGATAACGCCCCTACTGTGGACGGGGCCGAATATCCACTCAATTTCTTTACTATCGATTAACAAGGACTGCTCGATCAATGCCTGATCTGGACCTGATCTTACTAGCCGTAGGCTAAACCTGGACATGCAGACCGTGTGTATTCCAAACCAGATCCAGGTAAGGCTTTCCATAAAATGGCAAGCGTTACCGTTTCCTCATCACGACCTCATCAGTCGTAGGGCATAACTGATCAAATTTCGAATCCAGCAGTTATTGGAAAATTGCGTTTCGTTTCATTATCCCGTTTTGCCCCGCTATGCCATTTTGCCCCGCTTTCCTCTATTCTCTGGTGCCAGCAGTTCATTTACGCTTCCCAATAATTAGTCCTATTCTTGTACGTGGAACATCCATTTCTCCCATTAGATCAAACAATTATCAAAGTACCCGGAGTAACCGAGCGAAAGAAAGAAAATGGTGGTAACGCTAGAAAGCTGAAGTAGAGATACGAAGAAGACGATGTGAGGAAACAGAAGCCTGAGTAGAAATCGTACGGAAGTGGTCCCCAACTGCGCGTGGGTTCCCCCTGTCTTTCTCTCGGAATTTCCGGGAAGAAAAGCGAGTTTCCTTCACTCCGAAAGAATCACAAGGGTGCTTTTCCGTGCGTGCTGACTCCACGTCTCCGTTCCTTGGCATCGCGCGAAGAGAATAATTTTATTCATGACTCCCTCGCTCGCGGCCCTCGAGTTTTCCCCACACCCTTCGGAGCATTCTACATTACACACTTGTACCTCGGCTACGTATGTAGGTATAGTGTATAGGTAAGCACGTAACACCACGGTCCGTGGAGATGGCGAAAGCGCGTAGAAATACTAATTTAGGCGATCGTGAAAATGTTTTTAAAATGTTGCAAAGTAATTTGCACATGGTTTTTTTTTCATTTTTTACCGTTTTGCCTGTAGCTTTCATTATGAGAAAGTTCATTGTCCGATTTTGGCTTCCTCGTGTAGGAAGCTATGCTCACAATATACTGTTTATTTATCTCAACATCTATTCGTTAAGTAAAATTTCGTAACTCGTCGTTTTGAAAATATTTATAATGTATTTTTTCCAGCTGATTATATAGCTGCCATTAATTTTACGCCTACTTTCTGCTTCTTTTATATTCTGCTATAATCAATGCAGAAAGTTTTGATGTACAATTCAGTTTTCAAAGATTTCAAAATTTTACAAAATTTAAACGTGTACATCGATGTGCGCCAAATGTCATATCGAACATGGTGCAGCGTTAAACCATTCACTTTAGAAATTCCATGTTTACGCGAATTAGGGTATTTCCCGTAAATTGTCTAAAAACTCCGAATTTCATAAAATCCAACCGTTTGGACGTTTCTTCCAAATTCAGTAACAAAAATCCTTAGTAGATATACTATATTTGATTTTTTAACATTATGTCAAAAATTCAATAAAGTCAGAGAACCCGCGTCATTTTTTTAAGAATTCAAAATCCCTTAAAATCTCAAATGAGACAGAAATTTTTATGAAAATTGTACGAAACAAAGAGAAGTGACTTTCCCTGTGTGCCAAGTTTTCACAAGCTGGCTCAAACCATTCGTAAGTTAAAGTGATTGTGAAGGCCCAGAATCAATCACATACACACATACACGCAAATATACGCTCATCCGGACGCCAACTAAAAATGAAATTTCTTAACGTTTTAGACCATTTTACTAAATGTGACCCTAAAATCACGAAAAGTTTGTTTTCGGAAAGCATAGCTTTCTCTGTGAGTGAGCAAAACGCAGACGGCGAGGTCCTCGAAAAAGAATGTTCCAGGTCGAGATATTCTGAGATACACTGAGAGACGATACGAAGCGGAATACAAGCATGCTTCGAAACTCATATATTCTTACGTAAGCGTCTTAGCCCAGAATGCCCACTGTCAGGGAAACCTTGGAAAATCTGGAAAACGATTGTTTTAAGTGATCCTACTTATGCTTCAATATGCCGACGGCGAAATCTTTATTTTCCATGTTCTCGAAACATAAGCATTGGATCGGAATTTCGAAGACACTGTTATGATATAATTCGGATACAACGCTTTCCAACGCGCCCAGTTAACATCAGTTACGATCTTTGCATCGTGCTCCACAACAAGTTCGAAATTCTCATAAAAGTGTATTGCGTCCTGCCCTGTAATATGACGTAATGTGATGCGACAGTAAAATTTTCATTGCCTAATGTAAGCAAAAAATGTGTGGAGTAACGTGACAAGGATGTGGTACACTGAGAAAAAAAAAAATGTGTTGATTCAAAAACATGTGCGCTTACGGGGGGGCGAAACCAATTTTTAGTCGATCGAACGAAATAATTATCGTAGTAAGTGAAGAAACATTCGATTCAACGGCCTGTTAGTTTAATCAACGAGGTATTCTTTTTCATTAACCAAACATTTATTTCGCCATCCGTAAGCGCACATTTTGCTGACTCAATTGATTTTTTTTCTCTGTGTTATATGACGAGCATGAAATATATTTCAATTAAAGTGTGACTGGAAAATTTTGATGAAACGTTTCTCGACGTCAATGCGCTCGTTTCAACTCCTCGAGCGCTAAGGCAGGTAATCTGTTTTGTCAAATATTATTATTTGTCTTAATTGTTCTTTTCCGTGCCGTCCATAGAAATGTCATTATTGTAATTGTCAATTGTATAGATCTCTATTCTCGTCGAAATTAGGCAAAGAATCGACGAGTCAGAGGGAAGACCTGAGCCACGCGGCCCATCTGATTCGCGGATTTGAAAAGGCGGCCCTTTATAGGGCCGCGCGTCCCGCGCCTGCCAAAATATCGGTGACTCGCTGAGCTATCGACCAATAATCAGCACTTGTACGTCGACCGTCTTAGAGCATATAAGGTCATCCCTCGAGGAGTCTCGTCGATAGTTTGTCAAAGGAAACATTTTGTGTTATCGATTCATCAATAAAATAAATTCGCGTTAGATAATTAATTGTCAAAAGAGAAGTGAATTATGAATTCCGGAAGATAATTGGATTAATCGACATAAGTTAAAGCACAATAAATTCGTATTTCTTGTTCAAATTCCCTCCGTCCTATGGTTTCGCAATTATCATTTATTGGGTCCTCCAATCCTACCCGCCCTGTGATTGTCTCTATTAATTAATAGTAAATGCTAGCCGAAATTTAATTGCCAAAAGTTTATTAGTTATCCTAAACTAGCTGGCGCCCAACAGAAATCTACAATAATTAAAGTCATCAACCAAAGGCTTGGCAGCCGTTGACCCAGGTCAGGTGGAATATTTTGCCGAAATAGGTACCCGTAAAATATTCTGTCTCAGAATTTCAGAGGAATGTAAAAAATGCATGATTGTAGAATGCAAAAATATCACGGAATTAATTTGTACTTGAAGCGTTTAGAGATACTGTGAAAAATGTAAATTAAGTATATCTCATAAATTCGCGATTAATTAGCTTTATTGCTCTATGGAGATTAATTCGTATAAAATTATTTCTCTTGAATTTTCGCCTTTAAATCTGCTGGCCGCATACAAATGTATACAGATATGGCTCTTTTGACATATATAAAAATAATTAATGTTAAATGTGCCAAGAAGTGTGCTATTTGCACATCGAGCTAATGTCCGAGAAGGATTTAATTGTTCGATTACCGGTGCTATTTCGGTGTTGTATGAGCGGGGTATTTTTCGCGAATTTGTCAAGAGATGCCGCAGCATCTCGACGGCGAGTACTCGAGACGCCAAGAAATAACGATTATTTGGAGTCCATATTCTTAAAAAAAGACCGAAATAAGGTCGGAAGCTCGACGTAACGGAAATATCCATATATGTGCATACGTTGGCAACGCCAAGGGATGATGCAATTGGCTATCGAGCGTTAATAGCCGCAAATGTGTCACCGGTGAGCCGACTTATTCGATTAATCGAGGGTGACCCATACATCGAGGAAAAAAATCGAGGGTGACCCATACATCGAGGAAAAAAAACTAACGAATATTGAAGAAAAGAAAACAAATTGGTCTGGTCTCGTTCGCTCGTCGACGGCGAGGGGGTGCGAACGAAGAGAAAAATTGCGGGACGCCATCAGCGAGTGGCGGGGGGTGGATGAAATTTCGTCGGGTTCGAGTCGAGCTGTAAGGGCTTTCCGTCCTTCGGCACCAAGGCCCCAACTGGGGAATTTTCTTTCGAGTGATTAAGCGCTCGCCCCTGCTGGCGGGCTGGTTGGTTTCGCTCTACGGAACTGCTAATACGTTGGAAAGAGAAAAATTGACAAATTGAACATTTTACGAAACTAGATAGATTGATTTCCTCGATGGATTTGCACCTTCGCACATACACACGATTTTCGTCGACCTCCTTACAGCGCCCGGTATTTCTATCGGCTATACACACGTACACGAGAATCCATCGGAGTTCGAAGAGTGGTGAAATTTTTGCGACAAGAAACTTCGTCCTTTGCCCAACGGGGGGGGGGGGGGGGAGGGAGGCGGGGTATGAAGAGGAGAAAAGCTTGAGAGTTTTTGAAGATGGCGAGTGACTGCACGGAAATGTGCACGGTACGGTAAGGCTTACTTTTTCGCCGAGACGATTTTTCTTCGCCCGTCGTTACACTTACGTGTGCGCAAGAAAAAGTCGAAGGGAAACAGATGGAGATTATATATATATATATATATATATATATATATATATATATATATATATATATATATATATATATAAGCATGACTAAAACCAGAAAGGTGCATTTCATATTTCTATACATGGAAAATACGTGCTTCTAATTTTAGCCCTGTGTTATAATAGGTGAGGCGCAAAAATACATAGTAAACCAAATTGTATTTTTTACAACAATTTACTGTCCACAAATGTCCACAATATTTCGTTTGTTCATTCTTCGATCTCGCCATCCGGTTTTTAGTTTTACAAAAAAAAAGTACAAATTAAAATTGTATGCCACGGAAAATGAAAGGACAGGTTTGTATATTCAAAGCTTAACAAACGAGTTTGTCATTTAATTAACAAAATTATTTTTACGAAACTTCGCATTCCGATTTTACGAAATTATTTTTTACTGTGTACCGGTCACTTAACGGAGAATTGTTATTTTAATTAATAAAAAATTTTATATTCAAATCTTAATAAACGAGTTTGTCACTTATTTAACAAAATTATTTTTACGAAACTTTGCATTCCGATTTTACGAAATTATTTTTTACTGTGTACGGGTCACCTAACGGGAAATTGTTATTTTACTTAATAAACATTTATAACCATTACAGGTATTGCAAAAATGAAATTAATTTTCTGATAGTCGATATCCGATGAAACGATATAGAAATAAATTGCGTGTGAAATTTTTTGTGCATTATATGAAGTTTTTACGCACAAACCGATGAATTAAGTTTAATGCATGCCTGAACATGAATGATCAGTGTATTGAACCAACCTTTTCAGGGGGTGATCGACACAACGATCAATAAATTTGATCTCAATTTTGTATATTGATTTTGTTAAAATTTATGAATCGTTCCGCTTTAATTATAATAATTCTTTTAAGGGGAATTTCTCGTTACCCACCGGTCCATGTCGCCCCGATTTTCGCAAAATTGTGTGTGCGAGCGCGTTTCCCTATAGGGCAACATGTGGTATAGGTATAGAAGATAGTTCCAAAGGGAATGAACACGGGAACGAAAACGCTTTTAGCCGTCGAAACGATGTGACGCTTCGCTGGTAACGACGCCGCACGTCCTTCCTCTCTTCCGGTTTCCTTCCATTCGAGTGAGCTCGCTCGTGGGACGGGTAAGTTCTTAACAAATCTCTAAACAAAATAGACGATAAGGAGTCCTCGAGGTAGCAACTTCGAAGCTTCCATCCGTGTACCGCAGTATATATACATGAACACGCCTTCACAGCCGGAGCCTTCCCGATCTATCCACTTTAGTTCCCCTCTTCCTTTCCATCTCGTTCTACCTTAAAACTCCTCCGCAGTCCACCACCTCATCCTCGCCCTTTCCATTTTCCAAGGTTTTGTCACCCGAACTATTCTACTTCCGAACGGTTTCAGCGCATTCCCGACTGCGGAACAACTTTTCATTTAACAAGTACCCGCAACGATACTTCTCGACCGAGATATCTATGCCCGTCGGACTCGTCCCTCGACTATCGAAATCGTTTCGGTACATCGACGATTTCTCTATTCTTCACGAGCATATATACCTTCCGATCGTCTTAGTTTTTCCAACCGTTTCTTCTCGGCTGCCCTCTCTACCGTTACGGGAGGTTTCTACTTTGTTGGATAAGAAGAAGAACTTTTTTTTTTTTCTTTTCCATTATCGATGTTTTTTTTTTAAGAACAAGAAGGACAACTCTACTTTTCTAGCATAATAGATGAGCCGTGCGCATGAAACGTTGCATTTTACACGGACATGAATGTCGGTTAAACTTTAAGCGCGATTTCTTTCAAAACCGCTTTTTCTTAGTTTGCGAAAGTGACGAGCACGCCCTGAAGGAGCAATCGTCGTGAAATTTGGTAAACACGTGTGCAAACACATGGCTTCTTCACTTGAAATACGATTATTCGAAAATGTCATGAAATTCTATTTCGGAAGTAAAAAACTGCAAACATTTTTGGTAAAAAACTAAACTCTGAATATAGCTCTCAATTTTTTAGATTAGCTTTTTGTTTCGATTCTAGATAGTCTCATACACTACATTGTGTGAAGTAAGAATATGTTCGATATAAAAAAATCATATCATCCGCCGAAGATCTGGGACCTCCGCTGACACCTTCAGCGAAGCCTCCTTTAAGCCCGTCTTTTAAAGTTTTTTTTTTTCACGTGATGACTCATGAAAAAATACATTCTGGTACTTTGGGATACTAGTGCGAAAAGACGGACTTTCAACGAAAATTGTGATGTTCGCCGCACGAGCCGGAAGCATGTATCCACAGTAACATGAGCCGACGGCGAGTGCTGTCTGTGGTACGAGCCGAAGGCGACTGTTGCCTATTTTCCAACCGCAGTCGGGAGTCCGTTGGTTCGTACAAGTATCGCATACTACTTTTTGTAACAAATGCACAAAAAAATTCCTCTCTTCATGCCTGTGTTACTAACTAGTGGCAGAGTGTTAAAAAAAGCATTTGAAGAAGTAACTACGGTACTCAACAAGTGTGCGGAGAAGTAACTAGTGTGATTTGCGCATGCGCAGTATTTTTTCCGCACGCCTTATTAAAAAGCGCCACTTTTGCCACGCAAGACTGGCACGAAAAGGGGGGCTTTTTGTACATGTGTTATAAAAAATATAAAAACACATTCAGCGTATATTTCATACATTTCCCCAAAAAAAATGGATAACATATATTTTGCTCTAAAATTATTGACACGTATTTAACTGCGAATCGATGAAAAAATGAAGCCCGGAAAATAGTTCGGTGAAACAATCGTCAAAATAATCTTCCTGATTCAAAAGCTACGCGGTCCTTACACTGTGAATAAAATCCATTTGACGCAAGATGCTCCTCTTGAAGTACGTTGATTGTCATTTCTCGCACCTAGAATCCTCATGCATCAAATCGATTTTATTCAGTGTGCACGAAATGAACATTTTTCTCACTCGCTACTTCCCTTTATCTCCGATATCATGGTGTTTCATTTATTAAAGCTCGAGTCGATGTAATTCGCCAAAAATTGTTTTTCACTCCTCCAAGCTCTGTCGTCAAAATGACGCAAGCCAGTAATCAGACATAACTCGCGAATATGTGTATCGGAAATTCGGCATGGGGTTGGAGACCGGGCACTGGCTATACATCGATCGTGGAATATCGAAGCGCGAAGCTTTCATTTAGGAACGGCGTCATGTTGCCACACTCGTTGCTGTTGTCGAAGATAGGGCAAAGCTCTCGATGAAAATGAGAGGGAGCGAGAGAACGAAAGCGTGGTAGAGTCGTTGGAGCGATGGGATTGCCGAAGAGCGACAGAATAATGTATGTACGTGGTACTGCAGGCAACTGCAGCGGCGATGGACAGAGAGAGGGCGGGAGAGAGAGAGAGAGAGAAAACATATAGATACAAGAATATCGGAAGCTTTCTGTGTATTCGCAATCGCTGGCCTCACGTTGATAAATGACAAATGCAGGATTCGATTTACTGATAAGTCTGCGAGTCGGTACGCTGCTGAATAAATCACGTCAATTGTTTATCAACGAAACGGGCGGTCTCTCTTTCTCTCTCTCTCTCTCTCTCCCCCTCACCACCTCTCGCACCGACGTTCGCGAATGGTGATGCGTTTTTCACTCACATACCCGCTACCTTACAACCAGTTATCTATAGTAAAATATACAGTATACCGTAGGTCATATCATATCTCTGTGCATGCATACATAATATCAGCCATGGTAAAACAAAATTCTCCCGTGGAATATGTATTGTAATAGTGGGGAATATAGCCCGATCCATACGTCATTGATTTGCGTGCTAATTGGGGTGGGGGAGGGGGGCGCATATTCTCTGTCTTTACCCCTTTTTTCTGTGTATTGTTTTACGCTTTGTTTGAAATTATCGATGAAAGAAAGAGCATCGCCCATCATGATAACTTTCGGCACTGCTTATAAAAAAAAAAATCAGTTGCATCAACCACAGGTTCGGCAGGGTCGTTCGATTAAATATTATGTTGGTACAGATAAAATATTTGTTAGTTCAACAATTTGTTGAATTTTTACTAATATAGTTTTGAGGCATTAAAATATTTTGTTCGTGGAACGAATTATTTGTTTTGAACGTACATGGCCAACTCTTTCGTTGTCATACGTCCCGATCAGCAATTTCTCTTCCTATTACAAATTTATCGCATGTGACGCTTTATCGGAACAATGTTCAGTTTTTAATGTAACCTTTCGGAAATTTATTCGAGAATGGGCTGAGATTGCATGCTAAAGGGTTAGGCGCAAAATTATTACTTCGCAGTGTTTACTACGTGTCGGTGTTTACTACGTTGTTTACTACGTCGAATTAACATGACACTCCGTATGTCCCTGGCATATCGTAGTAGCGTAGCGAAGTAAGAATCCTGAATGTTCACGTTGCACTGGCAGACTCGAGCTCCTCTTATGGCCGTTACGTCGATTTGCATCTTGGTTCTCTATGAGAAAGGTCCCGCGTAGAAATTTGATCAGGTATGCCCTACGACTGATCAGGTCGTGATGAGGAAACGGTAACGCTTGCCATTTTATGGAAAGCCGTACCTGGACCTGGGCTGGAATTCACACGGTCTGCATGACCAGGGCAGCCTACGGCTAGTAAGATCAGGTCCAGATCAGGCATTGATCGAGCAGTCCTTGTTAATCGATAGTAAAGATTGAGTGGATATTCGGCCCCGGCCACAGTAGGGGCGTTATCAGGTCTGCCATACTGCTTCATAATAATTTCGTTAACTCAACATATCTGTACTGCATTCTGAACATCTTGTTATTTCACTGTGGTTGAATAGTATTCCATTGCTATTTATGAGTATTCCATTCCGATCTTAATTTCAAATAAATTCGAAAATTTTTTACAGTCGATGTGAATTTTTTATAGGCTTTTGTTACGTTGGAAAAAAATGTTTACGAAATCTTGCAACGACTTTGGACGTACACTTATTTTTCTATTTATTTATTTATTTATTTACTTATTTATTTATCCTTTTACATATAATTAATTAATTTATTATAATTCTTTTACATTACTGTTATTCAAAATCAATGTTCCTAGTATCTTACACATGGTTCATTTTTCCGATTTTTATCTCATTAGAAATTGTTCGAAACTGTCACTGAATTTCATTTTTAGACGTGAAGGCATGTGTACTGGCACTGCAAAAGTATATATAGTCGTGTACATACTTCTTCGAGAACGTAAAAACAAATTTGATATTACGCTTCTCAAGTTCAGGATAGCCGAGTTCGTTAAGGCGCCGCCATCGCAGTCCCCATTGGCAAGGTCGCTGGTTCGAGTCCGACCATGAGTGAAATAAAAATTAATTTTTCCGTGATTTACATTGTAGTAAGTAGTTAATTTAATAAGAAAAACAAATATAAAAGCTTCACAAGTCCGATAAAGTAACGCTAATAAATACAATATATTTATTATACTTTGCTTAGGGGGCAATTAGGCACTCTGTTCATGGCCTTATCAACCACTACGTTACATTTCATGTAAGGACCTTCTCAAGCTGCCGTACTATAACTTGATGAGGCACTACGGCAAGCCTGATAATGCCCGTATCGGGTCGGTGGCTGAATTTCTACCCGGGTCATTTAGTACCAGAAGGGCATATAAGGATAATGTTTCAATACATCATAGGGTAAACCAGTCAATGAATGGACAAGACCAATGAATGGACACTTTCCATCAGAGCACGTGCATAAAAAAGTAACTGCCCATTCATTGGCCGGTTTACCCTACACCGAAAAAAAGGTTTGGTAAGATCAAACAAGATTTGTTTGAATCAACCTAATCCGGCGGTTGCGGGTGGTGAAGGAAACATTTAGTTAAGTTGTCTACAAAGTTCGAACAGAATAGGCAATCATATCGAAAAAAAACTTTTGTTCGAAACAAATATCTAGTCACACAAAGGAAAAAAATATTTGCCCCAACTCAATTTGGAGTTAGGTCCCAGTACGGTTATTTACGTTATTTCTTACTAATTAATTTCATACATGGTTACATCGCATTTTATATGTTCAATTATTATCAGTATATCGCTACTTATCAATATAACACAATTTTTACAAATTAAAATTTTATATATCCTAGCGGGCTCGAACCCCGAACCTAACGCATGCTGACCTAGTACCTTACCACTACGCTACAATCGCTTATTGATATGTATAATTTTTAATCGGATATGTAAGTTATTCTCATTAACTTAGATGCAACTTCGATGATTTGATATTGAAATATTGAAATAACTTGAAAGTTATTTATTGTGGGTATAATATTTGTGAATTACTAAATAGACATCTCGTCGAATCGAATAAAATTATTTTCAAGATGCCAAATGTTCGTATATATACGAACACATCGAATCACATTTTTTGCAAAGTGACCAAATATACCTTCATGTTAAAACAATTTGCCTTCTGTATGTTGACAGTATGTACAATTGTATCGAAAAAAATGTTGTTGATTTAATGCAGGTTTGGTTCGCTTCGAACCAATGTTGTAGTCACTTTAACTGCTGCACGCAGTAGACACAACCACACCAGTTTTATTGTTTGAACAACGGTGTAGTCTATTCAAAGGCGCCTGGTTTGATTCAAAGCAATTTTCCATGACCGCAGCTGTGGGGTTGATATTACCTAACCTTTTTTTTCGGTGTACGCCTTTATTGAATTAGGCCGACAATATATGTAATGAAAAGAATGACATTACGATACAACATTACGATACGACTTCGATTTAAACTTTGAATATTATAATGAATATGTAGAGGACTGTTCGTTAAAATACACGATCGATACAAGATCGCTCGTCATGTCAGAGAGTCTGGGGGGTTATTCTCGAGTCACTCGCTGCGAGAAGCGTATACGTTTTACGTATAACCGTGTAGGTAAAACGTATACGCTTCTCGAAGCGAGTGACTCGAGAATAGCCCTACCTGACGTGTGACATTACGTGATCGGAATAATTAACGTTTATCATTAATAATAATTTCCGCCCCAAAACCAAATACGCGTGTCATTCATTCGCTCGGTCATTACAATATCCCGGGTAGAAATTCAGCCACGGCCCCAATAAGGGCATTATCAGGCTTGCCGTAGTGCATCATCAGGTTATAGTACGGCAGCCTGAGAAGGGCCTTACATGGAAATGTAACGTAGTGGTTGATAAGGCCGTGATCAGGCGGCCTGATCACGGCCTTATCAAATTGCCTGATCGCCCCCTAAACAAAGTATAATAATAGTACTTTGCGATACTAGTGCGTAAAAGCGGACTTTCGGCGAAGGTTGTAAAGTGGCCGCACGAGCCATACACATGCATTCTCTGCTAATAATGAAATTCAGTGACAATTTCGAACAGTTTCTAATGAGATAAAAATCGGAAAAATCAACCGTGTGTAAGATTAGCATCTTACACACGCGCCATTGGTTTTGCTAAGACCATTGGTTTTGCATAACAGTAATGTAAAAAAAATTATAATAAATAGAAAAATAAGTGTACAACAAACAATCAGGGAATATTTTTTATTAAATCGTTTAAATTATTTAAGTTATTTATTAACTTATTAAATTATTCAAACATCCAAAGTTCGTTGCAAAAATTCGTAAACATTTTTTCCAACGTAAGAAAATTCTATAAAAATTTCACGTCGACTATAAAAAATGTATGAATTTATTTGAAATTAATATAGAAATGGAATACTGACAATTAGGAATGAAATGCTGTGGAAATATATTGAGTTAACAAAGTTAGTATGCAGCAGTATGGCAGACCTGATAACGCCTCGATTGTTGCCGAGGCCGAATATCCACTCAATTCCTTTACTATCGATTATCAAGGGCTGCCCGATCAATGCCTGATCCGGACCTGATCTTACTAGCCGTAGGCTAGCTGGGTCATGCAGACCGTGTGTGTTCCAGACCCGGCGCAGGTCAGGCTTTCCATGAAATGGCAAGCCTGACCGTTTCCTCATCAGGACCTGATCAGTGGTAGGGCATACCGGATCAAATTTCTACGCGGCATATAGCTCTTTAATTTTATCAACGCCCGTATCGTTTATTTACTATTCTCAAGTTACTCGAAATAATTGATTATCGTTCGGAAAAATAAAAAATAAAAATATTCAAAGGGGATCAACGAAAGTGAAATAAAGTGGCTTGAAATTAAATTGTTTAATTACTTACAATGATTGGAAATTGAATTAATGAATGAAATGAGATGAACTGGTGGAAGCTGAAGTGAGAATGTCAAAAGTTCGAAATTGTTCGTCCATCCTTCTTGCGTTCTCTCAATGAATAGTGGATTGGATCGATAATAAATGTCGATGATCAATGATGATGATAATTGTCAAAATTTATAACGCCGTATTATTTCAATTGTTGCAGTAAATATCCGGAATATGTATTTATAACTGATTCAAAATTAATTTCCAAGATTCAATCGTATAATTTATGACTTCAAATAGTTGTCAACCGCATGTGTATAATAGTTCTCGGAGGTGAGTTGAATTGAGAGATCAATACCTTGAGATATTCCGGGAGTAATGACAAGTAATCCCGTAAGTGTAAGGTAGTATTTGCGAACAGCCTGAGCTCACATGAGTTCAGAGAGAATAGAGAGAGAAATTGCGAACACTTCTCGATAGGATAAAAATATGAAAAAAATCAAACATATGGACGGCGCTGAAAATATTGATTTTGCATAATAATAATCCCAAAATATTATTAACAAATTAACGAAAAAAAAAAAATTCCCAACAACCGGCAACCTAACTTTTTTCTCATGGCAACGATTTGTTAATTTTTCTGAAGACGTATGAATTATTTCAGAATTTCGTGTAATTTTTGAAAATTGCGTTTTTAGGTAATAACGAAACGTAGTATTAAAAAATTACAGAAAATTCTGAAAAAATGATACGTATTCAAAAAGATAAACAAATTGTTTTTATATGAACAAAAATTTTAATTTCCGGGGGATTTGTAGAACAATTTTTTTTTTTTCATTCATTTGTTACTAACACTTTGGAATTATTATTATGCAAAGTCAATCTTTTCAGCACCTTCCATATGCTTAATTTTTTTCAGATTTTTATCCCATCGAGAATAATTGAATAATTTCATAATACTGATCTTTACAACAATTTTTTGGTTAAACAAATTTTTCTGATAATTTGCGTTTTTAATTACAGTAATTTAGAAATTTGAATGGAGTTTCTTTTTTATTTCTATCAAAAGTTATGGCCCTGACTTATTAAATTTGTTTAAATATTTCCTATAAATTCCTGATTTTCAACGGACATTTGTTTAACTCTGTTAAAACAAAAATAAAAACCTTAAATATTTCATTCGGGCGATATTGATAAATTCCCCGCTATAAACTTTTCTATTGTCAGTAAAATATATGGTTTTAATATGTACATAATTTCCCTGGTTATCATAATGATGATTCATAAATTTATACTCATTTAATATTAACGACTTGACCCAATTTATTTATAAAAGTTGATTCTACTGGAATAATAATTGATTAATAACATTTCTGGACATTTCTCCACGAATATTTAACTTTGATCATGTAATATTAACAAAGATTGATTATATATTTAATAATGCTTGAAACAATTATCCCCTGAGAGGTGCCCATCTCGTTCGTATCGACGGTGATTTTCCCAATCGATCGCCTCGAGATGGGCACACCGATTTTCTCGCTGCACCATTTGTGATGTTTCGATTATATTCTTTGTTTTGGAGTTCACCAGAAAATGATTTTAAGTTACATAAATTTTACTGAAAGGACTATACTGAAATTAAGATGAATCAGGCAATTATGGAGGTGAATAACTCCGATGAATAAATCCGATTATGGGTGTGAGATACATTGGTCTTGAATATTTTATTTTCGTATGAGTATATAGAGATAATTATTGTGAATTTTAGGTTTTTACAGGTTTATTCCGTGTAATAAAAATAAACATAGAGTTATAAAATTTTCCGTTAGCGTATATTTGTGGATCGTTTTTTGATTTTTCTGTTATAACACATAAAAAGTTATCTTATAGTTTCTTGTAAATGTATTATCAGTCATATTCGTTTTTCTCTCTTTTTTTTGCTTCTTCACAGAGGAAGTTTTGTTTTAGTGAAAACATTTTTTTCTAGATTTCGATAAAAACCCGTTCAGAATGTTCCAAAACGTCGAAAAATCACATGGAGAAAAAATGTCTAAATGTGCGCATGCGCGTGCGTGTGCGTGAGATTTTGTACATTAGTAGAGTGGTCACGGATCTTTGTTCAGTATCATGTCCATGAAAATTGAGACCCAATTCGAGATTTTACGGGATTTTGAAATTTTTCAAAAATGTCTGTGGTAGCTCTAGCTTCCGTAAATTTTGAGTTATCGTCCTAAAAATGCATATAAATACAATACTATGAATACAGACCTTTGGTATTTAATTTGATCACAAACCACCGAAGGGGTCAGATTTTATGAAATTTTGAATTTTTTTCTTGAAAAATTACTAATAATGATGTTATTCGAGTTAACATGGAGGCATCGATCTTAAATTTGGTACGGGAATGGATCAGCATCGTACAATGTTTCGTATTGAATGTGGCAAAAATTGATCGAACCGTTTAAATTTTGTGAGATTATGAAGATTTAGAATTTTTTCAAAAAATTGTTTTTACGTGTAACACGAGTTTTAGAATGAAATATTACAATTACAGTTATAGAAATATTGCAATTAAAAATATTACTAATATATTAATAATTCAGTCAGTAATATTAGTTGAGAAAGAAATTTTGAAATTTCGTAGAATAATTGTAATCTAGGTTACGCGCTAGAATCGTTTAACGTCGCTCAACGGTACGAGTGAAGTGACAAGCCGGACGAACATTAAGTTTCATCAACAGAACTTTCATTTTAATAAACCATTTATTTCTTGCGCAACCGGCAACGGCATATTTCGTCGATTATTAGACCACACAAAAATACACATAGAAAAAATAATTACTCATAAAACAAAGAGTGGAATAGTATGCGATTAATCGGTTATTTTTCAAACGCCAGATATGTATTTGCGTTGAACTTTGCGCCTAAGAGGATTTATTTTTTAACGGGTATGGTCGTCTGGCGAATCCGCGGTCGGGTGCTGTATGGAAACAAAAAAGGGAAGGAAAAAAAATCAGTATAGAAGAAGAACAGGAAGAGCAGCAGGAAGGATATCAGGTTTGTACACGAAAGGTGGTAGAAAGGGAAATGCCTGGCGTCGACAAGCAAATCGGAATTTATGAATATAGTTCGGTTCTCTGGCGACGGAAAATAAGGGTTGGAGCCCGGTCGTTGGAAAAACGAGACCACAGTCAGCTCGCGAAGGGACGTCGGGCATGCACAGATTCGGTTGTGGTATGGGAATGGAAAACCGTCGGCGCTTTGCTGTTCTACGCTTTCCGTTCTCTCCTGATCCTCCTCCCTCCGCGCTTTCTCCTCTGCTTTCTCGCCGATTCTCTCTCCCGTCTCTCGCGAAGACCAAAAAATATCCTGTAAATTCATTGGCGCGTCCTCTGGTGTTTTACGATGCAAAAGCTCTTCTTTCAGGCCAGCAATTTCCACCATGCAGAAGTATTCACATTTGCGCACACATAAAATATTTGCGCATCGTACGCGGTTGATGTCGATGCAAAAAACTGTGCAACGTGGCATGCATAGGTGTTTCATTTTGCAGCGGTAGAACTATAAGTAAATGTTCCCGTTATCGTCCCGAGGTGGCATTCCCTCTATCGACCATTTCGGCGCCAAAGCGGAGTTACAGACGAATGGTGTACATAACACAATTATGAGTGCAATAAAATAATCAGTATTTCGTCTTGCATACAAGGGTCGATAAGTACACCAATTAATCTCGGTTTTTTTTTTAAATCATATTTACTACTGAATATCCCGTTCACGGCCTGTTCTTAAGAGTGATGCCAAGAAATCTTTGATCGATTGTATTTCGATGTAGAATGTCCACAGTAAATATTATCGACTGTAAATCATTAACTATGAATCCAAAATTATCGATAGAGGAGAAGGAACAATCATTAAGAACGATAAGTTCTCTAACTTTTTTTTCATGGTCGAAGGACGACGATGGTCGGAGCAACTTGCCATCCCCATTACCAAAGACGCAAACATCGCTTCGTTACACACTGTGGAAAAATTCTCAAAAATATTATTAATTCATTTTTGTAATTAAAAAAAAAAAAAATTGTTGCATGAACTCAATGATATATAAATTTATTGATTAATGTTTGAGTACTAGATTTTTTTTTGTACACGATTTTTCAAATAATGACAATTGATGAATCGATTTTTAGATAATAACAATCGTTATCGTAATAAAAATAATTCATAATTATTTTTTATCTACTGGATAGATGGTTGAATTAGTGGCATTAGTGAATAGTGGTAGGCAGTACGACGTACTCGTGATGATCTACAATAGGGGTGTGCTGGTGGAACATTTTTTCGACGCGGGTCGGATCGAGTAACTTTTTTTGTCGGGTCGAGTAATCGGAACTTTCGAGTACTTGAGCTCTTCGTTTACTCGAATGTTTTCAGGTACTCGGAAGGCCTCGGGTACTCCAACGTTTTCGGGTAGTTGAATTTTTTCGAGTGCCTTTACCTTTCCGAGTATTCGAACATGTTCGGGTCCGATTCGGACTTCCAAATGTCCAGACGATTATTTTTTATTTAAACAGTTTTGCAGTTAATAGATACAAATAAAAACCAATACGCGCGATCCATTCGGAGGAATAAAATACCTCAAGAGCATGAGCATATCTTGAAAAATGATTTCATTAAGAGCATTGCATCCTTGAATCGCAACATTATTCGCTGAGACAGAAATAAGATCGTGGGGCCAATGAGGTGCCAGTAATAATTTTGCAAGATGAAGAGAATTATATAAAAATTGAATGTCAATAACAGGTCAAGATCAGATAATTTATTACACACATATTGACCTAATTTTTCCCATTTTTCGTTTCGATTGAGTGTTATAAGCTTATATATACATATATATATATATAAGCTTATATAAGAATTCCTCTGAAGAGTTCGCAGTCAACAGTACTATTTCGAAAATGTCCAAATCAAGAAAGTTCAGTTTAGTATATAAATATGATATAAATATTGATATTTATTAAGTAACTAAAATTTACTTACGTTTATTGTCAATTGCAATATAATGATGGCAAACAAGACTTCTCTTGCGCGAACGATTTGACACCTCTGTTTTATTTACTGATTCGATCTTGTGAATCATCTGTGACGCTATCACTTTCCGTGTAGTCACTATCTCGACGAACGAGTGCTGTGCAACTCGATTCGGATGCCGACATTGCAAGTTAAAATTGTTCACTGAGGACTTGTAATCAACTAGGACTTTGAAGAAAAAGAGGACAAGTGCCTTTCTGCCGTAATTACACTGAGATAACGCTGAACAGCGAGTGAACGGGCTCGAGGGCGTGCGTACTTAACTGAGTTCGAGACACGTTCGCGGAATTAGAAACAACTATGAACCGTAGAGTGAGCGCATTAGCGAATGGAGCGACACTAGTAAATGGATGAAATCACTTATATGGTCGATAAAAAAAAGTACTCAATCGAAGGTAAATCATTTGGTGATGAAAATTTAGAAAAAAAATCACAGGTAACATTGAAATTATCGCCAGTTAGAGTAAACCAGCCAATTAATGAACAGGAGTAGTGAATGAACACTTTCCATAAGAGTACGTGCATAAAAACGTCTATTCACTGGTTTTTTCGTGTGCTTCACTGTCCATTCACTGGCTGGTCTACCCTATGCGGAGGTTTTCGACTGTAGAAGAATTTTTTTTCTTCTGTGGTTCGGAAGTTACTTCAGGCTACTAAACGGCAGTTGTTGCGGTGGCTGAGGTTTTGTATGAAAAAAAAAGTGTCAGACTTAATTTTTTAGGGTATGTAATGAGGTCAATCAATAACTATAGAGTTAATTATTGATCCTACAATATTTTTTCAATAAATTGGGGTACATATGCCGAAATTATCAATGTCTATTCACTGGCGTTGCATCGCCTCGACGAAAGAGCACGCATGATGCTCATTCGCATTTGCAGTCCATGAGGATTATTCGTAGCTGTGCTAAAACTTTCATTCACCCGATTTCATTTTAATTCCCTCGTCCCCGTAAGCCTCTTTTCTCTAAATCTGCAAACAGTAAATTAGCGAGTGAAGCGTTGAAACAACAAAAGCTCACCCCCAAACCCCGTGTCCATTAGCTTTCCGGCTAATGGCTCAGATATATCCTTCCGGAGTATCGCCTCTCGGCCAATGGCCGCAGATAGTCTAATGCAAGTAATAATTATTTTATGATCACGATATCGCACAGGAAAAGTTATTTTTAGAAATGAAGCCAAAAATAAATAAAAAATCATAAAATTTCCTGGAGGAATATCATAAATTGTATTAAATTTCCTAACCACGAATTCGTTTTTTCCCCGTAAAAATGTACGAGTATGGAGAAAGTTTGCGTCATATTTTCTCGTTGAAGAATTAATCCTCCGTCGTTTATATCCTCGTTGCTTTTTTAGCTGTATGCATCCATGTGTATATAACGTATATATGTATATATATTTATGAGTGACGCGGGTCGCATTGAAATTCCAAGCTGAAATTCTCACGGGTGCCGCTGGCGAAACGCGATTTTGTTATCCTGTTGGCCGTCCGATAAAACGAGGCCTTCGGGACCGCGGGACGATCGCGCGAGCGTTCACCATTCGCTATATATTCGACTATTATATCGCTACCTGTGTGCAGCACATATATGTGCGCATGTACGAGCCGTCTGCGTCCAGTGGAGGCGACGCGGGTTTGGTAGTAGCCGGACCGTTGCAAGACCAATGAAACCGTAAATTGATTGGCAACCCTTCGAAGTCAATGGACACAAGCCCTCCGTCAATTCCGGAAGGTATAGCCGCACTTTGATAGATACACGAAGATAGGATAGTTGTCGAAGAGCCGCTGGAGCGCAAGGCCTGTTTGAACCCATGCCGCATACGTGGTCGCCGATTCACCGCTGTTCTCTCCACGACCCTAATTCATTTTGGTCAGACCGCTCGGTTCTCCCGCGTACCCTCTCGTTCCGTCGCTCTTCGTTGCGCGTGATGATAAAAAAACAAGTCTTCCTCAACATCCGCCGGGACTCATTTCGGTGATAAATCAAATTCCAGTGATCCGTAGAATCCGGCCAGGAAGGGGGAGGGCGGGACGTGTGGATTTCGAGGCAGAAAAAAGATTGAAGAAGGGTGTGCGGTATAACGTATCGTTGTGCGGCAAAAAGGTGGAGTATCGGTCAAGGGCTATCCTGAGAGTCTTAGGGGAGAGCGGGGCAAAATGGACAATTTTTCCCAACTTTTCGTGGGATATAAAAAAAATGTCGTCGCACATGGGTGGAACTGGACCGTTTTGCCCCCTTTTCTCTATTATCCGGAGAACTATAGCCGGAGGGTAGTGGCAGGGACAAATAATAAATTGTGTACTCGATCCCGAAGGCATTTTCCCCCCCTCTAATATTTCGATGGAATAACACCGCACAGACAAATTCGAGCGGTGGGAAAACGTGGTAAAAAATCAGAAAATATTCAGAGAGAGAAACCAGAGCAAAGAAAAATTGTTATAAACGTTCGCATAGATGTCGTAGCTGCAGCAGGTGATTCGACGACATGTACGTCGACAGCTATCACGGATCGCGAGGGAGTCGCCTGTAATTACAAATTTTGCTTTCGTGGAGCGTGTCTATCTTTGCCGTGCAGATATCGGACTTCCCATCAGCCATGAAGAAACGATGTACACGAGTTTTTTTTTTTTTTGTTACCTTCTTTGACTTGGGAATAGTTTTATCTAGATTGCCTCCGCTCGTCAGATGAGAAGCTTCATCCTAGTTTTCACGTTCACCACCTACTGTATCCCTTTGAGCTCGTGTTGCTGCACGAGCTCGTCCTCGTCTTTCGTCATTGGCTTCTTCGTCACGCCAACGCGACCGACTTCGTCGCGTACGCCATGCGATACGATCTTTGCATCGACGATGAGGAACGGGTGAGTCCTCTATCAACTCTCGGCGACGTTATAGGCCGACATACTACTGCCGCTATTACGACTACTACAACCGTTATTGCGATCGTCACTGCTGTACACCAGTATCGTTGTACCGCACGCGATACCGGCAGGAGGATAAAGATGCAGGATAAGAGAAACGAGGACGCCCTGAATGGTGCGAAGAAACGTTGATGGGAGCCGTGGGAGGCGTCGTTGAAAACGACCAGCGCCCTGAGGGCCTCGCCCCCGATGGCTTTTGCAGAGAGCTATAAGAGTTGGGAATCGCAAGAATTTTACGATCCGCTTCAGAGTCGCAGCTCCGTGCTTCCGCATCAATTCTTCCTGCCCAACGGGGAGGGTTGAAGTGTCTCGCGAAGGCCTCTCCAGCGTGTATGACTCCGTCGACTACTCGACGGAAGAACGATAAAGTAAAATACACTCGGATGAGAAAGATCTTTTTAAGAGTGAATAATGAACGAATGAAAAAAAAAATGGAGATCGGTTTTTTCTTTATAGAAGTATATCGGCTCATCTTATTAGGACACAATTTTGGTCATTTTTTGTTGGTGCTGAATCAAGAGCATACAAAGTCTAGGAGAGAGGCAACCGGAACTCAAGTGAGCGACGCTGCCGGTGTCGTGATTTCTATCAAAGCTTCATAGTTCCTGTTACACCAATACATGTCCACCGTAACTTTGCGCGCGAAACTGGTGTCAATCAGATTTCCTAACCAGGTATCGTCCAGCGGCTGTTCACTTTTCTTGTGTACGACGCGCTGGCTACAGCCTAGACTCAATCTAAGCGTGCGGTACCCTTCATTAGGGCCCGATATGTTTTTCTGAAGCTGTTTCATTCAGATAGTCCATGCATTAATGAAGTCGTATGGTACTAAGCTCTTCGTTAATGCCTGGACGATCAGAATGGATTTGCCAGGGTAAAAGAGACCCGAATAAAGGGTATGTTACCTACTTAGATAAGTCTGCATACTGGAAGCTTAAGTCAGAGAGACAGAAGCGGAAGAAGTTAGAAAGGCAGAGATGAACGTTTGTCGGTGGAGAAAAGACGGTAAATCGAAATAAAAAAAATTTTAATCGCCGAAACGTTTTTAATCCCCTCGCTTTGTTACTCTCCGGTTCCGGTGTGCCGCGATGCCGGTTCGCCGGCAGCCTTTGCCGTCGCGACTTGCTGCTGTGGCTGCTTCTGCCGGTGGGAAAAAAAAGCTGGAAGAGAAAAGTAGAGCCGCGCAGGAACCTCGTGTGGCTTACTCTCCGCGCTTCGGTAGTCCCAGAGCAGCGCCAAACCACCCTCCCGACCCCACAGGCGTTCCGCCGTTTCCACTGCCGCTCTCAGTAGTAAAGCCCCGTATACGGTCGGACGGCACGACTGTGTTGGATAAATAGAAACTACGGTGTATATCAACCGTAGTATATCTACTGGCACTCCGTTTTACGAGACTGACCGCTAAACGCGCTCTTTTTTTTTCTTCCTTTTTCTTCGTTCCACCCTCTACTTGGGTTTATATCGTTTATCCGTTTCGTTAGTGCCCTCGTCTGCCTCAGGGCGAAAAAGCCACCCTCGATCCTGCTGCAATCTCCGAATTATTCGTTCGCCGTCTCTCCGAACCTCGTAAAACCCCGGAGAGGTTTTCAGCATTCCCGGCGACTTATTGTTATATTACTATGCTCTTCTTCGAATTTTTTTTTTATGCTTTCCCCCATAGAAAAAAAGTCGCATAATAACATTTATCTTTTTTTTTTTTTCCAAAGTATATGTATACTTTGCGAATTCAATGAACCGTAGAAAATACGCCGCAATTGTTTGTAAAATTTTTCGCGAACATTATGTAAATCGTTATGAATTATTCAGGAATTATTCTCTTCTCTTTCGCGGACACTGGTTGTGCAGAAAAAAAAGTTAGGCTTTTACACATAGTCCATTAAAAAATTGCTTGTCCCAGACGTTTATCTAATTATTCCGAGAGTTTATGGTCGAAAGTCCATTTAGTGGAAACAGTACAGTTTCAGCAGTGCCGGAGCTCACGAGGCCAAAGGATTTTCTCGCTCAGTCGCTCGTGCCGTCTCGCTTGTCCCTAGGTATATACTCCCCTATTGTTACGAGGGTAAAGGAGAGAAGAAAAAAAAAGTAAAAAATTAGGGAGAGAGATCGGCCCCGGGGCGTCATTTCATTTATGCAAAGGCACGTCCACCTTGCTCGAGCAGCGAAATACTGTATACACATATATATAGATTGTAACTCTACATATACAAAGCCTTATAATATACCTATACATATAACAGTATAAAATTTGAGTGTGGGCACGCTGCGTTAGCACTGTATATATATAGCACCGTCATATATATATATATATATATATATAGTATGAAATTACGAATAGCATAGTAGGTGTGTGTACGTACATACGACGTTAAGGCCGAGGGGGCTTGCTATGATGCAGAAGAAGCCGCTTACGCGAAATGGACTTTCGTGACGGTCTCGACAGCAACCCTCCCACGGTTATAACATTCACCAGCGGTAATTTCCGCACTCGGTAATAAGTCAATATTAAGCTGAGGCAATCCGTGCCTTTGCCTTTATGAGTATACGATATGGGGGCTGCGTTTTTTTGTCGTTACCCCACTCGAAGTTTAGACCCTCCGACGAGCCCACTTTCCCGAGTGAAAGTGGCCAAAAACGACGCAACGAAGTTTCGGGTGAATGTTGACAAACCAAGAGAAAACCTTAATGTCGCAGTTATGAAGTGAAGCTTCAATAAAAAGACTTGATCAGACTGATCAGACTGAAAAATGTGGTTGACTGAAACAAATTTCATTTCTATGAACTAAATTTCTACGGCTCGGGTCGATACGTTCAAATAAATATGTGCGTAATACGAAGAAAATAATTCATTGTTTTGCAAAAATGAGAAACACTACGACTTACATTGACTATTATTGAATTTTGATTGCTGCAATTAAATATGTATTCTGTTCAACTTATATATGTAGTTGAGTGGACAAACTTCTCGATGCTTCAATTACATCTCTTTTTCGAGCGAGACCTCGCTTCTGAAATAAATATTTCTTTGAAACAACAAAACGTGTGTTGGAAAGAAAAGCGTAATTTGTTCACTTAATATAATAAGGCTTCAAACAAGAAATGATAATCTTTAAGAAACCGTTACTCACTTGAAGTAAGCAAGCCGTATTTTTTACTTATTTAATACTTATCAACATTTACGACAACACAATACATTTTTTATTCAATTAGTAGTCGCTTTAAAGTAACCACAATGTACGGTACTGTATGAGCGAGGAACGACTATCTGTTCCAACTCCGACATTTCATAGGTGCTGCAGAAAGTGCTTGGTATTAACCGAATCAAAAAAAATAGCAATTCAGTATGCGTGATAAACTTTTAGTTAGTACCGACGAACTATCCTGCGAGTCTCATACATTCTCAGGAACTCTTTCATGTGCGAGAATTGATTACTCCTGTTTGCCATCTACCCAGGAGCGGATGGCCGACGCTCTGAGTATGGCCGACGATTAACTTTTAGTCGGCAGCAGGTTGCCAGCCGACGATCGAATCTCGACGAATGGCCAGCATTGGCTAAACTGTCGATTGACAACCACTCCAACGTTGGGCTCAGTAGTTGATGAAATGCTGCTTGCCAGAGTTCAGCCAGCCCTGGCATATCATCGTAATGATGCGTGTTCGGCGATATCAAGTGGAAATTGCTATTTCCAATTTCAGTCAATAAAATGATAATCGATATAACCATTTTCAGTGAACGGAAAGGTTCAATATGAGAAACACAATCTTGACAATTTGACCGAGTATAATTTTAATGAACTATATGTCGCCATGTTAAATCAAATAAATTGTAGTTGACTTAATAACGAAGTGTTTTTGAGTGCACACTATTTATGATTCAAAAAACTAAGCCGTTTCAAAAAGGCCAGTAAGTTCGGCCCAGGTAAACTAACGTTCACTTTAACCTCATCAAATTATTTGAATCAATTATATTGAATAGCATACATGTTAGCGTTCAGCTCACCTCATCTTTGACCAAATAATTCGTTAGTATTCAGTATATTCAGATAATCAGATATTTCTTTCAAAATAGGCAAAGCTTTGAAAGAACGGGATATTGAGTATATTCATCGGCTTCAATCGAAATCTTTTTCGGTCTTCCTGACAAAAAATCACGTTGATCCGATCCGATATACGCGCTTGTGTGCGATGTCATTCAGTTACGTGGAATCAGAAATTCCAATGATACAACTAAAGAACGACGTTCCCAAAATATTTTGAGGTTTATAGTACAACAAAACCATTTATTAGAGGAAATGAACAGACTGATTTCTTCACGTTAAAAAATCAAAATACGATTTACATACGCCTTATTTCATTTAACTAAAGATTGGTCAACCTGACTAAATCTCTAGTCAACTAAATGCATTTATTTGAATCAACTAACTTTTTTCTCAGGGCAGGAACAGAACTTGGGATGTCGACCTGGACATATACTGCCGTTTTACCCGGATAATCTATTGACTACTACTAACAATTGAAAAAAAAAACGTTTATCTGGCCGGTATTGGCCATCGGACGGGTAATATTAGCCACCCAATAAAAAAAAAAAAAAAAAAAAAATTGAAGTGTTAGTCTAATAAAGCTATGTGAAAATTGAGATTTCTACGTAGAATTCTACGTACGAGATTTCTACGAGACTTCTTCCTCGTGTAACGCACTTCTGTGTATAAAGTTTCTATGAACAACCATTTTCTGTGATTATTTGACTTCGTCGCAGAAGAACCTTTACCAGTAAAAGAGAATAACCGCGTTCAGATTTCTCGACATACAACCATTTCAACGTCCCATAGTTATAACGATTAAATTTACCAAAATGTTTATCAATTTTTGGTTTTACGGAAATACTTTTCTATTCCAGCTAAAACGGTTAATAGACCCAATCATTTCGATCATACTTGCACAACAAGCTGAGTCAACTTATCTTGACATGACTGCTCATTTGTTAAAAATCTGTCTCTCCGGTATCGATCCGAGCTCCTCGAGCAGAATTTTTACGAATATTGAGGTGCCACATCGCGCATCCGGCTATTTTCCAGGTTTCGACTCACGTTACCAAGGGCCCTCGAGGGACTCAAAAATAAAAAGGACCGATGAGAATGAAATTTCAATGACCGGGCGGATTCCAAGAGTTTGAAGGGAGTGGCTGCCAAAATGGAAAATGTCGAGGATTGAAGCAGACTTTTTCCAAGCTTGAAAGAAACTCCTTGAATCCACGAAGTAGAGCACACGTGAGAGAAGATGTAGTACGAAGAAGTGTGTTTCTAAAAAAAAAGTCGGGTACTATACGGATCGTGTAGAGTACTTGTACCTTCGCGTTGTGGGGTAACGCTGAAAGAAGGATTTCCTTTTTCGCCGTTGTTCCTATCTCTTTTTCAGCGTTGAAAGATCCCCTTTCTCTCGTCCCGATGTTTTTGGGCAACAGCTGTTAGCGCCGAGGAAGAGAGTTGGGAAGGAGCTGAGGGACCGGGGTTGCCGCTGCCACCGACTACCGCTATATGTACTTTCAGTGCCTACAGGCCCGGCAACCGGATGCGCACAGGATTGTGGGATGGACGGTAGTGGCTTTTAAAGTGCCTCGCCACAATAAAGTGGCGAGTCCTAATGGCTTTTCCAATATCTCACTCATACCCACCCCTCGATTCTCATTCTCCTCTTCGTCCCGACCTCGTACCTACCTTCCGCGCCTGCTTCATCGCTCTCGCTCGTTACGCCGATGGCTTCACAGTACGGGGTTGTTCAAGATCATAGCTCGAAGCTCTTTTCACCGTATTTTTAGTATTTAAAAAGAAAATTATTTGTTATTTTTACCCCATTGAACTCTTATCGATCATAATTGGTGTTGCTATAAACTCGTTAATCTCTTACGAATTACATTATTTTTAATGTTTTTACGAAGTGCTCAATTCAACGTGAACATGATTGAAAATTTGTTAATAAAATCGTTTTAAAAAAATCTCTCGGTGATAATGGTACATATTTTTTTTAATCGTATTTCACTCCTTCGATAAGCATCCCGGTTACCTACCGTGACATTTTTCACTAGCGGCGGTGCTCCGTTCAAGAGAACTGAAAAAAAATTACTGCAGAAACGTGAAGTCAGGTACCTCATTAAAGGCACAAACGATAAGAAATTTTTGGTGAAATTATTTAAATGGAACTCTAGTTCTCGGAAGTGGTTCGGTAGGTCATCCGTGTGAGTCATCTAACTAATAGTAAGCTTTTGCACTCTATTCCATGCAACGCGGTCGCCGAATATGCTATAAAATGAAAAAGAGAAAAGACAAAACAAATGAGAGTTATTAAATCTTTACTCCTCTTCTCCTGTCCTATTCGGCTATATTAAGCTTTCGCGGCCTAAAACTGAACGAAGAGTATTACGGTAAAAGCTCACAGATGGACGCAAAAAACCAAGCTTTTAGCCGAGGGAGAATGTTGTCAAGCATTATTTTTTGTCAAGCATTATTTTGTGTCATCGTATAAAAAATAAATGAAAACAAAAATAATAAAATGCATTTTTTTTTAAACGTGTAAAGTAAAAATTCGTATTCGAAGGCGTGTTTTTCGTGAATTCCTTAAGAAAAATTATGTGAATGGCATCGGCATAGAAACGGGTGTTCTGACTCGTGTGAATGCCGCATTTTAACACTCGTCAAGAACTCCCTTTCTACGACCTTGTCATACAAATAACGATTCCAAAAAATTCAAAATTGTATCAAATTTAAACGCTTGGATCCATTTTCGACAAATTGAATACCACACATTGCATTATTAACCCCTTCACCGTCAGAGAAACGTATTTCTCTATACGTGTTGGCCGTTATAGGGGCTCCCGACAGTGAAGGGGTTAATCCATCCAGCTTTCAAATTTGAGCTCAGTACCTCCATGTTTACTCGAATTATATTGTTTTTAGTGACTTTCGAAATTTAACAAACAAATGTTAAATTTCATCAAATCTGACGACCCTGCATTCCAATAACAGCAATGTATAGGTGACGTAGCTCAGCGGTTAACGCTCTTACCGAGCAATAGATTAATCCGGGTTCGAATCCCGGTGATCACCATATGTTTTCTCTCTTCGATACTTCGTCGGTCCATCTGCAATACCGAGATCTGCAGGTCCCTGAACTCTCCGCTTGATCGTTACAACTGCTTGGATAAATTTCGGCCAGATTGAAAACCAAAGATCCTGTGTTGATATATTATCCCGAGCAGAAATGGCCGTCGGGCTGACGTCAGGTCCCTATCAGGCACTGCCTAAGGCATCATCAGGTCCTGATAAGGCACCCTTATCAGGCCCTCATCAGGCTCGCCTGATCAGGCACACCCTGGCTATACCTTATCAGGGCCTGATAAGGTATCAGGCAGCCTGATCCCAATTTCTGCTCGGGATAGTGGTGGTACGGGGATTTTATTTGTCCCTACATCTCGGGCACATTGATTTGTGGTTGTTTATGGTGTAACATTGTCTCTAACGTGTTAAATAGGTTGGGGTCAGTTGGCCATTGACCGCAGTTCTTCAGCCCGATATATTACATTTTTGTGTACTTTTAAGATTATGGCACTAACATTTCGAAGGTTAGAGATCCCACGCCATTTTTTCAAGAAGTCAAAATTTCTTAAATTCTCAAATCGGGTATGAATTTTGATGAAAATTGCACTGATCAAAGGATAGTGACCATTTTACCTGTGTACCAAATTTCAACAAGCAGTCACAAATCGTTTGCGAGTTATAGCGACTTTAAATATCCAGAATTAATCACATACACATTGTAATGATTTAATGTATCTCCAATTCGGTGGAATGAATAATAGATTTATTGTACAGCAGGACCACAGGTCCTCTAGGCACATATACAGCGCAATTAAGCATCATAACAAACTCATAGTAAACTCATAATGAAATGAAATGAATCAAAATAAAATAAAAGAAATAATAACATAAAGTTGGGAGGGGAAAAGGGAAAGGGAACTCGAAATAAGTAATACTCGGCAAATAAAACGAAGGAAAAGAAATATTAATTATATTAGCAAGTTACGAAAATTCGATTTTATTTTAATGGGTGCCAGTCGCTCTCGTAGCGACTCGGATTCTATCTTAATTAACAAAAGAAGAGGGGAATGGCTCGATTAATAATAATCTCAGGATAAAGAAAAAGGGTTCTTCTCGACATCGAAGGCTCTTAATTATTACCTGTTCCGGCAGAGTGTTTATAGGGTCGAACGGGGGGAATTCTGGATAAATCGCGGAGCACTCCTGTGACACGCGTGGCTCGATATAATAAAAACAGGACTTATGAAAAACAATCGTGAACTTACTTGTACACTGAGAGAAGGATCTACTAAAAATTACTATATCACTTGTTAGATATTACCATAGCGCATAGTAGTAGAGCGTTAGGGCGCCACCTATGGTAGGAAGTACCGGATTTATAAGAATTTTTCTTAGATATTATGGTAAAAATTCTTGGATAATCTCAGATTTTCTACCATAAGTGGCGCTCTGACGGCGTACTACTATGCGCTATGGTCATTTTTCTTAGATGATTGGTAATTTTTAGTAGATCCTTCTCTCAGTGTATTCTGCTCGACTTGTGGCCGGCGTCGCGTCGCGGAAGCTTTCCACAATATTGCACCAACTTCGCCTTTTCTCGCACTTACACAAGGGAAGATAGGAACTTTTATAATGAATAAGGGATAATATTTGCTTCGGCATTGCTTCTTTATCGGAAAGGAAGTATTTTCGGGGACGCTCGGACTCTACATAATGCAACATAGTAGCCAGCGAATAATGTACAGAACGCGCATCGCCGCGCACGTGGCTCAAGTTCTTCGAATCTAATTATTCAGTATCTCGTATTTCGGCGTTGCTGGGTTTTTCAAGGGGCTTAAAAAGGGATTGGGAAAGATCGTGGGAAGTGGGAGGGGGGTTACACAGTCCAAATCACACTTTTAACACAATTCGCACTAATAACTATCTCTTTGTGGGAGGGCAAAAAACGGGATTGCGCCGAAGTGACGAGCTCCGTTTCGCACCTCGGTTCCTCTCTTCCCGTGACGTCGGTTTTCGGGAGCGCGTGATTAGGTCTCGAGCATTGGTCAGAGCGAGTGGGTACCGTGTTGTTTCTCCGTCTCTGCCGCTCCTTGATGTCGATTTGTATTCTGCTTCCCCGATCGCCACCGCTCCATTAGAGGTGCCTAATTCGTTTCGTTTCAGATCGGCCTATTCTACTCTCCGTCGTTTTGATCGAGGGAAGAAGGCCGATCGAAGCACTTCGCGGTGGCGAGTAGTTCGGAAGGGCCTCCACGATCGCCTGGATGGTGTTCGGTAATACCAAAGGGACGCACCCGAAAAAAAGGGTACTAATCGTCAATAAAATCGGACATTAGAATATTTTTATTTGAATTAATTAAATTATTATTTGCCTGAAGGATATTTTTACTTAATTCAAGTATATGCGATATTTAACTCTAATGAAGCTTATTAGATTTCAATAAAACTCTATTAAGCCCATATTTACATAAGCAATTTTAAGTGCTCTTAATAAATTTTATTTGGTTTGAATACATTTTTTTTTTTGGGTGCGCGATCGCATCCCTTTGTACGAACATCCTTCGAGACTGACGGGACTTCTCCTCGGATTGACCACCCCGAGAGGAGCCTCGTCGACGTCGTAGCGCTCACTCGACGTTGCCCTGCTCTCGGCTTCGTCAGAAAGGGAACGGCGGGGTGGAAAGGGGGACGGTCGGCGATATTACATCCTAAATACGGCGACCTGTAATATAAAATCAAACAATTATTAAATCGTGTCACAACAGCCTTTGGGCGATCCTTTGCTTCCTATATTATTATTGTTACAATATACACACCCACACGGAAATTTATATATTTAATTTCTATGTGAAATATATATGAATATATTTGGAATGTATTCACACATATTTGGTATATACATTAAATATATGCAAAATCCATACGTATTTATATTCGACGAAAACACATACAAGTTACATATGATATATATTCAGCATACATGTTAAATGTATTTCTCGTATATGTTAACATTTATACGAAATATATATTGGTTGTTTGTTAAAATATATTTGAAGTATGCAATGAATTCATATTAACGTATATTTAGAATATATATTAAATATATGGTCACTATATACAGAATTTAAATGCATATCGATTCAAACTGAATCGTCGATTCTTTATTTATTTATTTTATTTTTCTTCAAAATACACGTATGTGCGGTACATAATTGCAAAGTAATCTCAATTTAAGTTAGTCCTTGCATACAGTTTGACTTAACGCGAGATCTGAGAGAATGGAGAGAGAATTGCTCAGACTCTCCGATGGGATAAAAATCTAGAAAAATCAAGTATATGGAAGGTGCTTGATTCATTTAGCATAATAATAATTAACAAATCATTGTCATCTAAAAGAAATCGGTTGACGGCTGATGTGTTAATCAATTGGTATTTTTTATTAATTTATTAGTAACATTTTCGTTTTCTATTTTGCAGAATGAATCTCTTCAACACCTCCCATATGTTTGATTCATTTGAGATTTTTATCCCATCGACAACTGTTTCCAATTGTCTCTTACCTCTCTCCGAATCTCTTCTTCTTGTTCCTTGTTGGTTTTATGCCCCGAGGCCAAGTATCAGTTTTTCTAATCCCACATGAGGTCAGACTGTACGCAAGGATTACCTTAAGGCGCGTCTAAACCCCCTCTTACTCGCTCTCACACGACCCCTATCGCGCTGTCTCTCCATGATTATTACTAGTTTTGATGGCAATCATCACTTTTAACTTTTTCTATTGTTTATATATTCAAAATATAACGAGTTCTGATTTCAAAATTATGTCGGACGTAAAAAAAGCAGTAACAAATCATGATCGTATACTTGAAAAGTATTATTCAAGTACTGTGAAAGGTTGGTGCAATGTAAAAAGATTTCCTCGTGAATACTGATAATGGACGTGTGGATTCAGGCCAGCTTCTCAGTCACAATTCATAAATAATCTATTAGAGTTCTCTTCCACACGCATTATACAAGTTTCAAAAATGAATATTTCAAGTTTAGGATAGCCGAGTGGTTACGGTCACAGTCTACAAATCGGAAGGTCCCAGGGTCGAGTCCCCATGGTGGTAAAAAATTTGCAATGTTTTTTCAGCGTATAATTTCTTCACACGATTAGAATAATTATCTGAAATACGAATGTGAATTAACTAGACCACAAAAATGACAATTAATCAGGAAAAAAAAAGTTGAAAGTAATTTGTAACATCTTACAAATGAGTTTGCATATATTCGATATATATTTAAAATATATTTTACATATATAATATACACATTTGAGATACATGCGCTCATATATTCAGAATACATCTTGAATATATTATTACATACATTTTCACATATATATTTGAAATATATAAATTTCCGTGCGGGCATACACCTACACATATCAGGATGTCAGCTTATGTCACATTTCTCAACGTTTTAGACTATTTTAAGCACATTAAGATTTCGATTTTTTAAACGGAAACAGCGTCCTCTATGAGAAAGCGAAACAGAATCTCTTGCCGGTCGTTAAACCAACGAAACATACATTTTTTTAACCCATCTCGTCACTTTTGATATTCCAACTTTCGTCCCGATGCACAAAAATCTAATCGACGAGATGAAGAGAAGTAGACTGCAAATTCGAAATGGAATTTTAAAAAAGGCCGGTATATAAAAATAAAAGTGCGTTGAAAAAGTTCGCCCCGAAGCGAACCTGACATTCGGGGGGGGGGGGGGGGGAGGGGTAGAGGCAACGTTCCGAGTTTACGGTGAACAACGCGTGGCAGCCAGCACGCTCTGGCAGCTCTATCTCGCTCCGGGTTGTGCCAAACGCGCGAGCCGAGGCTGCGTACTTCCGGCGAGGCATGTGTGAATTTATGTATGCCGACGAGGCGTACCAACGGGAAGTTACATAATACGTTTCATGCGGGTGCGATAGGTGTACCGAGCAGCGATGCTTTTCTCTCTTGTGTGTACAACGGTAGTTGTACGGTATAGCGTTTGCTGATGGTATACTGCTGTTGTTGGTGCAATTCTGCGGTGCGGTTGGTCGCCCATCGGAGTGTAGTAGAGTAGTAAAGCAACGCTTACGTTGGCTTGCACATACACAGCCGGAAAGCGGCCAAAATGCGCAGTTCTCTCTCTCTCTCTCTCTCTCTCTCTCTCGTTCTCTCTCATCCTCTCCCCGACCTCTTGGTATCGTGGGCGTTATTTCAACCCCCCGGGGAACAAAAGCACGTCCCCTCCGTCAACCAACCATCCGGCTTTCGTCGGATCCGCTCATATGAAATTCGGCGTTGATTGAACACCCGTTCAATAATTATTCAAACGGTTGTAGGTAATTCTACTGATTGTAAATCCTTCGCGTGCATATCTGTATGTACATTCGTAGCGTTCGGCAAGTTTAATCATACGGATATACAGAGGGATATTGCGCTGAGGCATGGAACGGAACATAGTGGAACGCAATGGTAAACATGTATGATTCCGTCGTCGATCGGCAACGTACATTAACCTTGCCGGACTAGAAACTATATAGGTGGCGGCTTTTGGTAGAGACTATACAGGGTAATAAAAGAATATATATATAAAACGAGAGATTGTAACGATTGCCCGAAGTTCGTTGCGCACAGTAAAAATAATTTGTACTTTTTACAACAAATTATTGTCCACAAACGTCCACGATTTTTTATTTTTTTACTGTGTGGCACTAATAACTTCGTTTAATGTGGTATTTTAAACACCAAGGATTCATAGCATGTAAGTTGGCAACGTTTCTCCAATGGAATTGAAGGCTGTCAAGTTTCTCAAACAGTTGATTTTCTGGCGAAATTATAAAATGTTATTAAATATTATTATTCTTATTATTATCGGCTCCGTAGGAAAATAATTGTTTTCGAAACGTGACAGTCGTCAATCATTTCGCTAGACCAACGTTGTTAACTTATATGTCATAAAACTTCAAGGTTCCGTCGATCCTTCCGTCGATCCCTCCGTCGATCCCTCCGTCGATCCCTCCGTCGATCCCTCCGTCGATCCCTCCGTCGATCCCTCCGTCGATCCCTCCGTCGATCCCTCCGTCGATCCCTCCGTCGATCCCTCCGTCGATCCCTCCGTCGATCCCTCCGTCGATCCCTCCGTCGATCCCTCCGTCGATCCCTCCGTCGATCCCTCCGTCGATCCCTCCGTCGATCCCTCCGTCGATCCCTCCGTCGATCCCTCCGTCGATCCCTCCGTCGATCCCTCCGTCGATCCCTCCGTCGATCCCTCCGTCGATCCCTCCGTCGATCCCTCCGTCGATCCCTCCGTCGATCCCTCCGTCGATCCCTCCGTCGATCCCTCCGTCGATCCCTCCGTCGATCCCTCCGTCGATCCCTCCGTCGATCCCTCCGTCGATCCCTCCGTCGATCCCTCCGTCGATCCCTCCGTCGATCCCTCCGTCGATCCCTCCGTCGATCCTTCCGTCGATCCTTCCGTCGATCCTTCCGTCGTCTTAAACGAAAGCAGAGGGACGTTGAACGAGCAGTATGAAGCCTACGAGGCCCTTCCATCGGCAAGCAATCAGAGGGGAAGAGTTGTCAAGATCGAAGGAGCAAAGTCCTCGCTTACAAGCCGGAAAATACTTCCCTTTTGGTGATTATCGAGAGGTTCGTAGTCACTATCGAGGTCCATGCGAATCAGCAGACACTGAGAACTGTTCCGATCGGCTTTCTGCGCTCGATGAGAAAGACCTCCAAACAAAACGGGCATAAAGCATTAAAAAATTCTGGGTGGTGACAGCTACACGAGCGTGCCGTTATCAATCTGAGCAGGCTGCATAACCTCTAACGGAGATGCCGCCTGAACCGGCTTTTCAGACGTTTTCGTCAAATCATGCAGCCGAAAACGAAAAGAGAGATACTGAAAGAACAGAATAAGCAGCTCACTCGTCTGACTGATGGTCGAGGTTTAGTCACCTGTCCCAACCAAGCGAGAACGCAGTCTCAACGACGTCACAAGAACGAGAAGAACCGAAGATCAAGAACCACATTTCGTGACTTTGCTACAATCTTCCCTAACGTGCCGGCATGTTAGTTTTTAGCTCTCAGATAATGATGGAGTTAATTGCTATTAATTAAGTGAAGCGAAGTCTAATACGAATGCGTTAGTATTTTCCAAGAGCCGCTCCCAATAAAATCGATCGGAAAAGCCAAATCTATTGTGAAGCAAGAGAGATCTTTTTGTATTCGTCAAGTACTCGACCGGTGCGTGCACTCGCTGACTCGGCTTGTATACAGACCGATTCCCCGACCCCCCCCCCCCCCCCCCCCTCCACTAATTATTTCCCAATTAGCCGAATCCTTTCTCTTATTGTAGAAAAATCGTTATCCGCATCCTCTGTAGCATGTGTCAGACACAGACGTAATGGTATCCGTACACTGCCCGGCATTGATAACTGGTTTTTCTGGATATGTAGCTCGATGTCTTAACGGAATCGAAGACATCAAGCAAGATCTTCACTCTTGCTGGATGACCTGCTGGATGACCTGCTGGATGTCTTGGATCACGGTCAGTCCAAACATGGAGCAAGATATCCAGTAAGACAGAAAAACCAGGAAAGACAGGCATCTATGACAGTTAGTGTACGATAGTAACGACGGATTTTCTTTGCCGCGACTACGGCAACGTACCGACACCTATCCAAGTACGTTACATAGTCGTTGCTCATCTGTCCCATGTTCTTGTATCGAGTTACGAATGTCATGGTAGTCCCCTCTCCCGCCGATCTATTGGGGTTCTCGGAAATATGAATTATAATTAAGGTCGAATTTCAAGACACTAACTTAAGATCGCTCTTGAGATCAAACTTAAGATTGCACTTGAGATCGAACTTACGATCGCTCTTGAGTTCGAAGTTAAGCCTGACCTCAAATTCAATTGCAGTTCCACTTCGATCTGAAGTTCGATCTCAAGAGGGATCTCAAGTCCAAACTAATGTCTTAACATTCGACCGTAAGAGCCCTTGCGGTCGAAAAATAACCCTTTTCTTTCCCCTGAGATCATTGTTATTCGTAATCGCCTTTCTGTTACGCAGAATTTTTCCTGTGTATTTTTCGGTTTTTTTTTTCATGACTTCAACTGTTATATTGGAAAAACTGACGGCCAAAATAAATATTGGCGCATTCATAGTTGACCATTTGCCACAGAAGTAAATCATCATTTCACATCAATCATTATGTCACTTTCTTGGAATTATCATAGAGTAAAAAATTCTTTTTGGCCGACCAACTTTCGTTCTTTTTTTTCCCATCGAGAGACCTCGTCAATAAATTCGGTACAGTACAATACATATAACAAACTTCTTTTGTCCACAAATATTTTTATTTCTTTTCATTTTTACCATTTTTTTTTTCCCGAACCAATTTTTTTTTATTCGAAAAGGGTACCAAATTGTGAAATCAACAAGAAGCAGATCGGGGTCATTTATACAGATGAAATATTTATTAAATGTACAAACATTCCTTACCATGCAGTCAGTAAATAAAAAAAATTATACGAAAATTTCAACAGAAAGTTTTTCGATTGCTAATTCGTATGTGAGTATGAAAAAAATATCGGCGCAGTTCGTTTCTTTTAATGATAACCAATTTTCAACCATCTCTGTTTCCGCAACGCAATCAGCTAATTGCCGCAAAAATTGCGTTAATTATCGTACTTTTAATTGCCAGCGCTCGTGAATGTTTTGTCGGACGTTTCATTTAATCGATGAACCCAATTTTCGCGACATTCGAGGGTTGTAACTATAACTCTTACCCCCACCCACGGTGTCCTCTCGTTTGTATAAATTCGAGAACCAGAGTATCCATTAACCCGGCGCATGTTGCGCTAAACTACTACATTCGTGTATATTCAGATATCAAGTAGTACAGTTTAAGTTGGTATAATGCAAACGAACTCGAAAAATTACGTTGATACACAGAGAACGCTTCTGCCATTACTATGTCAAACGAGGCCGAGGAGAGAAAGAGCGTTTCGCTACAGCAAAAGTGGAAAGAGGAGGGTAAACAGAGGGCCGTAAGTCTGTATGAAGGAAAGTATAATACATAGTTTATGGTAACGATCCCTACTTCGGAATACATTAAAGTGGAGTTAAAAAAAAAGTACATAATGAGAATTATCTGTCCGTCCGTAGCGTACAGCCTTTTCCCCTGCATTCTCTCCGCCTTTGTTGACGACCCTGACTGTATAAACATCGGAGCATCCACTGAATGTCCACTATACCCGCTTAAGCAGCCCGAGAAGATTTACAAGCAAAAAGCGGCTGCAGTGTCATGGTGGATGATGAGAAAAAAAGTGATGATGAAGAAAAAAAAAAAAAAAACAAGAAAACGCGTCAAAGTTTAACTGGAAACTAACGTGGCAGTTTGATGAAAAACTTTGCGACGGTATATGAGCGACGGTGAATCGCGGTACACAATGTACATACAGCCGTGCGGGGCGGTTTTATAGCTTGAACGACCTTTGCAAGAACGGGGACGATGTACGTCAAGAAGACGGTGGGGAAGTGGCGATGCAAATGGGCGCGTGCGACTACACGGATACTCGCGCATACAAACTTAGCCCGATATAAACCATTCCGTATAAGTTATTCTTACTTTATCACTCGTACCTTACTTGGTGGATTCGCGTGCTGGCGCGGAAGCTCGTCCGAGCTATCCTGCGCTCGACCTCTCTTCCTCTTCCTCTTTCCTACTCAGAGAGCTCCCAGGTCAGCGTTATCTAGTTAGCGTGGAGCGCTTTAATTAATTATCCCTCCCCTCCCCCGTCGACTCGTATACAAGCCGCGAGGAGGAAAATACATTGAAATAGCCTCGGTACAAACGAGAAGCTCTTTACCCTGCCTCTGCTTTCGCTGTCTTCCTCTGCATCTTCTTCCGGTTCACTTGGGCACCGATAACGAGATAGTCTTCGATATCGTTGGATAGCACGTTTTACACGTACACTTTACGTGACAGCAGTCGCGTTCAGGAGCGATTAGAGAGAGGGGAAGGCAGCCGTTAATTCTTTATCTCCCGTCGTTATTGCGATGATCGCGGTTATCTGATTTTTGCCGAGTGTTCGTTAAGATACGAAGTGCGATTTTCGAAGAGATAAAACGTGATAGTAGGATTCGTGTGGCACTTTTCCGATTGGAGCTCATATTTTTCCCCTTTACTCAATTTAGCTGGGGATTTGAAACTTGGTGATTTTAAGGGAGGCTGAAACTTCGATCTCAGGCGTAGGAGAGGGCTAAATTTTTAAATCGATTATATCCTCGAGTACACTGCTCCACCGAGCTAACATCGAGGACGCCTGTAGCATCGACGGATACACTGTAAAAATAAATTGTAAATTGAATATACTGAAACTTGAAATTTACTAACACTACTTACATTAATCGAACATTAATGTACTTTACTCATAAAAGAAAAATACCAGATATTAGAATTACAAATCTTTTGCTTGAAATTTACAAAAATTTTACTGTTAAATTGCACTGCACATGTGTTTGAAATTTCAGAAACGGGTCGTGTAAAAGAAGCTTATGTATTTTTCAAACAACATTTTTTTACAGTGTAGCGTCATTTGTTCGAAATCTATTCAATCTGTCTTTATCATTTATTTATTTGTTTCAATGCACGTCGCGAATCTTTTGTCTCGCCTTACGCTTTGATATTAGTGCACTCATGTAAAAAAATATACTGTTATGGTATGTCTCGAGCACGTGCTCTCAAGTCGTTGAAACAAATGTACTCGCGTGTTCGGAAATAATAAAAATTATTTATAGTCTGAAAATCAGTTCCCGTGCTTTCTTTTTTGGGACCATTAAATTTAAACAAAAAATTGAATATGTTATCCACGCCGAATTATTTGGAATTTCGAATTATTCGCGTAGCCCTTTTACCATACACATAAGGTATGGCAAGAAAACTTGAAAAAAGTAACATTGACGTCCCCCGTGTTTGCCTGTCACACGGTAACCTTTGCGAGCTCGTGTCACCTATAAGACATATACATATATATTTGTATATATATACCGCAAAATATATGTAGCAACAGCGGTTTCTTGTTCCTGTTTTCCGCTGTGAAGTTTGAAAATTCTTCAAACTGGCTTTCCCAACGGACGACTGGCTGCATTTCGCTGGGAGAGAGCGAGGAAGAGAGTCGCTCACTTGCCCGCTTCTTTGGTAAGTAATGTAACATCCTAGCGGCGGTCGCAAACTGTGGACATAAATCGCTATCTTATATCTCTTCGGGGAGTCCCCAGGATGCGGTTGGTTTCTCCCCCCCCCCCTCCCCGTCCAGCAGAACCACCACCTTCTATGCCCGCTTTTCGAGCGCCATGCCAGAGAGCGTTCACCAGCCAGCGCTAACATCCCCCAACGCTCGCCATCCCCGTGTGTGCACCCGCTGAGAAGTTTACTCTTTATGGATCGCTTTCCGCGAGGGCAGCTCGACGACCCCGTCGCCGCCCCCCCCCCCCCCTCCCCCTTCGTCCCATCCACGGTTCCAACCCTATGTTACTATACCTGCCCCATCATTATTTACGACTCGCGCCTATTACACGTTTGAGGCCCCGGAGAGCTGAGTAACGTGTGCTCACTAGCCTTCCCGTTCCCTTACATTTCTGATTTATCGGACCGAACATAAATCTTTCGTGGGCGGCGTCGCCGTCGTCGTTTCGAATCGCCAGAAGCGAAAAAGGCATATTTTTTACGATAAAAAATTCGTTCGTGGAAAGCTTACTGGTATCGCCAGAGCTCGCGCGCACGCAACAGAAGTTGAAAATAGGGCTGATAACTTTCGTCATCGAGGTTCTGGAGGGGAGGACAAATTTGGTTTATCACTGGCAGAGCGCGATTTGAGGAGCGAAAAAGGTAAAAGCAATTTGGGTAAGAGATAGGAAGCGACGAGAACTTGCCTGGCATGGATACTCGAGAGTCTCGGGTTCACGTCGAATAATACAGTCGTCGTTGCCGCACCGTCGACCACCGTCCAACACCCTCCAGGCACCAACTCGTCCTTCCGGTGACCAGGCCGTTCCCGCAAAATTAAATCCGGTCCCGCCAACATCACTACAGGTATATACGTAACAATGTGTGTGGCGGGTATTCGGAGGCCCGCTAAGCACAATCTAAATGCGTATTGTAGAAGGTGGCGGCGTGATAAATGCCATGCTTTTGATGAAACCGATTTTACTGGAGAAGCTTTTTTTTTTAATAAAATAATGTGATACAATGTATGATAAAATGATGAATATCATTTTTACGAGTAAAACTAAACTATCGGGTACTGGCCGGTAATACAGGCCACCGGGCAAATCAAATTCCCACTGCTGCGGAAATACTTGGGCCACTGGGCACTGGGAAATGAGTTTCGCGAATTGAGATCACGCTGCTCAACATGTACTTCGCTATTTTTCCAGAGATATCTTTGATTCATTATTGGTTCCTGGAGTCATTTTTATATTAACTTTTTGGACTTAGTGGGTAGATGTTTTGATATTATATTTAAATATTTTTTTAGGAATGCGTGATTGGTACCGACCGAGTGAAATTGCACTGAGAAATCTGCAGTGTAAACGGCGATGGTGTGAGTGGTGAAAAAAAACCGGTGTTAAAATTAACACCATTTCCCAGTGAAAAATACACCGTACATGTGGTATACTGCTAATGCGGTATACACCCGATACCAAATTGAGCAATGAACCACGATCTTACTTAATGCTGTTATTTTCATATACATCAACACAATTCTGTGTTAAGTGATAAGATGTCTAAAGAGTGGTGCATTTAACCATAACTTTAAGTTGCGGTTAAATATGCGTTTAGCGGTGTTAAATACGCATTGAACGGTGTATTTAACCCCGCAAAGGTATTTTTAGTTGAGGAGCATCCCCTTTACTCCATTCTGGATTTTGGATATTAAACATTTGAAATTCATTTTCGAAATCGGTCAATATTAAATCGGACCTCAAAATCGCTCCAATATTAAATTTAAAGTAAATCATACTTAAGAGAAAACGGATATTTCAATGAGGTGATAATTCTCATTTAATTGATTATCAATTGTTGATTTGACGTCCCATGTACGGTGATCGGATGCAGCCAATGATTCGGCGAAGCTTGGTACCGATGTTGCCAACATTGGCATGCGAGCTTGGACTAATCATCGAAGGAGCCTTGGATGATAAGTACTTGCCAATATTGGCAACCAACATTGGTCCCAAATTCGATCAAGGGGATCGGCCGATAATTGGTTATCATTGTCAGCCCTTTATAGATTAGGTATACACGACGAGAGTGATTTTAAAGCAATACTGTTTTATATATTGTAAAAGTTAGAATATCCCTTATGCTTCGCATGTCTGCAAGAGATTATATTTTACATATCTTCTCCTGCGAGAATTCTCAAAGCGGTCATACTCCGTCCAATGTATTGGTAATACATATTGAGTATCGGTATGTCAATGCATTTATTGACTACCGAGTACGGAATCCAAAAATAATATGCATACTTTGCGAAAGTTAAAAAAGGTGGCATTTCGCATGCTTTTATATTGACGCTCGGGTATACGTTCGCTTGCGAGAAACAACTTGGGTTAGCACCATCTAGCGGGGAAAGCCGATGATTGATGGTCCAATGTTGGCGCCACATCGGTAAACCAACGATTGGTGACTCGATATTCGGTCGAACATTGGCCTGAAATCGGCAGTTCTATGGTTCGTGAGACCATGCATTAACCGACCAACGGTTCACTAATCAATATTCGGCCGAATACTGGCCTCAAATCGACTAACCAACAATTAGCAAGCCAAACGTGGCCGAGCATTGACCGCGAATTGTCAAACGAATCATTGGACGAGCCAATAGTTGGAATATTGGCCGAGCATTGGGGATTCGACAATCGCCACGCCAAAACTAGCCCGATAATCGGTCGCGTCCGTTCCGTCGGCAAAACCTACATGGGGCATCGACCTGGGTCCTTCAGCCCAATTGGTCTATTTAACTAGGAAGTTAATTCTCAACGACAGTCGAATTTTTTTGATCATCCTTTGGTATAGGTTTCATTAATTTACTGGGATTAATTTTCCCTATCGGGTATATTGTGATGTCGCAAGGAATATTTAATGTCTTTTTAAGGCGAGTGGTAGTCTACTCTGCCACAGAACGCGGTTGTAGGACGGGAAAGACTCGGTAAACACTTGGTCGAACTGTTAAAGACGTTTTATTCACTAGTACAGATCCGGCAGCGTAACAGTGTCGCGCGGAGTTTCGGTGACTTACTGACTGACTAGCCTAGGTGGAGAGTCGTACTTATAGAGCTATTCCGTGGGAAAGTTCAGATAGTAGGGATGGAATTTGGGAGTCGGAAAATACTGGAAAAGGCAAATGTTTCGGATTCCGGGAAGGTGGTCGGTGGTGAGAAAAAGGGACGCGATAGTCGAGCCTAGGATTGTGTACTTTAGGGGTAGATAAGGTGTAGGCGTTCGGGTCCTTCTGAGAAAGGTCGGGACGCACGGCGATGCGACAAGCGGCGGCGGCGGCTGGAGAGATATCGACGGCCGCTGCAGCCGTGCGAGGGTAGCGTGAGAAGAAAAAAGGAAAGTGTGGAGAGGATCGTTATTACAATATAATTTTCAACAGAGTCAGGCTAATTTCATCCCATTTCCGCATGTCGATCCCAAGCCATTACGAAAATATTGTCTGATCTCTGATTCTGGCGTATGAATTCTAGCTGGGCATTGGACGCAATCTCATGATTATTTTGGGAGTTGGAGACTCCCATTTCGTCGCCGGTTAACCAAGTGTTCCCCTTCGCCTCATCAAGTTGCAGTAGCCCTCTGCGTAATCGACGCCCCTAATCTACACGCTATACGCATGGTAACCACGGTCCGTTTATTTGCGATCTACAGACGGAGGTCGATCATCGCCTCTTCTTTTTCTCAAACGGACTCCATTGTGTATTTCAATATGGGCGTATGATTTCTGCCAGGGGCATCATTAATATTGTTATTATTACCCGATTTATTTGTTTCCCCTTTGCAGTGTAAATGAATAAAATCTTGTGTTGATTTGTATACCGTCGCATGGCTGGTCCGAAAAACCGTGGATGGTCTTCCTTGACACCGCAGGGTCTCAGGTTTTGTTTTCCGGGAATATTGTTTCCAGTCATTTTCATTATTTTATTTTATCGGGAGGGGTTTGTTAGTTTTCATCACCTTAGGGTTATCGACGGACAGTTGCCTTAGTATCGTACCGTCGTTCGCGGACAACGCTGGTGCGTGATATTGAGTGTGATTATTGAAGAATTGGAGGAGGGTAAATGTGAACGCGGGTTGGTCTATGTCAGCTACGCTGAGTCAATCTATTTCGTTTACCATTACGCATTATTAAATAGCAGTTTTCTCACGACCGCGAACGCGAGCGGGCATCCGTGCGTGAGTGCAAGAGCGTGTGGGTCCCGAGTTTCGGCACGAATCGAGCATCGTTGTATTTTATTTTGATATTAGATTAATTACGAGATGAGGGTTTTCTTTCGGGGTCTCCGGTTTTCTCTCTCTTAGCCGTGTAGTCTGAAGAGATGAGGCCGACGGTCGGGTCAACCTCGAAGCCCGCAGTACCACCACTGGCATGCGAGCTTGGTCCGATCAACTATCGAGACTTGGATGATAAGCCCGGCCCAATGGTGGCAACTTGTATTGGCCCGAAGATCATTAATGATTCTCGGTTGATGATTAGTTTTCAATGTAGGCCTACTATAGGTTACCTATACAGGGCGAGAATAGTGTTATCGTATACTTTTTTGAATATTGTAAAAATTGAAATATCCGATTTTTTTGACGCTTCGCATGTCTGTAAGAAAGTATATTGTATATATTTTCTCTTGCGAGAACTCTCAAAGCGATCATATTCTGTGAATGTATTGCCCAAGCATTTATTGCTTATGGAGTACGGAACCCAAAAATAATACGCAGCTTTTGCGAGAATTAAAGGAAGGGTCATTTCGCATGCTTTTATATTGACGTCTGGGTACAGTTTCGCTTGTGAGAAATAACTTGAGTTGGCGCCATCTAGCGGCGAAAGCCATTGGTTGATGGCCCAATGTTGGCGTCACATCGACAAACGGACCATTGGCTGGTCGATATTCGGCCGAACATTGGCTTATAATCGGCAGACCAATGGTTGTTGAGTTCATGCTCGGTCGGACATTGACCTCAGATGACAAACCAACAATTGGCGAGTGAACATTCGCCTCAGCATTGGCCGTAAATTGTCCAAACAACCAATGGCAAGTCAATACTTGATAGAACATTGGCCTAATATCAGCAGACGAATGAATGATGAATTCACGTTCGGCCGAACATTGGCTTCAAATCGACAAACCAATGATTGGCAAGCTAATACTTGGCCAAAAGTTCGAGTATTAATATTGTTACGCTAACAGTGGCCCGCAAATTACTGGCCCGCTAATACTGACCGGCTATTTGCGTTCAATCGGCAAAACCTCCACGAGTAGAGTCTGTTTTGTATGACTATAAATAGTTTATTAGCATCCCGCATTTTTGTGTGTGGAGTTTCATTTATTTACTTATTTTCATTTTTTTATTTGGACCATTTCATCGCTTGCTCAGTCACTTTGCTCCTGAGATACGCCACAGTTAGCCGGGATTCATTTGATATTATTTCCTGGTGCGTTTCGACGTACCTGGCGCCTATCCCTTCGCGGAAAATAATAAGGGAAATGATATTGTCGACGGTGTTTTTGCGTAGATATTTCCGCTGTTCGGAAATTGCGTTACAGTAGAGACCAAGTTTTTCCTCTGCCAAAATGCATACCTAATTTTTACAGAGACCGATACCAAGAGAGTCGATTTAATAAAAACTATTTCTCAAGCGGAAAGTTATGGCTGACCGTAACACAAAGGAAATTCTAGTATCAAGCGGATATTGGTTCGGCTTTATGTAAAAATGCGCTTCGATCGTAGATGCTCAGCACCATAACCGAAAACAAATAATATTTTTCATATAATACTGTCAGGCTAGCCTCGTTAAAAGCCAAGGGTATCCAGTCAGGTATCTCTACCTGTACGTTATCGGGTCCTGATCAGGCTGGCTGGCATTATTATCGAGTGCATGATCTTACACGCTTTTAAGATGAGGTGAATGTTACGTGATCGCCCCACAAGTGCAAGAAAGATACCGGTACTGGCGTTCACAATGGAGTGCGAGAGACACCACGAGTGTGTTGCACATAAAGTGGTTAGCATTCGGATTTCTCTTGCTGCACCCCAATTTCGCGTGCGATCACCTGATGGTTTAATTGTACACTGTCAGGTTGTCCGCAGATTTTGCCGGCGATCGCGGTCTAAAGGGTTAACACTTCGGTGCACCAATGGTTTGCGTCCATTTCCATCCCTTGAGCGAAAATTAATATCTATAATCCTATTAGGTGCATCAGGAGCGTAGTGCAGAGCTTAATCTGCAACGCCCATAGAAGTCCACGTGGCCGGTTAAAATGTACCGCGATGACTAGTCTCGATATAACAATGTATGTGTTCTCGTCCAAGTTCCACTACTACTCACGGTATAACTACGAGGTGAACAATCGACGTACCCGTGGGAATATCAAAGCTTATGCTCTCGGGAATGTGCGAAGAATCGAAACTATCGACAGAGTCCCGTTTCACCTCGATTCTCGTAATCCCGACATCCGGAGGCACAGTTAAATGGCTCTCGCCAAATCCCTCGTGCGGCATTTCGGACTCTGTAGTTTTTTTCCCGTTATACTGTTTTATTTTGCCATTTTACTTATTTGCTTGTTTTACCGTGTCGATTTTAGGCTCGAACTATCTAATCTGCACTCTGTTTTTTCCTTTTCGCAACCAGGCTTTCAACGTTTAATCCCCATGGAAAAAAATGGGTATGGCTACGTTGCATTTTTTACTCATGCAAATTCTGATAGAGACAGAATAATGCTTGAGATCGTGCATTATGCATACAAATATCTCATGAAAAACTTATATTTAATAGATATGTATCGCTCTATATTATAACAAGCCGCTTCGCGGGTCGTTGGGGGGCCCCGCCCCCCAAACCCCCCGCAAATTGTCCCTTCGGAACATTTTTAAGGCACTCACAGATTTGTACGCATGGCGGGCTTCGCGCGCCGCGCTACTTGTCCGCATGGCGCGCTGCGCGCGCCGCGCTACTTGTTTTTACGTTTAGTAACAAACAAAAAAATGTTTTTCCGATTACGCTAAAAAGATTCTATTTCATGTCTGTAACGGGGGTGGAAAGTGGCCGATCTTTGACGAGCGGGAGGAAAAGTGATTTAGTGGGAAGAAGAAGGAACTTTTCCTTCCGCGAAATTAGATTTCCTCTCGTCAAATTACATTTCTTCCTGCTTGTTAAGTTCGGCTAATTTTTATCCCCATTGTAGGCATAGAAATATGGTCACGGTTTAGTATAGTTAGGAAAAACAAGTAGGGAAGAGCGGGGTAAAATAGGACATTGGGGCAAAACGGGACAGTGAGGGCAAAACGCAATTTTCCATTAATTTTAGGATGGCCCATTTTGTGCCAACGATACATCCGGATTTTCAAACCCGTTTTGTCCCACGGACCACTATCGCCGCCATCCATAAGTTTTTGGAAAATTGCGTTTTGTCCCATTATCCCGCTTTGCCTCGCTATGCCATTTTGCCCCGCTTACCTCTATTGATCGCGCGCAGGCCTTGATCACTCCGCGGCGGCGTTGGCGTCGATCTCACACGCGAGGGTCTAGCCGGTCCCTCGCGCTGAGACCGACGCCAGCGCCGCCCCGAAGAAATAGTCTCTATTTTGACAGCTATAATTGTGAGTGGCTTGATTCGCACATAATAATGATTGTTCGTGAGTGATAAAAAAAAAATATTTGCAAATTATCGTCAAAATCTCTAAGTGTATAAAGTGGAATTTTTATGGAATTTTTTTATGTGATATGTGTAAAGTGTATGATGATTTCTGTGAAAAAAATAATTACGTCAAAACGTTTAAAAAAGTGTTAAAAAAGTGATAATTATCACGTAATATAATTGAATAATAGGATATTATCCATCTATTTTTGTTATCCGTATCATCCAGACCTTTTTGTATTTCTTTTTTACTTATTTTATAGTCGAAAAAAAATTATGGTACATAAACTCCCAAATAGGTAACTGTAATAAATTTTTGCAAAATATTGTTTGCAGATATCTAAATGGGTCCAAATTTGGTGGGCTACATGGTAAGGTTATAACAAATGAAGACTGCGAAGGATATGTTAATTGGTTCGCAAGTTTTTAAGTTTGAGCATGACACGGACGTCCGATGCGCAAACTTCGAAACTAAAAAGGCGATATTTTACAGTCATTTATACTTAATTTGTTGATAACATCGTTATTAATCTTTTAAATGGTTTCAAATTTGCAGGGCTTCATGTCAATAGTATTTAAAAAGGAATGCTGCCAGGTACAGTGAAATTCGTTCACCCGTACTGAAATTGGAGCATGACACGGACGTCGGACTGACTAAAAGATTTATAAAAGGTAATTTTTCTTGTTTTTAGCTAGAATGTTTATAACCATTCACTTATATTTGTTTAATTGATTTTAGATTCTCCAGGATGTTTGTCAACGATACAACCAAAGTACGTAGCAAATTTTAGCTGCGTTGGTTGATTCGTTGCTAAGATATACCATGACACGGACGTCCGATGGGAAAAATAGTCATTTTAATAGGCACTTCTTACGTGTAAGGAGTGAGTGCCTAAAAAATGATAATGCACCCAGAAATCGGATGCCGTGTGAATAATTGGATGCGTGGCTATTTCGATACCAGAAAGCTTCGAATGTGCTGAACATACATTATCGGAGTTGGAAATCTACAGATAGTTTTGATTCATAGCGTTCCCGTTGAATTTGCTGAGTTTTAGCATATATTGACTCGACGTTATTGTACGCAACTGCCGAGATGGGAGACTCACGTAATGCAAAAGCCAATAATTAAAAGTACACAGAACCAGCGAGATAATTATAGTGATGGCAAATAGCGGACTCAATATGTGTTCGAGTCTAAACGAAGCTGTTGGGCCCCGGATAGGGTTCTGCCAATGCTGATAGAACAGGCCGATATTGGCAAAGCCCTGGATGTCGACGCTCGGCTTGTTAAAACCGATTCGACCGTGTCGCGACGGCGACATTCGGGATCTGTCTTACTTTCCGTATTAACTTGGCTTTTATGCAAGACTGTACTACCACTCGCTATTGACGAAGACGCTTCGAAACGTGCGATATTTGCTACAATTATCACTCGAGGGGTGCAGGTTTTGTATTTGCCGAGAAGCTATTTCTTGGCGATCACTTACGGTACGATTCCAAAATGTATCGTTTAACCATGGATTTCATGACGGATTCGATATTCGTTGCCGTCTTCACCTCGCGATGCTGGGGCGGCAGCCACAGTCGCGACGTGATTTTTTATGTAGGGTTGAAGCACGGTAAAATACGGATGCTTGTTCGAGACAAGAATCGAACGGCCTAAGGCAAAACAAAGGTAAATTCATAATATAATGCCTGCGCCATTTGTTGGTCGAAACTCAGCACAACCATATCCGTGTCGCCCCGAAATAATCGTCGTTTGATATTTTTCTTGTGCCGTCGAGGTCGGGTGTTGCCCTTAGTTGCGATTTAGTATATAAGATGACCAAAACGCCCAGAGCGTACGTTAGTTAACACCCGACCACTGCACGTATAACGTCAGGCTGCGCGATTACACTGCGAAGACAATCAACCTGAAAGCCAGAGTTCATAGCTCGAACGGCTTTCGGTGAATACTGTATCTTCACGCGCATTCTATAAAATCTCAAGCTATCGATATTCAACGGATAAATATTCAATTGCACGTGTGTTATATGTGAACTTATTGTATCGTATGTGAGTATTTTTATACTTATACCACAAACGATTAAATCTTTTAACCGCAACTAAATAATTTGAAGACCTGCTTCGAGTGTCGATTACGAACGACCATCCATAAACCCATAAATATCATAGTGGAAAAGGCGAGGTTTCCGTCCCCGGTGTAAAGGGCTGCCCTGCCTTGACCCGAAAAGAGACGCCAACAGTGTTACGCTCTCCCTTACACTCTCACGAGTTGGGCTGGACGTAACACCTGAGTCGTTTGTTGCCCGAATCTCGGGATAAGCCTGTACGTGTCATCATAACACAATTATTTTACGGATGAAACTGCGATTGATATTTTTCCTATACTGTCGAAGCACGGTAAAATAATGGCACTTGTTCCAGACAAGAGTCAAACAGCTTTAGGGAAACGAAAAGTCAATTTACAATAAAATGCCTGAGCCGTTTGTTGGCCGAATCGTGGGACAAGCTTGTCCGTGTCGCGAGACGATTGTCACCCAGGCGCGAGCTACTGACGCTCGAAACACGCTCAACTTTTGGGTGCATGGCGGTAATAAGTTGGCAGTAAGTGGAACCGGCGATAAACGAAGGATCTGTTCTCGAAAAATGGTTAGTCCGATCTTGAGTCCATAACATAAATAAAAATAATCAAAGAAAGAAACGTCAAGACTAAAATACCATGGTAGCGTATATGTCCGATACAAAACTATGGATATTCATAAGCAATAGTAGCGTAGGGGTAAAGTGGGGTACAAAAATTGAACTTCTCAAATAATAATAAAATATTAGTTAATCGCAACGCGGATAATAAATGGTAACCTTACGAAGGTCAATGTATCCATATATATTATTATTAGTGTTTTTTACATGTTTTTATTTATTGCTATGTCTGACTTCTAAGCCCAAGCGTCTGTAATTGGCCCAACGCCGGCCTGACTTTACATAAACGTAAGCCCATCCTTGACATCGTATGCCAGACCGATGTCAGTCAACTCGATATTTTGTTTATCTGCCAAAAATTTATCCTCGTTGGCTATAATGAACATGTGCACGGTTAACACGTGGAACACTCAAATAATTGGTGTGTTACAAAGCCACCGGATTTGACGTCAACGTGAAAGGTGCTCTTGTTAAGAATTTTTTATTTTATAGTTTTTTAAGTACTGGCCCTTTACATAACTTTGCTGCTATACATATATAAACATTTTTTGTCACAGCAATTATAGACAGCGATATTGGTGTCGCACATCCCAATATAATTCTATCTGCACTGAATGTGCCAGCTATTCCATATCGTTATATGAAACGGCTCGAACGAATTGTAGGCCCGACGATTGAAAGCGTAGGCACAAAAAGGTGTCAGGACAGCATCCAGCTTGAAAATAACCTCACATTACAAGAGTGTGGCACGTAAGTGTTTCAAACTATACAAACATGTATCAATCCAATTCATTCTTGTAATAATGCTCAAAATATACTTTCAGTTAAAGGATCCACCGAGAAGCAGAGCAGAAGAAACCAATTTTATTTTATATATCCTTATGCATTTTTCTTTGCATGAAAAATTTGACTGCATATCACTATTATCTTCTATAGTATGATTTTGATTAACATGAATAATTGTTTATTATAGTGTTATGTGGCCTAAAAAATCGAGACGTAATCCAAAAATTATTACAATCATGTGTTCAATTTTTTTGCCAACATTTATCTTTTTATTTTCTCATTTTGCACAAATATCTGGCACTGGTTACTGGTTGCGTATTGTGCCTATTTCTTTAAACACGCTTGAGAATGTATGTATTTCTAACTGCAGTAACGTAAATGCCTATGAGCATGCAAAAAAAAAAAAAAAACAATTCTTGATACAACAAGATTTTTGTTACCGTAACAAATGTAGTTTTTTAGTATCGGGATAACAAAATCAGCTTGTTACCATAGCAAAATTTGTCACGTGGCGCGATTTGTTACTGCAGCTGAACAGTCTTTGTTACTGTCACAAAAATGTGTTTTTTCTAGTTTTTAAAAATCATTCCAAAGGTTATTAAATGAGCGCAAGAAGATTCGGAAGATATTCGATAGAAGCGATATATTTATTGAATACCCTTTTTCCAACTTAAAAAGTTATTACAAGGTCTTTATAACAGTAATATATAATATCGTATATTTAGTTAAGTTTTCTTTATCCAAATGGACTAACATATTTGCAATCAGCCTTTTTTTTGTTTAAAAATAGTTTCAGACATTTCCGTGGCTACACTTAGAGTTTTTTTTAAATGCCTGCATGACAGGCTCGAAAAGTTAAGAAATAAAATAAAAAAGAAACAAATTAGAGTTAAAAAAACCTACCTTTACCGTTACCGTTACCTTTGGAAAAACTAAACTTGGAGATCACGTATATCTGAACTCAAACGCAGCTTATTTTTTTTTGGAAGTTAAATGTCACCTGACAATTGTTTACGCTGATAGTAAGACTCTTGTTTGGATCACCGTTTGCAACATCTGAAGAGTTTTCTTTGTTACTGATCGTGTCTAAGTTTTCGGATATCCCAGCGTCGGAGGTTGCAAATGTCGATGCCTCAAAGTTTACTTGGTCCTCAATCTTTCTTTTTCGAACATCTAGGTTCAATACAGGATCGAGTGAATCTAGTCGTTTCAAATTGATAGAGCTGCTTATCTGTGCGCCCGTTTTTTTCTTGTTGCTGATTGAGTCTTCGACGTATACCATTGCCACTTTCATCCTCCAACTTCCATCCTCCGTGACGTTTCAAGGTGAGAAGATTTGCTCCTGAATCAGCCAATATCGTTGCCGAAGTACGACGAAATGAGTGTCCGGTATATCGTTGCGGATCCTCGAGTCTTAAATACTCGGCGATCACTTTTGGCATGATACCGAATGTATTGAACCCAATCACTTGCTGCGTACATTTGCCATCGCGCAAACACAAAAAAATTGGTCAGAGTGTGCCTCTTTTGGTCACAAGGCTTCGTATATTTTGAAGATCTCGTTGAATTCACCGTCCACCGTGAATTTTCTTAGGACAAAAAATGTTTTGTGTGAGGGATCTTGATGAGCACCATGTTGTTGTGGTGTTCAATGTCATGAACAGTATTTTTTTCCAATTCGTCTCGTCGGCATGCTCCGCAAATTCCGAGGATCAACGCGATCTGAAAATATCATTATCAATATAACCATACATGATACTTTATGACACATTAAGCGCTATACATAAGCCACGATACTCACTTTTATTGCCAAATAGTAATTATCTGGAGCTTCAGTAAAAAATCTTTCGACATGCTGCGGTTCCAAAATCTTCGATTTGTTGCCTGTGAAACATTTGCTGTTTTTTTGACAGGAAAGCCCCCAATTGGCGATAGCTTCCAATGCACGATGCATATTAATCACCGTACTCTTAAGCATCGAATATTCCGACCACACAGTTGAAGGTTTCAATTTCTTCGACATCACGTCAAAAAAGACAGGCATTGTTTCTTCCGAGAACGATGTCGTGTGATGTTCTTTTTGCTATTGCACGAATTGGTCGTAACACTGCTTGCACTGGACTTTCGATTTTTCAGACAATACATTTTTAGTGATCGCTCTCACGTCCTGAAACTTCGAAAATTATGTACAATGGTGTCAACAATGTTGCTTCCCATATACATTTTATCATAAATTTACAATTTACGTCTAAAATTGTGAACAATTTGGATTTTAAGTAAAAATGATGCGAAAAATTCGGACATTGAGTAGAAAATTGGATCACAAAAGCTAAATATCAAAAATTTGATATGAAGGGGAGACCGGGACAAAATAGGCTCATGGGGCAAATCGGGCACATGAAAAATGAGACCGATGCGAGGCATGCTGCACCACCCAAAAATCATTGAAAATGATCACACTCATAATATAAAATAAAGCAGGGCTAAATCGAGATGCTGTGTGATTGCCAGTACTGTTTTCCTCGTTCCGTCCATCGTATCCGAAAAGATCCGTTTCGCAAGCAAGGTTGTCCAAATTCTCCGCGAAGCGATCGTTTCATAGATCTAGTACAAACAGTACAGCGAGCACGCACGTCTATACATCGCTATCGTACAGAAGAGAATCCCCGTCACATTTTTGGAGACGTTGCTTACCGCCTCGCTCGCGTTCTCACCCACTCCCCATTTCCTACAATTATTAACCGAAGATGCCCGCGTCGCGTAACAAGATCTACGCGCGCGACCCATATTCGAATGCCTTGCTTATTAACTAGACGGGCAGCGCGTTGAGTCTCGCTATCTCCTCTCGGTCCGGCGGTACCGGATGTTCTCGTCACGTACAACCATCAGGCTGCGACTTAAGGGAATTCGGCGCCCAAGACAGTGTAGATGAGGAAAAAAGCGGAAGCGTTCAAGCATATGAAAAATGCGAAGCTATGTCAGAATGCGTTGTTCCCTTCGTCATTCAGCCCTGCTTCCAGTGGGCCCGAAAAAATAACAAAAATAAAGTCCCTGGAAATTAGTATGCAATCGACAAATTACGCATCCGAGATCGCCTGAGACTCTGACCGAGGTATATACCCGCGTGCTCGCCGGAAATCGAAGTATACGCGGGTTAGTGACACAACGAAAAAATACCGCGTTACAATATATGTATATTGTTACGTTCTCGTGCAATAATTAAAGCATATTAGGTTTTGGGGCGGATGTTATTAGTACAATCGCAGCTGAATATCTCGAGTACGAACTGTCAAACGTCTGTTCTCTCTGAAAGTCCGATCAAGACTGTTGTCCTCTGGTCAATCGATAACCTGTACGTTTGTCATTTGTCATACCGAGCTATTCCGGTCATCTACGCAATATCGTGTGACTCGGTCAATCCTCATCTCTATATTCGTTGCAATATGTATATTAGTGGAGCTGATAGCTGGTTAAGTTTTAAAAATATACAATGGTGAAGCTACACCCCCCGACCCCCGATTCTTGACACGGCGATGGCAACGGCGGTAGCGGGCTAAACTGCCACCGAGGAGGGACTTGGAATATTTCAGCTCCCTCTTCCAAAAAGGTATTTAGAATATTTCGGGCTGCGGAGGCACCCAGGACTTAAAATATTATCCATCCCCACCTACTGCAATAAAAACTTTGGGTGTTTTAAGTTGAGGGGCGATCCAAGCCACCCAAAAATATTTCAGCCCACTCCCTCCTCCCCCCCCCCCCGATAAAAAGGCTGCGAATATTTCGGTCTGATTATTACTATCAGCGGCAGATTATTATATATAGAAAACCGGGGAACCCAGAGTAAAACCCTCGTCCCGTACTTAATCAAGTAAGAAAATAAAATGCAACAATGCTCGATTCGTACCGACACTTAGGACTCGCACACACGCTTGCATACACTCACACTCGCACTTGTTAACCCTCCCGCTCGTGAGATGCTCATATTTGATAACGCGTGATGGCTATAGAAAATCATTAATTCGGCATAGCTGACAAAGGCCAACGCTTTCCCATTCACCCAGCCCAATTAATGCGGCATAACACATTTTCTCTGTCGGGATCACACAGCCTAGGCTAAAACACACACCCAATATCACGAGCCAGACCTGTGCGCGAACGACAATATAACACTAAGGCTACTTCCCGTTCGAACAACGCGGATCGTATCGCGAAAAATTTGACCACATTACAACACATTCGGATCTACTGGGTAGATTTGAGGCAAAGTTGCTATATCTGTATCCATAGTTTACATACATATATGCGAACTCCTACATTCATAGACTGTGACAACGTAGCGATATCATCGTATCGCGAACCGTGCGTCGCCCACCCGGAAGCTGCACGACCTACCAAGCATAATCGTGGCTGATAACCCTGGCAAATGCAACACGAACAACGGCAGCTACACGGTCCTAGACACTAGTCCATATATTTGACGCTGATACAATTATGTCGCGTGACCTCGCAAACTCACATGAACTGCAGTGTAAATTCGTAGTACATGCGCAAACGAAGCAATCACCTTTTGTTGACTTTTTAAGTATGGAGTTCTCGTGTAACGAGGCCTAAGGCATTTCCATTCCGAAACTTTCGAACGGTACAAGTATGAATAAAATGTGGTGAAAATAAGTTTGGAAAAATTCGCAGAGGATGCTTCAAGTGTTTTTTTTCGATGAAAGGAACAAAATGAACAAAAATCAGAACAAAAAATGCAAGGCTGTTTGCATACAGAAAAAAAGTTCCTCGTATTTGAATGCGATACATGAGTTCACAGAATGGATTATTTGCTCTGTATCCGAACGAATTCATATACAATTCCATGGTATAAGCTTTCCGTAGAAGTCCTTTGAAAATGGCCAAATACATTTTAGGATGGGTTATTATATGTTCGTTCCGTTTTCGGATGTTGTACATTCATACGCATAAGGATACATTGTAGAAGATACTGGAACAACAAACTGTGCCAAAACGCAGCCGGTTCTCTTCTGTCATTTTCGTGGAACAATTCCAACCTCGTCGAGAGAGGAATTTTAATTATACTTTTCTCTCTTTATTCAGTGAAATTTGACTGCTCCTGACTATTTCAACTCCGTAATGCTGCTCCACAGCTACGATTCCACTGTAAGTGCACTGGTGCCGATGCATCAGCAGCACTTAGTCCAATCGGGAAAGCACGTTCTGCAAGAAGGGATTGAGTGCCCCATGAATAATGCGCGCTTGATAAGGCAACGCAATAACAGGGGGATTATGTTACTGCTGAAATCAGTGACAATACAGAAAATTCTGCGTACGCCACTTGCATATATTTTCAAACATATTTGATTAAAAACAATAATAATAAAAAAAATTGTTCAGCTTATGCTAAAGAGGATAAAGAAAGCTCGAGAGCCTGCTTCGGTATGCATGCACGCGAAGAAGTACCGAGGATAATTTCATTAGCATACGTTTTGATGGCATAGTGGCGATAAGAGGTAAACACCACTGAACGACCTTTCATGTAAATTGAAGATATATTTTTCGAAAAAAATCTTGCCGGAATACGAACCACCGAACGGGAAAAAAATACTGAAAAATTGATATAATCCGATGAATTATGCTTCAAGCACGATTCAAGCGCAGCTTTACATTAGGAGATATAGCTGCTAAATGACGAGGTAAACGATTCTTAAAAGAAAAAAAAAAATCAATAACTTTCTAATAACTTATTACAAGTGATCTCCCAAAATTCCCGAGTGAGATTGGACTGTTGCTTTTCGCCGTTGTGTTTTCGTGGATGAGTTTGTCGATTATTCACGACGACAATTTGCCGGTATTCCTCGCTCGCGCGAGTTGCCTCTCCGGGGACGTAGTTGAATGTCGATCCCGGTCGCTTCTCATAGCCCTCATAATCAGTCAGGAGAATGCAAATATGTCGGGTAGAGCGCGCTAGTAACGGGGATTGATTCGCTTTCATCCGCAGATCCGTTGATCCGCTAACACACGCACAGATCGTTACCATTCGTTATTGAATCGTCAATCGATCGTATAACCCACCTCGACATAGGATTTCCAGTGTACAAACGAGACAGAGAGGTGGAGATCCGTGGCTAATTGCGATAATATTGTCGGCTATTTCGCGTGCGACACGCTATCATTCCTCCGGCATAGACGGATTTTATGGTTATTGTTTCGTGGCCATATAATTACGAATCGTAGACGAGGTGGAAGCTGAAACCAGCACGAGTGCGTCATTACGAGTATCAAGAATGAAATACTATAAAGCAGACATCCCGTTAATTGTCGTTTCCGATGACCTTAATATTTTACAATATAGTTGGAAATTTCAATTCTATCAAAGTATATCTTAAAATAGTACGATGTACGTATGACACTGAAACAAGTTTGTACATTTAACAAACATAGCTTATCCTCAAACATTCATCCTTTTCTTGTTATTTCCGCATTATTCTCCTCGTTAAGGGACTGCTAGACCTTCGTATTTTATCATTCGAAAAAGGCGATTTCTTAGTTTCGACTTAAGATCGTTAATATGCTACACATATCCTTGAAGTCATACAGGACAATATTATTGTAAACGCTTAAGCGTGCACTCCAATATCGATTCAAAACATACAAGAAACAAAGAAATTCGAATATTACTAATCGTCCCGAAAACCAATGTGACCGCTCGAATATCAGCAACATGTGTTCTGAAGGATAAAAACGATTCTGGAACTCACATTCGTCAAACTAGAGTGTACGCCGATTCTTTCAAATTTACCAAATATCCCAACATCGTCGGCAAGTCGATCACATAAACGATAATCTTGTCAAGTGTACACTCCGCTCTATCGTTTATCGCCTTGTTGTAGGCAATGAGAACCGATAAAGAAGAGCGTGAATATAGTTTCCCGATTCGAGCATAGGTGGCGCCGTCATCTCCGGCCAAATAATGGAAACATCGGCTCAGCTATTGGCGACCGGTAGTTGCTGGATCAACTATCACTTGCCAAACTCTATTTACATTACAACTTTTACGTTTACGAATGTTACCGGTATATTAATCCGGTCGTGAAAAATGTTTCATATTGAATTCCATGGAAGGTAACAGTGCCCTTGGCTAAATCTCTCTTTAATTACCATAAAAAATCCCATTGATTACCATTAACTATTCGTTAAAGATAATCCAATGGGGTTTTGCCAATGGTATCTTTCCCATTTGTACTACCATTTAATATACCATTCAATATGCCATTCAGTTTCCCATTCGTTGTATGGTATTTTTATCCCGCTGGCATTCCCATTCGCGGAAAAATATGCTATATATAATTGTCCACTACAATAATATAATATAATATGCTATATATAATTGCCTACAGTGTCTAAATATGTACCAAATAAAAAAGCTGTAATGCTCCCGAAAAATGTCTCGTGTTGTTCATAAATAATTTCGGTCAGTAAGTTCATAGCTACTATTGAGGACGCGTTTATATGCAATTCATTATCGCTTATACCATTTAAGTGAAAGTTGCTAGTCACAGACGTGATTCCCTAGTGTTTGTCGACTCGATTCTTATTCCTCGTCAATTATAAATAGTTAGACGTGCCATAAAACGTTCGATTCAGTTCCCATTTATTCCCAATGGTAAGAAATACCATTTCACTTGTTCCAGTTATGCTCCAATGGACCAGCATTAATAACGAAGGGGAAAAGTAACATTCGTCACGTCCCATTGACTTGTCAGTGAACTCCCATTGATAACGAATAGGAGAAAGTACCACTTGAGTTTTCCCAATTCTTCGGAATTCGACTCCCACTAATAACGAATGGGAAAAAGTACCAATCGAACTTTCCCAGGAAATTGCCATTGGTCCCCTATTGGTAACGAATGGGAAAACGTACCATTTAAAATTTCGCACTAATTTGCCAGTGGAGTCCCATTAAGAATGAATGGTAGAAAGTACCGTTTCAATGTTCCCCATGGATTTCCATTAGGATCCCATTGATTACCTTTGGATACCATTCATTACCATTAAACGCCAAATGGAAAACTTTGTCAAGGGTGGTGAATATGGTTCGATCTATTTATCATTAGTTTGCATACTGCTCGGCGTGGGGCCACGCATGTTCACCACTTTTACCTCATTTCAGGCAAAGTATATATTCGTAGGGTATGGGGTTCCTTTCTGTTTATCACCCCCCCCCCCCCCCCCCACAGCGCACGAATCCGACCTACCCCTATTCTGTATCGCATTCCGGCGCTGGCAAATTGCTGATTGCCGGGCCATATACAATCGATCCTTTCGCCAGTGTCTTGTCTTCCTACAAGGAATGCCCAAGTCTGTGGATATATGATTTCAAGTTTCACTATTCGATGTGCCAGCCAACGCGCGACTAGGTGGTCACCCATTCAAGTACTGCCCGTGAAATGTACAGTTTGACTTCATAGAGTTTCGGAGCCATCACCGTAGGCTTACATTCAATTCGAATTCAATATTGAACTTCGGAACGCCAAAGCCGGAGTTGTTCGGTACTTCGGAAACACGAGCTCGGAAGTCAGGATTTTATATATGACCATAAAGTTTCGACAGTTATATGTGGCAAATAACAAGCGCAAATATTATACTGCAAGTGTCCTCCAGTTATGAGAGGAAAATCCGGTCGACAAACAGTCACGGGGGCCTCTTCGTAACGGGGAGGATGAAGAAGAGGACAACCATCACTACTACCAAGCGGGCGCCGGTTTTCCAAAGTTGCTTGTTCATCGTTTGTCCCGAGAGATCTAGAGAGCTCAAAGCGCGGACTTTATATACATATATAAGCTTGGAATAAAGTCGTCGCAAGCAGATATTCAGCTGTGGAATATTCTGCCTCAGGACAAGGTAGAAACGGCAAACTGTGTGGGAACAACACGAAAGAGTGAAGGCATCAGCAAAGAAGGCAGGGTATATATAGAAAGCGTAGGGCAGCCGCTGGCTAAATAAAAGGCACCGAGTGGCAGACTGGACAATTCCCCTCAAGTCTCTCCAGAGACCTCTCTTCGGACCTCGCATTCCTCTTCTTTTTTTTTACATCGCCCTTTTCTCGTAGTTTTTTTGTTCTTCCTCTTTTTTACTCCCTTTCTCCGATACCGCGACCAATTAATGGAAGGAGGGGGGAGCTGTAACGAATGGCTCGGAAGAAACTCGGTGATTAATTGTGTTAGTCACGAAGTCTCGATCGACGCGCAGTAGGTAACAGTTCTTCAGCGGATGCCTGCCTGCTACTCCGGAAATATATTTCCAATTACAGCACCTTCCGGGCAATATTTCGACGATATCTCGACGATTAATCGAACGAGTTTTGAACTCGTGCTACTTTCGTAAATGACTAATGCGATGCGGTATGCAGAGCGTATCCCGAACTGGGGGAAAAAGGATTCAACTATCGTCTTCAATCGGTCAAATGCGAGATCCGCGTCCGTTTTAGTTCGTCTAGGGTAAAAGTGGTGAATATGGACCACTAAAAAGTTTTGGTCTATATCACCTACTTGCAGAGGTCAAATCACATTCTGCTGGAACCGAAATGTGCCCGTAATCACACTCCATAAGACCCTGTTATTGATACATTTTTTGAATTTTTTTTTAACCGATCCCACACCGTGGTCCATCTTACCCGCTTTTTTTCACAGAATTGGCAATATGGCCCATGGTAATATGGACCAGGGTAATATGAAACATCTGTAATTAGATCGGGAATGTTTGGGTACATTTTAGGAGGATAGTACATGGGAAAGAAAGAATATTGGAAACGTTCCAAGGCTCCTGAGAACAAAATTCGCTCATCGATTGGATTTTTTTTCTTTCATTAACATTGATAACGGCATAGATATATAGACACTACAATCTACGCTTCTCCACACGTTTTGCAGACATTCGGAAAGTCAGTGCATCCTTCGTGAAGCCACTCGAAACAATATATACACTCGATCCAGTCGTCGTGCCGAATAGGCTTTCGTTTGGATCGTGCTATCTTCTTCTTAAACTGTCATCGAAAAATAAAAATCAGTGCAAAGTTCCTTCACGTAGTGAAGCGAATTCTAAAAATCGAGATTCTCTTATAGAATTTGATAATATTATTCCGGTGACGATTCGCGTGGGGACCCGTAAAAAATATTTTCGGTGATTTCGCCGTACACATATTAACACATACTTAAAGTTACTCAATTAAATCTGATCAATTTTTTTTACTAGAAGACTACGACAATCTGCAGATTTTCACTTTTTACAGTAGTCGATTCTGTTAACCGTTCCCAAAATATCACTGTTTGATTGAAAAATAATAAAAACGAATAGCTTGTCATAATTTATTTTTCTAATCCAAACAATTTGAAACGCAGTGAATCGGTTAGATGTACATGACCTGATTTTTAGCAAATTTTTGGAATTTTTTTGTTGCTGCATTGGCATGGAATGCCTCATGTACTGACGATATGTGGAACGGCAATTAAAAATATAGCGCCGGATAACAGAACAAAAATGCCTGAATATCCCCATATTGTTTGGCCTCATGGTGGTGTAACCCCTGAATTCAATACGATCATTCCAACGAGACGAAGGGATGGTCCATATTACCAAGCTAGGGGTGGTCCATAATAAAAAAAAAAAATTGTTTTCATTGCCATTAATTAACCATTTGGTTCAGCGGGAACGGGCTTTGCTGTTCTATAGTTAAGAGTGTTCACTACGCGATAAGATCCATATCCATAGGAATGCCGACAGCAGGTCCTTAAATGCGTGATTTCGTTCTCCTAAATGGTACATTTAATGTAAGTGCATATTCCGAAATCGGGGAAATTCGTGGGATATTTTTCAATGCAATTGGGAGTAAGGTTTAACACCTAAATAACCTCACTGTTAGTATTACAAAGGGGTGTGTAAAACGGTAGATTTTTAGGAGCCCATATACGTCTTTATACGCACTGGTCCATCTTACCGCGTCGGTCCATATTCACCACTTTTACCCTATATGAAACACTGGATAGTGAATTACTTTGATTTAAATGTGTTTTTCCTGATGGTAGATCCTTGCCAATGACGCGCTGTTTTTAACGCATGTGTTTTATAGCCAAGGTTTATACATCGTAAAGTAACGACTTTTCTTTAATAACAATTTTATACAGTTTAAAAAATACTCGCTACACGAATACACTATATCACAGCACTTAGATTAGGGCCTCGCTAGGGCTTCTCAGGTTTTTCCTGACGTTATCAGAGCTTTATGTAAGGCTATACAATTTCTACCAGGGATATGCATTCATTCTTAATCTAGGTAACATACATTCATAGGTAGGTAGGTTGTAGGTAGGAACATACATTCATAAAATTCGATTTTTGCTTCCTCATAGAGAAAGCTTTTTTTATTTAAAGTTTCATAACCATTGACAAAGATTCATGGTTTTCTTTAACGGAATTGCATTTATCTAAAGGTCTAAAGTTAATCATTCAGCATATACGAAACGTAGCAAGCTTTGATTATGTGGCTCGGTAAACACGAATCATCAGTAAACCTGGAAATGTGCTATTTGCTCTGTCTCAGCCTGTCCCTTTGCAACGAGGAATAATACAAGGGCGGTAGAGACTATTTGCTCATCCATCGAGGGATAATAGCTTTTGGAGGTTTGGCGGTTGCTAGAAACAATCGTGGTTGCCGCAGCATGATCCTTCCTGCCGTATGCTTCGTGTAAAGCGTTTCACCACCGAATTCCATGACTTCTGCTGCTGACGTAACGCTAACGACGGGACGAAACGTCGGTATATATTCCGTAAACGGTTGAAAATTCCATACTAAACCTTTGGTATTACATAAAAGTGGAGTTAGTTGGGTGGAATTCGACTGGGCACCCGGGAACTTTAGCACTGAGTCGACTATACATTGACAGCCGGGCACGGATCAATTGAACACTAGTTCAACTATGTATCGAGTTGAGTGTGCACAACCGACTTTGCCCGATGCACCTGCACACGAACGCAACTATGCACCGATTTCACAGGGTGCTCTGTTTCGGTGCATCTGAAAAACGTGCACCGAGTCAAGCGTGCACGGTCGACTGGACGAGAATCGACTGCGGGTTACAACCGTGCACCGATTCGATTAGGCTGCAGGTAACTAGGGGGTAAACTTCAATTGAACAAGTGCAACTACAGGGCAAGCTTCAAATAAGAACCGGACCATTCAGTGTTGTTTGGACGGTGCCACTCTACTCTCCAAGTTCATAGTTCTTGTGTTGACTTCAATGTGTTTAAATCATCCAGTATCGCAGGATCAATGGACAATCCTTCCGTTTTACTACCCTTCCGTCCGAAAGCTTGACAAGCGTCACAGAAGGCTTAAATTTCATTCGTATTACAATGAAAGACCTCGGACCATCCGAGAACGGTAATCCCTTGGTGACTCCGGCATATCCTACTCCATCTTTCTCGACGGTCGTCATCCCGAGTTCCACAATGATAGAACAGGATTGTCCCCTGGCTAACACCGCTTCCAGTCGGCTGTTATTACAGCTGCGCTGTTGTTACTCGGTGGTAAATGTCCGCGTGTCTATGTCATGCCATACGCGATAGGTGAGATGAGAATCCGGCTACTCACGCGACTAGGGTGTCGCATTACTCGTCCCACCGGATCATTCCAACACTGACCAAATTGGATAAGGATCTCTCAAGAGACATTTGCCACTCATGCTTCATCCGCTGGGCTGGATGGGCAAATAGATCTGTGCATTCGGCATCTCCCTGGTAATCTCCTATACCAAGCTGTAAACTAATTTTACCGTCGCTTTGATTATTACACTTTCTATTCGTTCGACAAACATCGAAGATGTATGATTTGAAAAAAAAAAAATGCATCCCTGAAAGTAATTTGATTGTCAAATCTCCAAAAACTCGTTGGGTATACCTTGAAGTGGCACTGCAAAGGGTTTAATTATATGGCAGACCAAAGAGGGTGAAAAAAAGTAGATGAGTATAGCTAAAGAATGTGTCATCAACTGGAGGTTACATTTCGACACTGGCGCGAGACTGGCGACACTCGTCTCAGTACTGGATCCAGTGCAGCACGTAACCACCGGCTAAACTAATCCCACCTGGGTTAAAAATAAAATAACAGTACAGCTATGAAATTTAGTAAAGAGGATCAAGCAGGAAAGGGTATGGACAAAACGTGGTCAACCGACACCCGAACTGGAATAACGTAATTGAATTAGCCTTTGTGATGGTGCACGCAAGTGGTCGCTACTTCTTTTTCCCTTATCCTAGATTTTCTCTCTCGACACGCGTGTGCTGACTCGATCTCTCTGTCTGTGAGACACATACGGATTCCAAAGTATCATATACGTTTCGACACTCCCTACATACTATCTTATGTATTTTATATCCCACTCGGTAGTATACCGAACTCTGTAACACGACAGACGGGCATAGTTGTGTACGTAACCGCACCAAGCGCCCGTTTCCTTGAGTCGGCCTTTATTGTTTGGCCCATGCTTACATCCGGCCCGGGCTCTCCGCTCCCTGTCAGTGTGAGTCCGGGGTACGAACGTTTCTATTGAACGTCCCGCGGCGGCGGCAGCTTAAGGGGGAGGATGAGACAGAGACAGTGCGAGGAGTTGGAAGACTAAATGGGCGAGCAGAAGGTGGCGGAGATGCGAGGAGGTAACTGAAAAGCCAAGGTGGATTCGAATGCGGCGGGCATCGGGTATAAGATACGTCTGTCCTTAAACGAGGTTACGTCGGGACAAGCTGGTGCTACTCATACCACGTATATACCTACTACTATCCGCACCAGCTTGGCGAATAACAATATCCGCCTGTCTCCGTCTGCCCTGCAAACTCATCTTCCTTCCACTCACACTCGAAGGTTTATCCCGAACTTTCATCTCCTCACTCAGATATCTCTCTCGCTCTATCTATATTCTATTCCCAACGGCGTAACTCTGATTCCCGCAAGCTCCAATGATTCCGCGAGCTCGAATTTCAACGAGACGAGAGTTAGAGACAGAGGATGCTTTCACTCGACGATGAAACTTCCTGTATACTTATAACGGATAAATCTGTATTCTAATTAACGGATATTAAAGACAATCCTCCGAGATCAATCGTTTATCTGTCAGCGCTTAAACATAATACGATTCAATGCGGAAATAAACTGGGCGCTGGACATATCATCGAACGAACACATCAACGACTGGACAATTTACTAACTCAACCTAGACCCAATTAGAAATATCGTCAATTGAATACATCACCAGTTGGAAACATTACCAATTGGAAACATCACCAATTGGGAATATCACTAATTGGAAACATCACCAATTGGGAATATCACTAATTGGAAACATCACCAATTGAGAATATCACTAATTGGAAATATCACCTATTGGAATCATCACCTATTGGAAACATCACCAATTGGAAACAACACCAATTGGAAATATCATTAATTGGAAACATCACCAATTGGAAATATCATTAATTGGAAACATCACCAATTGGAAATATCATTAATTGGAAATATCACTAACTGGAAACATCATTAACTACACAGATACCTCACTAGACACAGGCCTCTCCTTAATCAATCGTCCCGTTTATATCAGGTTGGTAATGTGACGAGTTTTACTGTGTTCAGTTAGGTCTGTATTCGTTCGAAAACTGTAGACGGACTGCATAAAAGCTTAACACTTTTATACCGTCTCATATTTTACATTTGCTGGAAAAATTGCAGACTTTGAAAACACGGTTGCAGGGAATACGTGGACGAAGGTTAGACGGATAGAAGGATAGAAGGGCGAATGAAAGCTTGTATATAAATGTATGTATGTCTCAACGTGTGTAAGGGTTGTTGGTCTAGGAATGAGAAATGTGTACACGTAATCTGCATGTCGAGTGCGCTCCACGTCCCAGTGTGGCAAACGAGAGACAGGATACCCACGATGTATTATGTATAAGAACTTTGGGAACGCCTCAACGTCGCGAGACGGCTTTCTGCTTACAATATATACGCATAGATATCCATATAGTTCGTGAAAGTTTGGGCGTGTGTATATTTTCCGTTTAACAGTGTACGAATATGTATAATACACATGAGTGAACGTGTGCGCGAAATTGGCCGACGGCTACGGTGAGGAAATTCGGCAAACGTTGCCGGGGATATATATGTCCCTTTCTGCAACGGCCCCTCATCCGCGAAACGACGGACATGAGGTTTCACTAGTATTAGATTAAAATCCCGAGAGGATCGTCTGCTCTCGAATAGCAAGAGCTAGACAAGGTGCCGACAGAGAGAGAGAGAGAGAGGGAGAGAGCGAGAGAGCGAGTGCGAGAGAGAGAGAGAGGGAGAGAGAAAGACAGAGGATGAGACATAGGAGAATTCGTAGAAATTCTACAGTCGAAGGGTACATAGGAATGAAGCATCGGAGAGCCCGTAGAAATAGTTTGAAACAATTGGGTAAGCTGCGGCAGTTGTACCACACACAACGCGAATAACCACTCGGAAACTGAGATTGAGGAGGCGAACGAGAGCTTGGAGAGCGAGTTCGGGCGTGGTCTGGCATTATGTCTGAGCGACGTGCACCGTAACTACTGGACGGGAGTATGGCTGAGTTGCATCGAATACGTGATATTGGACGCTCGAATGAGCTACTATTGCATCAAGCGATTCGCCTGCAAGCAAATTTTTTTTATACCCGTTCGCTCGACGATGATCCAATATTCAACGAATGAAAATTCAATAAATTCATAACAACCCTCAGAGTTGAGTTTTCTCGAATTCACGTAGCGTAGCATCGAGTATGGGGAAATATGCACGTTGTGCTGTACGTGACCCAGCGTTTCAATGGCACAATGGTGACTCAATTTCATTCCATCACTGGAGCTACCGGCTGCACTGATTGTCGGAACGAAAGAAAGGGAGAGAGAAAGAGGGAGATATGAAATCGTGTACAGACCTTTTTTCAATGTTGCCGAGTCTCGTTAACATATCGTACGTCTAATGTAATGAACATTGTCGTTATCAGAATGATGAAGAAGACAGGATATTCACTAAAATTCGTGTGATATAATTTGTTATTTTCGAATCTAAATCATTAAGTTAAGGCATATCTCATTTTAAAGTAGGAGTTAGTGTATAGTTATATAGTAGTAGTTATATAGTCCCTATTTTTTATGTTCTTTAGATCAAAATGAGATTCTCCGAACACATTTTGATCACTGAAAATAATTAACCGAGCAAAAGTGGCGCTTATGGCCCACCCCGATGAGCACGTAAATCAATGATCAATGCACCGAGCAATAGTCACAACTTTTACCCCATATTATTGTTAGATATATCCCAGCCATGTGAAGGCATATCATCAATTTGCTTACCGATTTTTAATAATCGTTCTTCATTTGTCATTTTACTATACAACTTGTATCGCATTATTAAGATATCGCCTGGCAATAGATTGAAGATCCCGAAAATACGACAATTAAATGGGCAAAAGCTCTAATCAGGAGTCAAGTAATCGAGATGTAGAAAGTCAGTACAGTAGGTTTGAACGTGACGGTACACACGAGATACACATACACAACCTGCATACGACGGCGCTCTCTGCTTGTGACGTTGATTGGCTTATCGTCTTGGTATAAGGTCTGGTCCAATTAACGGGTTGTAGCAGCCATCGGAGCAGGACAGCTAACAAGCAAGGTGCCGTGGGCCCATTTCTCTAGTCTCGCAAGCTCGCCTTCGACCTACACCAGGCAGTACATTAGATGTTGTCTGAGTGGGTGGGTTTGCAGTCGCAAGCTTCGATAGATAACTAGACCGCAACTCTCCGCCTTCGTCGACTGCTCTTCTCGGTCCCCCACCACTATCTCGGCCTTTCTCTCTCGGTGAATATGTGTCACGTACGAACAACGACTATGATACCAGAAGACACTATTTGTAACGGTTGTAATATACACCACTCCGTTTTCGAACGCTATGACTACGTACATCGACGTCGGTTTTGCAACATAGATAATACTCGGCTCGGTAGCATTCGGCATAGCCGATACGACCATGCTGCCCCTGGTTCCGGTACTTCGGACTCCCGTGATACCGATTCGAATGCTAATAAGGTAATTAACAATCTCTCAGCATTAACTGCCAAGAACGCATACGGGCAATGCGTCATCGCCGACCATATGATTTACGAGCTGGACCGTTCGTACAAGGGTCACGCACGAACGGGGTAGGTACGTTTGCCTATATTGTGTACCAGCACCGTAGCACTCACCGGCAGCAGGGTTCTCGGAGGAGGCGCTATATAGAGATCAAACAACTAGTATAGCCTCTGTAATAGGGTTGATAGCGATGATACTGATCTACATGTATATTCGTAGGGGACGTGTCACTATAGATTACGGGGGGGGGGGTCATGATGGAACCTCCATAACGTCATTACAGGTTTATTATTTGATAAAATCAAGCCGTGGATGCATTGTCAAGGAAAAAAACTAAAATTGGTGGGACAACAAGAATTTTGTTACCGTAATTAATTTTTGTCTATCTGATATTCGAACTGTCTTGCTGTCGCAAGATATCTCTTGGTGTAGCAGGAGATTATTTTCAGGGTCAAGTAACTAATTTTCTCCACGTATAGGATAGTTGAATCAAGCCTTCATTGAATTTATCTGCATGATGAATCTCCTGGTAGAAACTCGGTTACAGAATTGTATGGTATCTCTGCCATGAATTTAGCAGCTAATTAGTATATGAATAAATCCTCCATAGTGAATGTAACTGAATCTCCGTAGTGGTGTATGCGGAGGACGCTGGAACATACGTCTTCAATGGAATGCTGCAACGTCAAGGTTTAGTGCCTTAAAGGTACAACAAATTTCTCCAGGTCTCGTAGGGTAAAAGTGGGGAATATGGACCGGTCCATATTTCATTAATTAACATGTTAATCAGGTTGGTCCATATTCCCCACGTTTACCCTATGCATCTTGAAATACCGGGGTGGTCGGGGACCAACGTAGCACAGAGTTAAACGAAGCGTAATCATGAACCATTTTCACTACGCTTTAGTTGTCGCATATACGCGCATCAGGTCTATAGATCAGTTCCAAAACGATTTACGGTTCTACGATTTACGCACGACAAACGTATATCTGAGGGACGAACGTTGGAATGGAAATGCAGGGATGTGCAAGCGAATGCGCTCATTCATATACTATATCTCTGGTTGAAGCGTGAGATGATCCAATGCCGGGGATCGATCAGAACCGATCACCTCGAAACAGATAGTCGACGGTGATTTAAGCCGGGTCACAATAAGCGCCCGGTATAAACTTCCACGGGCGTGTATGCACTGAAACAATGGTTTAAAGCTTTTAACGGTGAAAAACATCCCTGAACGAACGAGCGAACAGTTCGAGGAAACGAGATAGGACCGGAGAGGATTCGGACGATTTTGATGGGTTATACTGGATCGAACATTGACTATATATCGCCGAACGATCCTCAATTCCACTGATGATCCAACGGAGCGTGGGCAATATTCTGCGGACAGCAATTAAAATTTGTAACGGTATTAAACGGGAAACACAGTAACTTTGTAGTCACCATCGTTGATATCAGCCCTTCGGGAGGTTCATAGTGTTTATTAAAGAGATCCATGGAATTTTCGAATGAATCGTCAAACTATAGCGAGAGTACACATCGTTAGGTATATAACTGCCAAGAACAGGCACGAGCAATGCGTCATTCACCAACGGATTTACGTTGACCCCGTGAGGGGGTCGCGCATCGATGGATTCCGCGGTTTTGAGCATATGGACGCGCGTGATGACTCCGGATCTCGTATCGAGCCTGAGCCATACGCGGTCGAGCGTATACGCGGCGAATAACGAATAACTCATCCGTTATAGACGTGGGGATAACAGCCGATTCGCGTATGCACTTCCAAATAGAATCTCGCTATCGGTAACAAAAAAAAGTAAAGTAGTGAGTATACAATTTTTGCCTCGGACCAAAATTATGTATGAAAACATCTTGGGTAGTTTTATGATCGGAAGGCAACCTCTTGGTACATTCTGTTGCATGGGTCCATTGCCCAGGACCTGATTATTCAAAATTTCCCTAGAGACCCCTCTCCAGATACTAATTTTTCTAAGCCTTGGAGCGACGGTTAAGCCTTGATTAAGTTAGTCACAAAAGGGCGATGAAGCTTTCTAAGGACATGTTTGACGCTGGTTATGTTCCGCCAATGTTTTTTTTTTTTTTTTTTTTTCACTTGAAAAGGGCTATAACACATTTTGGGGACACTTTTTACGTTATTATTTCATTTTCAAAAGCGCCGTAATGCTTTCCGCAGAAATTTTTGACTGAAAAGTCACGCTGAAGTCGTTTTCACATCAATAATTCGAAGTATTCTGTCGAATACCTATAAGAAAGACTTTGAACACGCAATATCTGTTTAAGATATTTCTATGGAAAATACTCAACCTTTAAATATAACAAAAATGTCCGATATTGCACCTACCTACCGCGTACTAAACTTTATGCAAACAGAAATTGGGAACAGTCTGCCTGATACCTTATCACCCCCTGTTAATGTATGGTCAGGACGGGCCTGATCAGGCGAACCTGATGTAGTCGTGATAAGGGTGGTAAGGGCCTAATAAGGTGCAGCTCCTGGAGCCAGACTAAAATAATAATCCTCACTTCAGGTGTCACTACCGTACAGGTAGCAACACCAGATTGGATATCCCTGGCTTTTGATGAGGCCTTTCTGATAGTACCCCGATCAGAGCCTTAGCAGGTGAATATATTGCGTGCTTGGATAAGGCTTGCCGGATTTCACCGCATAGAAATTTGAACAGGTATTCCCTATGACTGATCAGGTCCCGATGCGGAAACCATAAGTTTTGCCCATTTATGGAACGTCTTATCCGGCCCGGGTCTGGCATATACAATGTCTGCATGACCAGGCTAGTCTACGGTTAGTAAGATCAGTCCAGATCAGGCATTGATCGGGCAGTCCTTGTCAATCAATAGTAATCGAATCAAATGAATCAAGTGGACACAGTAGGATCGTTGTCAGGTCTGCCATACTGCTTTATAATAATTATGTTAACTCAATATATCTCTACAGTATTCTGAACAGCTTCTTAGTTCACTGGTTGAATACTGATTTATTCCTAATAATCAACGAAGAACCAATAACCAATTTTTAAGTACTAGTTGACGAAGTGAAAATCACAATGTACAACATAACATTCTTTGAATATTTAAAATTTCATGGGCTTGCGAAGCGTATTTAGACGAAAAGTAGACATTTTCCTTTACATAGTGTTTACATGACAATTGAAGAATGCTTTGTAGATACATCCTCACCGAAAGTTAAATTTGATACAAGTTTCACTACCTCATAATGATACGCGAATATCGAATAGTATTAAGGGGATGCTGGAGCTGTTTTTTTTTTCATTTAAACTGCTTTATCTACTTTACAGGCGATTTTTATGTAATTGGAAAGTGTTCAAAATGCTCACTGAATTTCATCTTTCGCCGTCAATGCACGTGTAAGGAACTCTGTAAAAGTGTATGTAGTCGTGTGTATACTTCTACCGGCGCTTAAAAGCAAATTCGACATTACGTTTTTCAAGTTGAGGATAGCCGACTTCCCCATTCGCAAGGTCACTAATTCGAGTCCGACGATGAGCAAAACATCGTCGTGATTTAAATTGTAGTAATTAGTTAATTTAATTCGAAAATCAAATATAAAAAGGTTCACAAGTCCGATAAAATAACGCTCATAAACAAGATATACTTATTATATTTTTTCACAGGGCAATCAGGCACCTTGATTAGGCCATGATCAGGCAGTCTGTTCAGTACCTTATCGGGCAACTGCGTTACTTTTCTGATCAGAGCCTGATAAGGTGCCTTATCAGATTCGGATAAAGAGTTGGGCAGTACTTGACAGTGACCTGACGTCAGCTCGACGGCAATTTCTGCTCGGGTAGTTCGCGAAAATTCATTAATCCACTCTTTACGTATCACTGTTCATTGGTACGAATAAATTTGTCACGAACGGAAGTTATGAAGTTTCCATTGAAACCGAATGGGATGGATGGACGATGAGCCAACACAGCCAGCGGCTCTTTGGACTAAAAAAAAAAAACGAATTCATCGAGGCTGTATTCATTGGTTCTTTTATCGGAAAAAATGATAAAAAAGAGAATAGAATAAAATAATAATGGATTCATCTGACGAGCGCGAGCCGCGGAACTTTGAATGCCACTACGGAAGGCGAGCTAAAAACTTGAGCTTCGTGGTGGCCGATTGAGTCCGTTGACGCACGTTCGCCGTGCCGTTAATTAACGAAGTGTCAATTATAAAGGGGCTGGTGAAGAGAAAGTAAGAGAACAAAAAATCTATTGTAACGGTGAATCAAGCTGGGAAACAAGCGACTCTTTTCTCAAGTCGAAACTCCTGTTTGAGCGATAAGATTTGGTCCTAGTAGCACGATGAATGGGGTTAAACTTAATCATTCTATTATAGCTACTCTGCTCTCATTTTTTACCCGTCGCAGTATTCTACGTGCGCCCCGCCGCTGATGTTCGGTGGAATAAGAGGAGAACCGCCGAAATTGGTCCTACGCGTGTTAATTGGATTATATCTCGCGAAGGAAACAGTCTTAAGGACCGTGCTGGCACAGACACTTCCGTACAACATATCCAAGGTCATAACATGGACTCATTGTGAAGTTCGAAGTTTCTTAGGGACGATGCAAGCGCTGACAGAACTTGATACCGTTCGATACAACTTTTCGCCTCACTTTATAATGGTCCTGCAGGTCTCATAAGAGAGTAAGTGGAAATGTCCGTGTATTTTTCAAATCGTTATTCATATACGAACCTCTTGATGTCCCAACAAGTTTATTTTTCTCTCTTGGATGCTGTAAAATATAAAATTGAAGTAAAAATGAACTATTTGCCTTATTACGTCTTGAAGTTTTTCCGGAAATATTTCGTTGACACCTTGGTTATTTGAATGAATAATTGATAAAATTTGGAAAAACTTATGTTGCTGAAAATAAGTTTTGAAGGAAAAACATATCATCATTAAAATTATCGAACACGAGGGTTTGATAACCAAACAATATACTGGACGTAAGAATACATTTTGACTGGAAATACTAGGACTGACTGTACAGTAAAGATCACCAGAATAAAACTCAGCAATCTGAGGCGTAAAAATGCAGATAAGGATATATGTGTAACGCTCATCGTGCTTCTCGAACACAGGGCCCGCTTGTTCAATGCGTATCACAATGAGTATGATGCCGAGAGTAGCCTCGGCTGTAATGAGCGCAGCACCTCCTGGACCGTGAATATCGGTCAATGATTGGCCATCAATATTGTGCAGGAAAATAATAATAGTAATAATTATATTTAAAGTTGGGATATTTGAAACACAGGTTTTAAAGGGTGAATTTTCAAGGCGGTAGTATATCTGGGAAAATTGTTGACTATTCATTAATGGGAAAATAGCCAAGCATATGAAATAAATATTACATCATATCGTCACGATAACAGTCGAATTAAAAAGTGATTAGCATATTAAGTGGAAATAAAAATAATAAATAATAAAACTGATAGACAGGAACTAATGGGAAAAATAACTAAAAGTATCAAAATTACACTGAGAAAAGAAATGGCTGGATTAACCAAGGTGCGTTCCCCCACGTTCAAAAGCGTTATTTAGTTAGTATAATAAAAAAAATTTGTTTGAATCGACTGAAGCGAATAATCGTTCGAAAAAAGAATGATTTAGTTGTACCAACCAAATAACAACTTTGAACGTGCGTGACTGCGAATTTGGTTAATCCACCATTTTTTTTTCTCAGTGTAGGAAGGATGTACAGCAATTAATACGAAAAATCACGAACGTGGCCAAATAAATGATAAGATAAAAATGTGTGTCAACAATTGTTAACTCTGTAACGGATAGTCGTGCAGCTTCCGTTGACAATAGTACGTTCATAGAATATCACAGGTGATAAGAATTGGGCGGCGATGGACGAGTGCAACAGCGGTGAAGCGGGCGGTCCTGCACCGAGGTTATTTAATAGCGCGTCCGCCGACCCCTAGGCACTTCTTACTACTTCTGAACTTATTCGCGACCGAAGCAAAAACCTTGACCGCTGTATTATATTCAGAACAATCAACGAATAATTAATCAACACACGGTCAACTTACAACATTTTGGAGTCAATATTCAGTCAAAACAAAAAAGCTTATATCCTTCTGAAACGTTTCATCTTACGCGGAGATTTATCATGAAAATCATCCGGTCATCGATATCATTCGCTGACAACACTGACAATGGACGATAAATCGGGACAAATGGGGAACGACAATTCATCTTGGACATCGACTACTTTCAGTTATCAGTCGATTTCGAATCAAATCGAATCCATTCTGGGTTCACAATTTGTGTAATCAAATCGTAAGTTGAAAAATTATTATTTGCTATTAAAAATGTAAAAATGTACAATTGATTGAGTCAGCTTTTTTAAAAATTAATCCAACTAATTACTTTTTTCCATGTGTATTAGATTCCACGGGATAGAAAGAGATGGCATCCGAAATTTTCTTCTCCAGTTGTAAATCGTCGATTAAAACTTAATCATTTTCACTTTGTAATAGGGAATAGAACCTTATCAATATAAAATATAGACTCCGGGCCCTATGCCGAATTATTTTCCGAAAGGTTAGGTTCAAAACAGGGCCAAATCCTCGATACAGCGTCATCTCCGAATAACGTGTAAAGGGAGGGTGTAAATTCTCCTTAACCGAGATAGAGTGAAAATTGCTGATCGGAACGTAACACTATATTATTGTACGCTTGGTAGCTCCCGCGAGGACCGGTGCATCCGATTTACTGTCAATCACTTCATTACAACTTAACTTGGTATCGAGCCATAGGCAATAAATCGGGATACCGTTCACATTCCTTCAGGTATCTGACTGGGGGATCCATGAATGCGGCATAATATGAGAAAAACTACAAAAAGATTGACACTTTTTATTAGAGTAAAACCAAATATTATGCTGTCTGAAAGCGGCAATCGAGTTTCACGCAAACAAATTGCTCATAAGATAAATAGCATTTGTTAACTTCGAGAAAGCACAAAATCAAATAAATATAAAATGTGTAATTAATAAAAGGGATCTTTAAGGGTCTCCTTTAAACGACAGAATGCATGTCATATTCAAATTAAGAATTCAGTTTCAAACTAAGGCATGAGCTGCGAAAGACACGGAGTATATTTCTCCACGCTTAAATTACGGTAATTTTTGTGTCTATACGTAACCCCACACGCGACGCGTAACAAGGCTCGGAAAGGGAAAGTTCCGTATGGACAAGGACGGTGGGCAAGTACTTTGGCGAGTAGTGGGGTAGCCAACTTATACGGTCGTGCCTAATTGGCTTGGCTCTCGAGGTTTGAAGAAACGCGGTCGTCCACTGTAGATCAATATTTTTATCAAAATGCTCGATGATTTGATTTTCACAATAGGTGAATCTCTTTCAGAAGGTTTTGATGCACGTGTTCAAACAGTTTATTTTCAGTTTGACGGTATCAAGCGTTCGTAATTAATAGAGAACCGACACTGCTGCTTTAAAAGTGTCACAAACTGGGCCGTTTACCGTGTCAGAATTTCTTAGATGGTCCAATTTTTGAGGTCTTGTCCTACTCTGCTTCATCGAAGATTGGACGATTGTACCGAAACGACTGTGTACCATGGGTTTCATAATACATTCGATTCATCCTTGGAGAGTAATTTATTTCGTGCAGAATGCCTTCCACGAGCGAGCTCTGGGTTTTCCATAGAGACCCCGAGATTGCTGAGAGTTCCCGAGATTGCGGGTCTTTCTCATTCGTATTAGAAAATGTTTTCACTGTAGGTAAACATATCTCAATGTTTTTCAAGCGGTTTAAGCGTCAACAGTCCCTTCGCGGCGTTGGAACTGGTGAATAAACTTCAAAAGAGAATTCACACAAAAGTGCAAGAAGGAATGGCAACGCCTTCTCCAAGCCGGCGAGTTTGATATTCTGCAGCTCTGTCGTGCAAACCACCGCAGATATTTATAATTTCAGACTTTCATTGGAAGCATTTCGTGTGTCCCCCAAAGTCTCGACGGTAATATCAATTCCTCGGAAGACGAGGATTTCGAGTGAAATTTCATTTCAACGTTGACGACGGAGCTGAGAAACTTTGCCCACTTTCCAAAGATGAGTTAGTAGCGAAAGGGTGAATGGATGGGAGACTAAGAGCTCCGAGAGTGCTTATATTATAACGTATACTTTATCGATACGCGCAGCCGCTGGTAATTATGTATATTGAAGACATCGACAAATTGGTAAAATTGTGATAAATTTAGGGCCCTTTTTAAACTCCTTACATCGAAGTCATAAGATAGGACCGATGTGTCTGAGGACGGTGTATGATCCGCGAAGATCAAGTGATTTTGATCTTCGAGGATCAAGTGAGTTAATTGTTTTTTCGTGGCGAACGGATTTTCACAGGCGAAGACTCTTACCGGTTCTTCTCTTACCTGTACATTGTCTGATGTTCCTTCTCTGGTGTTCTTGTCATAGGGTAAGTCGGGGTGATATGGCCATGGTTTTTTAAACAACGAAAATTGGACGTGTAACGTTTATAAAATGTTTACATTTTTGTTGTAACCAACTCTGGAGACATTAAACTAAAGTAATTAACTCACAACTTTGGGTATTTTCGATGCGTGATTTAATTGCAGCTCTGTAAATAAATATTTGCGATCGGCCATCTGACCCGGACACTACGGGTGACATGGCCACAGTAATACTGGTAGTCAATTAAGCCTAGAGAAGGCTCGAAATCGCACAAAACATTTTTTACTATATTTCATGTTGTCTACATAACCTACAGAGTGACAATAAACACCTCTGTTAAATGTTTCAGATGCTAAACTAAAAAAAAAAACAGTTTTACTGGCCATATCACCCGGATAGTGCGGGACAGATGGCCACGGGGCCCACCACCATTGACGTGGCCATCTCGCCCGCAATATCCGGGCGACATGGCCACCCCCTGCTATTGCAGGCGGTGGCCCACGACCATTGAGGCGGCCATATCCCCCGGAAAATGGGTGGCCATATCACCCATTTTCCGGGAAAAATATCCACTGCTCAAATGTAGGGAAGACATTTTTTTAAATAGGTTTACTACACGCCAATCTTTTCTTGAAAGATCCAACTATAGTGTCCAATATTGATTTACTAGCAACATTATAATTTAGTATGTCTCCAGAGCGCTAGAAATATAGCTCGAGAAATTTCTGGCTACCTCGAAATAGGTATTCGCGGCTCGTACTGACCCTTGCACGTACAATCTTAAATTTTTTTGTGCAATCGCATTGTATCCACATATACAAAAAACTGTGCAAGCGATGATGCCATTCGTTTGTTACGTTCAAAGATATTACGGGTGGTCATCTCACCCGCTTGGCCATCTCACCCTGATTAACCCTACCCTATGGAGGCTTTACGGACAATCCATCCGGAGAAAAATAATTCGTTGCCCCAACCAACCCTGATTAAAGATGATCAACAAACGACTTAATGCCAATAAATTAATTGCTTGGGCCAATAAATGAGTTTACTGGCAACTAATTCATTTGTTGGGTCAACGAAAATTGATTTACATGTAAGGGACATGGCATATCGCGGTAATCATAAATAACAAATACGTAACATATTCTCCTTGATCGGGAAAAAAACTGAACATTTTCATTAAATTTCTAACGAATAAAATTCGAATTCTCGTATCTCGTATAGCTGAACTATCGATATAGCTTCAAGCAAAAAAAGTATTATAGATGCTCACATAGAGATCGCAATGATATGACAAAATTACCTGGATCCGAAAACTCATCGAAGCGTTGACTCAATTTACACAACTGTCGTGTCATCGATAATTGGGCCACGATAGTTAACGACTGCGTAATTTAACCGTGAGCTATCCAGGAGGCAACAATCTTTTTCTCGAAGCGAACAAATCACGCACCACGTAATTACGGGCTCCCCGGTTAATTACTAGTACTGTATATAGTCAAACTAATGACGAGCGGGTACGCTCGAGTTTCCAGGGCATGGGACAAGATGAGTGGGCGACCAATAGTATAGTGGAACCAAAAAAAAAGGCACCTACACAGTCCGAGTATGGAAAGAGGGCGGGTTGAAGGGCTCTGTGCCGTGGACGCGTTACCGGTGGCGTTCAGAACTCTCGGAGAACACGCAAATGGCAGGTTTAATTAAAACGAGCGAGTCCGACTGGCGCTTTCGCTCATACTCACAGTAGTTTCGACGTTAAGCTTTTTTTTTCTTCCCATTCTCTTGTTTTCTAATTCCGAGCACTCTCGCTCCTGACAATGTGACATGACAGTTTCACGCACGTATCAGGTGAGTGACATTGCATGGCATATATACATATACAATAACTTCGGGGGTATGGAAGTAACCGAAACATTATTAAAACTGGAATGCAGCTGAAATTGATTTATTTCATCCAACGCCTTTTTCATCCAACCCCTTTTTCTCTGGACCTTCCGGTTGTCGTTTTTCCCCTACTCTATAGAGTAGGGGGATCCAATATCCTCGTGATACAGGGAACGTCATGACAGTCAATTTTGTTGATCATTGGGAAGAATTCTGAAAGAAATATTCTTAATGTTTTTATGGTACTTCAGTATAATGAAAATGACTATTTTAGTGCCGAAATAATATCTATCCAGACAACAGAAAATTATACAAATATTATAATGCATTTAGGACATGTAAAAATAATCTCCTCCCGGCGCTAATTATTCGGCTATATTAAATAATATACTGTTAAAAATTTTATGAAATTTACAACATGTTTAATATATATGTGTATAACTGTATACATGTGTAATATACATAGTTATATGAAATATAGAACCTCGGTATATGAAATTAGTATTCATATACATTGTATTTGAATTTTAATAATTTAATCTTAAATCCAAGACCTGTGTATTAAAATTACCGGTGATGGCATTGAAAATTAAGACATTCGTATATCAAAATTATGTTATTATTACAAATATTGTTTTTAATATAACGGTAACGCAATATTCTTACATACGTGTCAATGAAATTTCATATACTGTATATGCATAAAACTTCATATAGAATTTTCAAATAGACATTTTTAACAGAATTAATGATCGGGTATCGTTAATTACAGTTCGGGAAAAACCGTTGTCTATGTAGGAATTGATCATCGAGCCAGCCCCGAATGTTCAACTCGATCGGCCGACGCTCGGCTGCCAATGCTGGGCCAGATCCCCGAATGTGAGGCGCGGCTGATGCTCAGCAGCCAACAGCCAGATACTGATCCTGGATTGATGGTGATTTTTCTATCGGGCTACTGTCGAAGCAACATTGTCTGCGTGCATCCTTTATTTATCTCAGATTCAAATTGGGACGAGTATAATTCAATTGTATGAAAGTACAAAAAGATTTTTGCATACGAATTAGTTTTACCGACGAAAAAAAAATGATCACTTTTCTATGTCGTACACCGATAGTCCGTCCCCCCTTAAACCTTTTCCTTCACAATTTGAAAAAAACTCAACATCGCGAACTAAAACAAAACGAACGTCTGTAGAGAAATCTCAACAATAGGTGTTGGCTAAATCATGGCAATCGACGTGTCAAGTATAGAGCGCAATGTCAACTCAATTATTACTTGATAGGTCGGACGATGTTGGCACGTAAGGTGTGACTGACTGGACAGTGATCGGACAAAGCATGCGTGTAAGGGCGAGGAAAATATGATTTTTAATGCATGTCCGGGGACTGGAATTGCGTTCTTAGGTGTTTGGCCATTGGTACTTTTACTTTAGTTGAATACGCCCCGTGGAAATGAAGTATATGTCAGATATATAACAAGATATACTACAATTTTATATTTTTAATACATATGACATATACGTGATATATATTCACGTACATAAATATTATACAGATTTCTATATATTTATTATATATAATTCGATGTATTTATTATATATCTTTCGATATATATATGCATATATAATATATATATATATCTTTGATTTGACGATACAGCGTATCATCTGTGGCTGGACATTAGCCTACACTGAATCTGCTCGGAGAAATATGAAAATAGATATTGGCGATTGTATCTAGAGATTTAAACCAATAATGTTCAAAGTTTCCAATAGTACCTATGTTTATCGTTAATATTATAGAAGTAAAATTTGAAAAGTTGTGAACATTTTCTAAATGATTTAAATATGGCATTCAAAACCATTTTATGCGTAAAAAACCATTACATACAGACGCGTAGGCGATCGGTTATCCAGTGGCATAGACATAAGTAAGGTTATTTTGTTCTTTTTTTATTTTGTAATAAGCAAAAGGCTAAATAAAAAGATTTATTTTCATCATAAGAAAATTAATGTTCACTACTTCAGATAAGAAAACTTTTGTTACATTCAAATCTCGCTGGGTATTGTGAGCTTGAAAATTCGCGCGAATACTAAAAGCATGTACGAAGCGCAGATCGAGGGCGCCAGTTCGCGGATCATAGAATATCGACGCAGGCGTAAGCCGAAAATCGATTACAGCGACTGCGCACGACGAAAGACAATCGTCTTGCTCCGAAATCCTCGCTACCCGATCGCTCTCTTTCGTTCTGGGGACGTCGAGTGAGGTAGACGTGCCGTCGTCCAGTCCGAGGGAAAATCCGTTCATAGTCGAAATTAGCGTGGGGCACACGTGTTGAACTTCCACTCTTTCGCCTGGCCAGCGGATAATTGTATCAGGATTTCCGGACAGTCCCAAAAACCCGGGAAAGATCAGCGGGCCCCAGAACGGGAAAAAGAGCCAACGAGGAAGCCGGACGCGAAAAGTTGCGCAAAGTACCTTTAAATAATATTTAAAATCTAACCGATCGAAGAGAGCTATGATGATGGAATGGTATGAATGAAAAATTTATGTGAACAGATGTGGATATTAATTAGCTAGAAACAATTGATGACGATTTTATATTGAGAAATATTGAAAACTGAGTGACGAATTTATAATGATTTGAAATGAAAAACCGAATGAAAGATTTTATAATGTCAGAATGAAAACGTTCACATGAACAAATTTGAATGTTAATTAGCTAGAAATCATTGATGACGGCTTTATGTTTAGAAATATTGAATAACTGAATGACGAGTTGATAATGACGGAATTAAAAACGGTGTAATCTATATGGATGATGAAAGGAGAAACAGTGTAAAACATAACCGCCGGTGAAAAATAATGAAATAATAATTGTCGCCTAAGGAATTGAGCCGGGTTGCGAGAAATTGAGTCAACCGTTCGAGAGTTATTTATCGCAAATAATTACTGGGCTCTCCTCAATACGATGTCATATGCGACTTATTAACCCCCCTCATTTTCGTTTGTCTTGTTTGGTTTATTTATTTATGCGGCAAGTCTCATTAATACTACAGTATCAAAAAAATTATAATGATAGTCGGTAGCGTAGCGGTAAGGTTCCACGTTAGCATGCGAAAGGTCCCGGGTTCGAGCCCAACTTTAGGTCGTTAGGTTTATTTCTTTCTCCGAAATGCGTAATATAGTATTGTATCCTAAATTGATATAATTCATGATGACAGTCCAACCAATTTTGTTCAACATTACCAAACCATCTTTCGGTACGTACTAACCACCGTGAAAAGAAACTTAAGTGAATATATGTGATGTACATAAATTAAATATACCACATATACGAAGAATATATACTTGATATATATTTTAAAGATATATAGATATATTATTTATATATCCAGTATATATCTCATGTATATATAATATATATTCAGAAGTATACTTATGCATATACTTTATTTCCATGGGGGCGAATTGTCCACCGTCAATGTCAAGCATTGGTCATATCCCGAGATTCCAACGGTACCGAAACGGGGGCTATAGCATGACAGTAACGGTCGTGCGTGGACAGAAGCTAACGTCAGCGCGATCATAATTCGGCAGTTCGGCTGACGCTGAGTCATGATCGATTAGCGATCATCGAACGTCGGCCGCGCTCCGAGTATCGGCAGCGTGCACCCGAATGACAATTCTTTCACGACACCCACAAACTTCTCCCGAAATTCGGCAAACAAACGGCTCAACCATTTTATTGTGAATTTATGGATGTTTTACCTGAGGCTGTTCGAGTCTTGTCCTGAACAAGCGCCAGTATTTTATCGTATCTCGATAGTACAGAAAAAAATATCAAACGACGATTATTTCACGACGACACCCCGCGGCATAATATAAATGGCCCAGACATTATATTATGAATTTAACCGTTTTCCCAGAGGCCGTCCGATTTCTGTCCGGAACAAAGGCCAGTATTTTTACGTGCCTCGATAGTACAGGAAAAATATCAGATGACGATTATTTCGCGATGTCACGCACAGGCTTGCTCCGAGATTCGGCCAACAATAGGCTTTCATAGTATTTCAGGAATTTGCCGATGCTTAAACGATTGCCGATCGCTTGGTTGACATTTGGCAGTAGCTTCATGCAGAATCCCAGTTTGTTAACCAGTCATGCAACGTTCCATTATCTTATTGACGATAATATCCGATGAAGCTTTGCGTTAAAAGAAATTGTACTTTGCGGATTCAATATATCAAGCTATATCTTGATCCAAATCTGGAACTGTCAGACCATCACTTTCGACACGCTTCAAACGGTCTCATTGACGACATTTCCTACAAATATTCACGTCACATCGATTATTCAGCCTATCTTGAAATACAGTGAGCAGCGCTAATAGAATGGAATAAAATAGAATAGAATTTCAATAAAAAACACTTTCCATCGTTTCTCCAATACCAGCAAAGTGGGAGCGAGCGGCTCAAAAACCCAGGTCAAATCAGACTAATATTACGAATGTTTATCATGGCATAGAAAAGTAAAGTGTCATCTGAAATGGAAGACACCAATCTGTTTAGTCGTTTTGCATGCGATCTTCCTTAATATTAATAATTAATATGGGGGGTCCAAGTTCCGTAACGACGTAATCACACAGTGATCAGCAATTAAGAGTTTGGCTTGGACTATCCCCATTTCCCGATTATAGAGACTGATGCAGAATCTTCGACGACTTTCGTAGCATGCTCATCTTCCTACCGATCCTCTTTATGCTCCTCTTCGTCGTATCGGTATCGCAGCTGTGCGAGCCTTTGAATGGCGCCAGGAAAGTTTTCAACGAAGCGTCAGGAGTGTGGCGTAGTCGCGGAGACATCATCCCCGTCCCAGTTCCGGCCTCGCAAAAGCTCGCAACGGAGGGGAGTGTGGGCGCGGATTTCGTGCGGTCGTCGATGTGCAGCACTACGAGAGTTTTCCCCGCGGGGATAATATAAACAGCGAGTTTCTTATCGGCGAGTCTCAGTGTATCCCTCGGTGTGGGTCGGGTTGGTCCAAGGAGGCCCGGCTGCTTCTTCAAAGTCCTCGGGAGTTATAAAATAGGTACGGTGGGGAAAATTTTCGACTCGAGCGGATTGTCGCGCCCCTCGTCGTCTCTGGTCCACGAAGTTACCTTGACGTAGACCTTAACCGATAGGAACAGCAAAAATCGTTGAACTTAAGTACAGCGGGTAGTCCTGCGGAGACGGGTAGACATGAGTTTGCTATCAAAATATTGGATTTTCTCTCGGGGGAAGATAAGCTGACTTCTCATTCCGGGTTCGGTTGATACTTCTTCTCTGCCGTAGTTAGATATCTCATTTTTATTCTCATTTTGATATCTCATCTTTATTAGTCGCAGCGCCAATTCGAAGTTCTCGTTTAATTACTTTCGAATGTTTTTTTTTTGCCAATGCATGCTAGTTCCCTTGTAAATGACGGCTACCTCGTGCAATTAATAAGGTTCGCGCAAAAAAAAAATATATATATAGTAAATGTTACTCTTTCCTTTTGGCTCGTTACACAGTTCTCGGGAGCCAATTCTCTACTCAACCGGCTAGGTTGCAGTGGCGGAAATCAAACGTTCCGATGGTTATAAAACGTATGTATCGAGCTCTAACAAGTCTGCCAATTAATCAACGATTGCCGATGAAATGCATAGTGGTGCGCAAGTCTTCCAAATGGCGAGGCGTCGATACGACAGGAAACGACGATCATTATCGAAGGTAGATTGCTTCGGTCAGGGACGCGACGTCAATCCGAGAGTATTCTCTCACGGGAAATCAAGCGACCTGCAACGCACGCAACGAATCGCGAAACGACGACGGTAATGAATGGCATAGATGTAGAAAATCTTTGACACAAGTGGCAATGGAAAAAAATATATACGTGCAAGAAATATCTCCTCATAATACTCCCTCATTGGTGTTACGTTTATGGACGTTTTCATTTACTTTTTGGTGGTAAGGAAATTTTGGAGGGCAAATTCATTGCGGTGAACGAAGACCGTGTAGAGTTGATGCAAAATTCGCAAAGGTACGTAGGTATACTTGCACCGTCACAGGAGCCCGTGGCACAAGGGACCCAAAACTGCCGCAGCCCAAAACTGTAGACACATGTAACTTAGAGGATAAAAAGAAACGATGTTCAAAATACAGTAGAACCTCGATTATCCGAACCCATCGGGACCGGGCCTAGTTCGGATAATCGAGAGGCACATTTTTTTACGGGAATTATAAGACGCATATAAAAAAGACATCGATAAATAAAATCACAGTGCATATATATTAAATAATATTATTAATTAAATATTTTCAACAACGAAACCTTAATTTAACTATATTTTTATAACAAATTTGTCCATTTGTTGCTTGCCGAACGCTAGCTACACGCTTTTGAGCAGCGAGATCTCGAAGCCGCTTTAGTAATAGTAGGCGCGGATAGCGCGGATAGGCGCAACTGTTGCCGCGGCGAGCAACAATTTACTATAATGTTTCACGCTAACGTTCGGATAACCGAGCGTTCGGATAAAAGGAGTCATGGTTCGGATAACCGAACGTTTGGATAAAAGAAGTCATGGTTCGGATAATTGAGGGTTCGGATAATCGAAGTTCGGATAATCGAGGTTCTACTGTATAGCAAAAACGTTTTCGGTCGGGGACCGCGTTTCATGGATGTACATATTTAATTTCTTATGCAGAGTTCAAACCGTATCGGCTGGAAAGTGTTCGAAGTCTCGCGTGTGAATCGATACAATGACGTTTTTTGTTACACCTTCCAAGTCGAATGCATAAATAGCAAAAGTTCTACAATTTCTTTTCCGGAATTAGAACTTCAGGAAAGGTTCGTTGCCGTTAATATCTAGCACGCTTCTTCTCCCTCCCTCGCCCTCCTCGATTTCTTGTTACAACTTCCAAATCGAATGCATAGATAGCAAAAGTTCTACAATTTCTTTTCCGGATTTAGAATTTTTGGAAAGGTTCGTTGGCGTTAATACCTAGCATGTTTCTTTTCCCTCGCTCGCCCTCCTCCTCCCTTCGGCACCCACTCTATTCCGCTCGATATTAATGGTTCATTAACGTTATAATCGAGAAAGCCTCGAAAATCTATCAAGAGCCGGAACACGGGAGGCAAAATGGCTCTGCTGTGCTTCCTCTCGCGAAGCCACTTTAAATTGAGCAACCAAGGTGAATATATCTCATATGAAAATAACGACGATATCATTTTCGTGTAACCAACGTGGAGGATATTTCGCTCGTACGTTCGCTACCTCGCGCCAAATTCCGTCGCTATTTTAATTGGGGAAAACAGCGATGCGCAGGAGGTTTGGGAGAGAGTGAGAGTGCAAAAAAAAAATGAGACCAGCCCCCGCGATATGCAGAGTTATAGAGAGTGAGAGGAAACGAACCGAAAAAAAATACACGCACATCCACCGTGGAACGAGAGTAGAAGGGTACGGTGCTCCATCCTGAATGTGGATTGGATGCTCGTCCTCAATTGCGCACACATATGGATACGTCGCTCTATGCCGGCGTGCTATAAATATACAGATACCGTTCCCGACACGGCGGTATGTAGAAAACTGGAAATCCTGAAATTGAATAACAAACAGTGGGCTGGTAATCATATTTTTCGCTCGCGAGCAGCGTACGCACGAACGAGAAAAAAATAAGTGAGCTGGATAAAATGAGAATGAGGCAGATAGATAAAAAAAAAGTGAAAAACAGAGAGAGAGAGAGCGAGAGAGAGAGAGAGAGAGAGAGAGAAAGAGGGGACCAAATTTTGATTTTGTTCCGGCTTATTTTTCCTGTGGCACAGATATTACTCTTTCTGTATGAGTTTTTACGTACATTTTTTTCTGTTATTTCTTTTTTTTTCATAATGGTCCGTGAGATTCGTGGGCTAGTGAAAACACACGAGCCACCGTATAACTACGTCTGTTATAGTTATAACGTCGCTGTACCGCACAGAGGCGCAGAGCTTCCGTATAATTACCAAGCTCCGTACCCCCCCCTCATTCTCGCCGAAGATATAATTAAGTGAGTAGAGCGAAGTAATTAGATATAGTATCATTCGCGAAAGTAAATTAATCTGTCCGGGAGACTGGGGTTTATGGTATGAAATGGTGGCGACACACGATGGCATAAAGGAGGCTGAGTGCAATGAAACGCCCGAAGAATGTATGCTACATTTGTCTCTCGCTGCGGGCAAGAGGTGTTGCGCTCTATAATACCGCGCCCGAGGATATAGTAACACGTTCCCGTGACTCTCGGGAAACGTATTATTCGTCGGGGCTCTTACAAAACCTAGCAAAGCTACACACACATATATTTATATATACATACATATTTATATTATGTATATAAATATGTATACGTACATATGCGTATGTTTATAATAGTGTATAATGCATTTGACGCATGCGTACGTGCTTCATATTTCCAGTTCTATATAACATTGCGTGTCAGTCTCCCGGGGGTGTAAGTCCCTTTGAAAAATTCAACGCTGCGCTATCCTCAGTATGCTCGCAAAAATTTACCAGTTACATTCCACCTTTTCGTCAAAAATTGCTGGGCTTTCGTGTCACTGAAGACATGCACAATACATGAATTTCAAACAAACAAAAAAAGTTGAAAGAAATTCGGAAACATATAGAACGAGCTATGCAATAAAGCGAAGTACGGCTTCACAAAGTCTATATCTTTTCCCAGCTTGCCGACGATTGAAAAACGAGCTTCATTGGAGATCGCGTTTAACCAGCAATATCAATTAAACACAATGACGCCATGATTGGAAAGCAATCATCGTCGATGAATGAAAATTTCTTATAGCGTTTTATTACAAATCGATAAAAAAAATTACGACGAAGAGAGACGCCGCGTTCGTAAAAACAAAAAAAGCATAAAAGAATTTTTTATGTTCATCGGAATGGCGGAAGCCAACCGGCAGATATTGTTTTCTACTCGCTGATCCATGCTCGAAGCTGCTTTCATACCTCCAGTCAAAAGCAGAATTGTGTACTGGATGCTAGAGGGACATTCCACGTACCGACCTCTCCTTTCGCTCCGCGTATCGTACAAAAAATACGCGGATGCTGCTGGAAAAAGTTGTTTTCTCCGTTACCGAAGCGTTCCTCCTGTTCGTTCGTTTCGCTCACTCCTCGATTTCATATTCCGATTGAATTGTGGAACTGCCGCGAAATGTTCTATACCCTGTAGAAAACGATTTATCGTCTGCCACAGTGAACTGCTCGACATGGATTTCTCGCACTTCTGTACTATATATCCCCGCGCAGCCTCTAGCTACGTCGTCGTCAGCGACCTGGAAGTGTATATGTGCTTTCGCCGTTCTCATCTCTTTTCTCTTTCGTCTGTTTGTTTTACAATGTTGCGCTTCTGAGCAACGTACAGAGTCGTACCTCTGGAAGTCGATATATATTGGCATACATATGCCGGAATAAGGAAGGCAGTCTTGGAAAACAATGTCTCAAGCCGCTGCCGCGTCTGGAAAAATATATTCCCGATCCGAATCTTGACTGGAAGAACGAATATCGATTGGGCCATCAGGAAAAAATTGCATTATTTGCATTATTTGCATTATTTGCATTATTTGCATTATTTGCATTATTTGCATTATTTGCATTAATTGCATTATTTGCATTATTTGCATTATTTGCATTATTTGCATTATTTGCATTATTTGCATTATTTGCATTATTTGCATTATTTGCATTATTTGCATTATTTGCATTATTTGCATTATTTGCATTATTTGCATTATTTGCATTATTTGCATTATTTGCATTATTTGCATTATTTGCATTATTTGCATTATTTGCATTATTTGCATTATTTGCATTATTTGCATTATTTGCATTATTTGCATTATTTGCATTATTTGCATTATTTGCATTATTTGCATTATTTGCATTATTTGCATTATTTGCATTATTTGCATTATTTGCATTATTTGCATTATTTGCATTATTTGCATTATTTGCATTATTTGCATTATTTGCATTATTTGCATTATTTGCATTATTTGCATTATTTGCATTATTTGCATTATTTGCATTATTTGCATTATTTGCATTATTTGCATTATTTGCATTATTTGCATTATTTGCATTATTTGCATTATTTGCATTATTTGCATTATTTGCATTATTTGCATTATTTGCATTATTTGCATTATTTGCATTATTTGCATTATTTGCATTATTTGCATTATTTGCATTATTTGCATTATTTGCATTATTTGCATTATTTGCATTATTTGCATTATTTGCATTATTTGCATTATTTGCATTATTTGCATTATTTGCATTATTTGCATTATTTGCATTATTTGCATTATTTGCATTATTTGCATTATTTGCATTATTTGCATTATTTGCATTATCTGTTGACGTACATGAATCATTTACATGGCGATAAGGCATGTCGGCCAAAAAAATGATTGCCGTAAATACATGTCACGTATAAAAAAGAACAACGAAATTAAATGCAGATTATTGTAAAAAAAGTCTATGTCGGCGAGTTTACTCGCTTCATTTAACATTGATAGATTGATTGATTGATAGATATGTTTATTTTGCAAAAGACAAAGTCTGTACAAAAGGAGAGTCTTCCTGTGAGCGTTATCGTTGATAGGCGCTGACGTTTGTAATTCTTACATAGATTTGGTATTACGAATAGTAATTATTTTATTCACTTAAGGTCATTTTACATATATTATGTTGGGAATGTATTAATTCATTGAGAATTACCTAAACTTAAGGGCGTTGATCATATAAAAATATTAGGGTGTTAAAAAAGGCATTTTGCTTCCTCAAAGAGCAGCGGTTCTTAACCGGGGGTCCATGGATCCCCAAAATACACGAAGGACCCCCTGTGGACCCCCAAGGTTAAGAACCTGTCATAGAGGAAGCTTTGTTATGATAAAAAAAAATTCGAGATTTTAATGAAAACGTGTTCAGAATGTTCCAATACATCGAAAAATCACATTTAGAAAAAATGTCCGGATGTCTATGTCTGTGTCCGCGTCCGCGTCCGCGTCCGTGTCCGTGTCCGTGTCCGTGTCCGTGTCCGTGTCCGTGTCCGTGTCCGTGTCCGTGTCCGTGTCCGTGTCCGTGTCCGTGTCCGTGTCCGTGTCCGTGTCTGTGTCTGTGTCTGTGTCTGAATCGGACGCGAAAAATTCAAACCGTTATAACTCGAGAACGTCTCGACCGAACAAGCTGAAATTTTGCACAAATCAAGTGTGATCAATAGTCAACATTTTGTCAAAATTTCAACCAAAAATGTTCAATTGTTTTTTGTGGACGCCATTTTTAATTTCTTCGAAAATGTCTGTGCGCACTCTAGCGCTCGCAATTTTTTAGCTATCGGGCTAAAGACGCCTACACAGATGGAATATAGTCACCCGATGAACCCATTAAAATTTCAAGAAAATCGATCGAACTGTTTAAATTTTATGTCATTTTGAATTTTTTGGATTTTATGGAAAATTAGTACTTTATTTTAAATGCAATTTCCCACATTGAATATTCATTTATGACTAAAACAGGTATCAGATTCGTGATCAGCGTGAAAAAATACATGGTACACAGTCCCGGAGGAACGACTAACGAAAAAAGTTTATCTGTCATTTTTATTGCCAATATTGCAACAATGAGTCATTTTGCGTATTTTCAAACAGTGATTTTTTTTTGCTTCCTGATGGCATCGTGGACAAACTTAGATACCTATCATGTCCTACGGTAAGAAATACACAAGATGATTGTATGACGGAGTTTAAATAATTAGATAAAGCGATGTCATTTGAACTTCTCGAGTAAAAATTGGAAGATCGAAACAAAATTTGGAACACATAATCCTATGTATTTTTCACGCCGAGCACAGACCCTACATCCGTTTTGACCAAAAGCGTAAGGTTGGTGTATTTTTTCGGGCTAAACCTGAGTCAGCCAGCAGTTTTCGCTAAAAGTTAAATACGACGTTGATGTTGGAAAAAAGTTCAAAATTGACATTTCCATAACGCTTCCTCATAAAAGCTGAAAATGGAAATTTTCATATCGCTTCCTGATAAAAGTTGAAAGCTGAAAGTTGAAAGTTGAAATTTTAATATCACCATCTCATAATGCTCCTTTATTCGGAAAGCTTCCTCTATGAGGATGCCAAAAATATAGTAAATGCTTTTTCATAGAAGGAGCTTTGCGAATAAAGGAGCATTATGAGAAAGTGATATAAAAATTTCAACTTTCAACGTTCAACTTTCAGCTTTCAACTTTTATGAGGAAACGATATGAAAATTTCCATTTTAAGCTTTTATGAGGAAGCGTTATGAAAATGTTAATTTTCAACTTTTAAAAATGATTTTTCTCCCACCTTTTTAAAGTACAGATTTCGATCTCAAATTGAACCTCGCGGAAGGCGGTCGTTGGCAAGTACGTTTAAGAGCTGCCGCATTTTTTTATACAAACGTCGAATGCGGCACCCCTTAGAATTTTTTGTTAGGGACCGCCTTTCGTGATGTCCCTTTTGAGGAACATCTTAAAAGAATATGTATCGTTAAATTGAGTGGCACGTTATCTACTTAGCCCGGTTTGCAAGTTTTCATTATTGTCCTTAAGTATTTATTCGTATAGTGTTCCCTGAATGGAGAATATATTGGACATTCCAACAAAATACGTGCTAGATTTTCGTGTTCTCCGGTGTTACATATGCTACATATTTCGGTCGAATCTATTATGTGTGAATTTCTTTTGTCAGAGAGCTTCAACCTTGCTAGTTTCGTATATCTTAGTACCCATATTTCTGAGGAGTACAGCATCGTTGCATTATTAATTGAGTTTAATAGCCTTATCTTTATCTCAAGTGAGTCCTTCTGGCAATTTAGTAGAATCTATTGTACTACAGTGCTACAGCTGAAAACCCTGTGCTGATGAAATATTCGGTGGTCTGTTTAAACTTCCTTGAGGAAGAAAGTAGCACACCTGAGTACACGTATGATCCAACTGTTTCTAGAATTTTTTCTCCCCATCGGAGGAATGGTAGATTTTTGTTTTCTCCCTCTGTTTTGAATGGTAAAATTTTGGTCTTTAAAGGGTTAAGTTCAAGCTCACTATTGCAGCAGTATTCCCTTATTATTTTTGTATTTGTTACTGGCATCGTGCCATGTGTTCACGCATCCGTTCTGCACCCCTGGCTTTAAAGAAGTTGATAATGTCCGAGATGAAAATAACAAATAGCAGCGGGCTTAAAAACTGTCCCCTTGCAAGACGCCTTGTGTGATTTCAATTGGGTCAGTATAGTCAGCATAATTTCTTACTGCGGGTTGTGCGTTTTTATAGAAGTTTATAAGAATTCACCTTGCCGGTGCCTCCTTGCGATGATTCTATAGTTACATCCACCATTTATTATGTTTGACTAAATCAAATGCTCATTTAAAGTCTGCTTCATGGTCTCGTTTGGTAGTATTCCTTTTCTGTTGCTTATGTTGTCGACTATCTGGCTCCGGCTGTGCAGTCAAAATGCGAATAGCATGTTATCGTCTGCGTTGTTTAAGTCTCCCAGTCTTGAATTAAAATCACCGAGGAGTATGCAGTAAAAGTTTTTTAAAATTATTTTTACTTATTGCGGTTAAAAGATCTGATAACGGCTCGGAGCAACATTCTATTTCGGCTGTAGGCGGCCAATATATTGCTCCGATGATAAATGTTTTAATTGTAGTTTTCACTTGTATAAACAACCACAGATTCGTTTTTTCTATTGCACGGGCATTTGGCGCCAATGTCGGTTTCACGAATAACATTATTCCTCCGCTTGCTCGGCCTTTACTTCTATCGCGTGTGGCGGGACTAGTGAGGCATTTTGAGTTTTTTAGAAAATGTGGCGGTGATACTTCACCGTCCATATAGTCCATGTTTCTACTGATGACATAATATCATTTTCTGCGATTGTTTGTGGTTGCTCGCGATTAATAGAGAGGATATTTTTGTATCTACTGATGTTCTACGAACACACGGGAAATTTGTTTACATTTTGGTTTATCTCCGTTTGGCGTTTATCACCGGCTGGTTTGCACGTTCAATGCTTTGAGTTTCCTGTTCCTCTCTGTGCTAGCTGTGTATCGATGTGTTGCCATTTAGTCATTCGTTGGTGTTCGGTATCTTGACATTTCTCGTTATATCTGACGGCTCTCGGCGTGTTAAGTGGATCGATTGGTTTTTTACTGGGTATGTTTTCTGATTTTGATTGAATTTTCAATGGGGGGTTGTCGTGAGTTTGCTCTTTTTTGTTGTCATCGTCTTGTGTAGTGGTTGTTTTCCGCTCTGATGCTTGGAATTTTACAATTAGTGCACGCGTTTCGCTGTACGAGTAAAACTTTTCCTCCACTTTTATATTGTCTCGTCGTATGAACGGTTTATATCCGTATTTCCCCAGCCTTTACACAAGCGGCCCCCACCTGTTTATTTACAAAACAGCTTCCATTTGCTTGGTCTTCATTTATATATACAGTAGGTCCGTTAAGTTGTCTGCGGCGGACTGGAGCACTCGCCTTTGCTTCGCTTCAGTGTAGAGCAAGCACTATAGGGCGCGTTTTCTTCTGGCTGTACTATCCGCGGCTACGTGTGTAGTGTAGCATTCCACTGAGAAATTAATATCAAGCATGTCTTCGAATAATGATCTTATTTTCTCTTTGAGATTTTTCCGTGGTCTTCTTCCTATATTCTCGAGATTACTAGGTTATTTTTCTTTAACCTAGTAATCTTTAACCTAGTAACCTTTTTCTTTAATTTATTTCGTTTTGTCTTGCCTGCTTTGCCACTTCCACTTTGAGCTTTTGGTTTTCACTCTTGAGGGCTTTTATACTGTCTGTATTGCTGTTGACCTGAGATATAATCGGTGCAAGCTGCGTTTTTATTGTTGAGTTTATCACATCCACGAGTTGTTACGTGATATCGTTTTTTAGTTCTATTCTAAATTCTTCTTTGTGCTCTCGCAGCAGCGCTTTTATTTCACTTGTAGCAATACCTGACAGCTCGCATAGTATATATTACTACACTGGCAGAGAACGACCGTAAACACTTCTGTCTCGCGTCGCGCTGCAAAACGAACTTCCGCTTCGTGTAACATAAAAACACTTTTATTGTAATAAGCGAACACACATTATTAGTAACATTATTGACAATAGCGCCAAGGTTATATTTATGTACAAGCTAAAATTGCATAGACAAAAGTAAATGAAGAAAAAAAGTAATGATAACCTAACAACGGATGGTAATGATAATCATTACGAATTCACAGCAATTGACGAAACACATTGTTGAAAACGTGGCTTCATCGTCGTACAGCTTATCACTTATTGAATGGTCATGAACGTGATAGACAGAAACTCTGATATATTCGCAAACCTCTAATCCCTGCAGTCTTAAATCTCGTATTCGTAATCCTCTCAATCGTAAATGTAGTTTTAATAATCGTAATCGGCATGGTATTTATAAATTATATTTCTCACGCTCCACGTGTTCCTTAATTCAGGTGTTTTCGTAACAGGCTACATGGGAAATCAATTCCGGATCCATTTGAGATGTACTACGTACTTTTACCCACGTCCCTGTGTTCCTTAATCCATACGTTTCTACACTTTAAAAAATAGATTGTAAGATTTGTAATATCTAAGATAGTGCAAATATTTATTGCAATCGTTACTATGTGGATGTTAGAGAAGGAGAGGAAAGATAGCGGCCGGGGCAGTAGACGGAAAGAATGTGCGGATAGAGAGTGAAATAGTGAGCGAAGAGGTGGATGGAAATAAAAAAAAAGTACAGTGAGGAAGAAGGCGGAAGAAAGAGGAATGGAGGAAAGAAAGAGGAAAAGTCAGTAAGTGTGAAAAGTGAGAAAAGAAGGGTGAAAAGAAAAAAGTGAAGAAACGAGGTTAGGAAGGACATGAAGGACGAGGGGAAGAAAGACGAGAGGAGAGGAGGGGAAGGCAGAAAGCAAGAAAGGCTCGAGGCGGCAGCGGAAAAAGGCGGAAAAAGACGAAGGAGGCCGAGTTGAGAGCGCGGAGCGGAAGAAAGGCGTGGAACGACGGAAAGCCCCGAGCCGAGAGAGCCGAGGGAGGTCGAGAGAGACGGTGTAGAAGGCGCGAAAGAAAACGGCGGAGAAGGAGAGAAGAGAGGAATGGCCTAAGCCGAAGGTGATGGGAACCGAGGGCGACCGAGCCGTGTTAGGCGAGGAAGCCCGAAGATGAACGAAGGCAGCGGGAGAAAGGATGGATAGGGGGAGTAAAAGGCCCGAGCCGGAACCGGAAACAGCCCAGGGGAACCGAGTCGAGCAGCAGAGGAACCACGAGGACGGGAGAAAGTATACGGAAAGACCCGAGCGGACCAGCGGCGAGCGAGCCATAGCAGCGACGGGCGACAGGTGGAAGCCGAAGAAAAAGAGAGGAGAGTGGCCAAAAAGAAGAAGGCGCAAGAGAGGAGTGAGGAGGAGAGATCACGGAAGATGAGATGGAGGATAGCGGCGAGAAAGACGGAAGAGATGAAGGAGAAACGAAGAAGAAGAGCGGAGCAGAGATAGAGATAGAGATAGAGATAGAGATAGAGATAGAGATAGAGATAGAGATAGAGATAGAGATAGAGATAGAGATAGAGATAGAGATAGAGATAGAGATAGAGATAGAGATAGAGATAGAGATAGAGATAGAGATAGAGATAGAGATAGAGATAGAGATAGAGATAGAGATAGAGATAGAGATAGAGATAGAGATAGAGATAGAGATAGAGATAGAGATAGAGATAGAGATAGAGATAGAGATAGAGATAGAGATAGAGATAGAGATAGAGATAGAGATAGAGATAGAGATAGAGATAGAGATAGAGATAGAGATAGAGATAGAGATAGAGATAGAGATAGAGATAGAGATAGAGATAGAGATAGAGATAGAGATAGAGATAGAGGAAAAACATGATATTGAGAGGAGAGGTGGATGTAAAAGAGATTGGAATACAGGAGTTGAAAGAGCTGATACAGGAAGGGCTGGGAAAGGAAAAGGAAATTGAGAAGATAGTGAAGAAGAAGCGAATCGGTGGAGAAGGGATGGTGATAGTGGAGATGAAGGAGGAGAAGGACAAGAAAGAACTATGGGAAAGGAGACGAAAGATGGAAGCGGCCGGAGCAGAAGTGTTTGAGGATTTAACATGGTGGGAGAGAAAGACAAGATACAAATTGAGGGGAAAGACAGAGGAAGAAAGAAGGAAAGGCATGAGAGTGTTGATAAAGAAACGAAAGCTGATAGTGGTCGGAAGAGAAATAGAGTTTGACGAGAGAATGGAGAGATGGATGGAGGAAGCAGGAGAGGAGAACGACAACGGAGCCAGCCCAAGGGACGAATCGAGCGAGAATTGAGAAGAGAGAAGAAGAAAAGAAAGAGAATGTAAAAAATGTTAATAGATTGTATAGAGGCAAAGGGAAGACGAGAAGGGAATTGTAACAAGGGAGCGATGAAAACCTACATACATACATACATACATACATACATACATACTATGTGGATGACTGTGTACAACGAGCAATCGTGTATTTGCACATGATATTGTTCCCGCCACTGTTCAGTTATTGTAGAGATGAATTACTAATGCTTACTATATAGAAAATATTCACTACAATCGCAGATATTCTCGAATCCAAACATCGCATTATACTTCTTTCAGGACATTATTAGTCACTGAATACTAATGATTATATGCACAGATATTAGCTGAAACACTCCACGTAGTAATTAATAAACACTATGTAGAATCTGCAGGTATCAATGGCAGTGATCTGCAGTGTTATGGATATTAATTTTGATATAAAGTTAGTTTCATTATTTTAATATCATGATAATATTTCATATCACAGTAGCAATTGGAATATAAAGATTTAATAAGTGGGATTACCGATTGTATATTATACTGTATGGAACTTGTATGTCAACTCGGTTAGAGGTTTTGAAACAGATGGCCAACCGAAAACTGCCATCGTCACAGTGACAGATCGAAAAACAACTGACTATAAAAAAAAATATGTTACTGCCTACAGATGACAATCAAAAGAGGTTATAATACAAATGTGGTGTTGTTGCGAGTTATTCCAAAATATATCATCACGATTTTATTGCCAAAATAAAGATTCCAAGGCAAATGAGAATATTCTAGTCTTTTATGAAATATAAAGGGTAAATACAATATTTGACATAGTCAAGAACTGTCGACATTAATTAACAGGTGGCAGCGCGGTATATAACATACTCTCAAAATTGAGCGGCAGTCATGAATGACCTTGACATTTTATTATAATAGGATAATTGCATGGCGCCATTCGTTCGTACTAACTTTACCACGAGTCAAACATGAAACGAACAAAACAAAGATAAGCTTCGCGATTACTTTAATGTATCTGTTTAATGTAAAGTAAATCTTTTTTAGTTCTTTTAAAATGTAAACCTACTTATTATTCAATCGATTTCAAAATTAAGTATGAAAGGTCGAAGTGGACAGTGTAAGACGACATCCGAGAGAGGATGCGTAGCTGGCTCTGTCGCTGTTGGCACTCGAGGGTTCTCGACCTTTCCTGGCTCCTCCTCAGCAAACTCTCCCGGTTTCTGCTACTTCCGCACTTCTCATTCACCACGGCAACTATGTGCCAGCTTTCTCCTCGATTCGAGTTAAGATGCAAGGGGCGGGTGGAGCGCGGGAGGGGGATTGGGGAGGGGGCTCTTACAAATTTATACCGTGTTTTTGGGACTTGGCACGGAACAGCGTCTCGAGCGCTTGACACGACCAAGGACGATTATCCTGTGTACGAGGATCGACCTCCATGCTTTCCCGCTGCGTTCTATTCCTTGCCAAGTCTGACTTTCCCCAAAGGATGCGGAGTTCCGGTCGGCCGAGCCAATTGAACTATGGGAGGGGGAGAAGGAGAGGGGTCAGAAATATGACCCGATAACAAGATAGGAAGAAACGGGAAAAAGGGACTTTAAGGTCGAACTATTGACAATACCTTCGAGTATCAAACCGGAACTGTAATCGTTCACATGCTGTATTTGAGGTTTGTCCCACATAAAAAAGTACACATTAAGATTAGATGAATTGATTTCAGTAATGTCTGCACTTTTTTAAGTTAAAGAACTGCGCACAGGGTAAAAGTAGTGAATATGGTCCGCTGTTTTTCCATGGCATTTCCACCTTATGTGGGGTTTCCAAGTTCCTCATTTTTGTCCTACTCATATCCGAATATTGGGGCGCATATGGCCAAATCTCGGAACCAAGTCTCAGCCAAATCTCGGAACCTCTGTTCTGCATAAAACGTGCCGCTCCGGTTGGAATGTCACTCTAGGTTTCTTAACTTGTCTCTTTAGAAATGGCTCGGCGATTGTCAAGCTTTTCAAGAAGGTACAAGAAGGTAACAATTGGCCATGTCACCCGACCAGTATTATTACCTGGAATTACTGGAATTATGTACTTTCACGGTATTGGGAGGCCAAGGATGCAGAGAAGCGAAGACAGTTAGCGCCCAAAGGGCAATAAGTATTTCGGTCTACCGGATTGCGATGCATTTGTCGGACTTGCCTCCGGATTGTCTATCTCCGAACTCTCCCTCAATGCTGACTCTGTCGCTCTCTGACGCGATCTCTTTGTCTCATACCGTTTCACAACCAGAATCGTGTGCGAATTCAACGGGCACTGAAATGAAATTCCGCGGGAGTTGGGTATAGAGAGTGCCGTAGAGGCACATGCCTGAAGGAGCATACCGAAGCGCGCGAGTTTCGAAGCCAGCGGCACAAAGCTCTTTGCCCGACGAAGGAACGTGATTACGGGACCGTAACGCTATCACCGGAAGAAGAAGCAAAAGGGAAGCGGAAGAGAAGGCGTCGCAGCAGGCCAATCACACTTCGGCGGGAAAATACACTTTTTACGGCCCTGGAATTGGAATATTTTTGGAAATTTTTTGTAGGATATCGTATGGTGCTCCATCTGGTTCGCCTTTTGTTGCATGTTTTGTAATGAGGCCCGGACTAATATGAACTACGACAAGTGGTGAGAAGAAGCCTTTGCTCCTCTGGTATACTCTCGGCAGAGTATACTAGAGGTTTCCCACATATGACACGTGTTACACGTGAGAGCGGTGGATTCGAAAGGTTCCAAGGCGCCAGCATATCAAGCTAAATTACTAGATTACATCGATATATCTACCATATAATTATTCGTATTAATTATTTCCATGTGGAATTAGACGGTTACCTCACCAACGCCTTCCAAGGAGCTTCCTATCAGCGGTTAGGTACCCTACAATGATTATTTTCGAACGAGAGTGGATAAATTGGTCGCGGAGTAAGTCCAGAGCAATTCGAAGCAACGATCTCTTAATACCGTCTCTCTGCGTCGGAAAGTTGATACCTATCCATAGTTTCGGGATAGGCATTTGTCAAGCCGCCATTGGCTAAAGGGTATAATAAATCGGATATAAATAGAAAATAATGTATCAGTTGAACCGGTGCAGTTGTCTAGTGGGTTTAGTGTGTTCGCCTCTAAACCTAAGCATCGTGAGGTCGACGGTTTGATTCCTGGTTCTCGTATTTTCGCTGAGAATAAAAATATGGATGGGACGAAGCTTCAGATCTATACATCAGCCACTCACACCTTGGTAATCCCAAGTGTGAGTGCCGGATGTGTATAGCTGTAATCCACGTTCATACTCTCGGTGAAATGCGACGAAGTTCCGACGCCGGGAATCGAACCTGAGACCGGGCTGTATCGGCATAGGTTTTCCGCAGTTTCCCTATGCTTATAGCAGAAATGCCATAGTAAACGCGGTACAGAGGGGGAAGTCGGCTGCGAACGTAAGTGGGGATGAATACTGGTATAAGAAGAGTAAGGGCAAATGTAAAAGGTTGAAAAAACCATACGCGGAAATAAATGTAAAAAAAAATGTACCAGCCGCTTCGATGAGAGATCCTGCTGTTCTCCTCGTCCTCTTTCTTTTTCCCCTCTGCGTACATTTATAACACAGGACCTGAAGGATTTAATTCAAATAATTCGTCCCACTACAAATTGCCCTGCAAGAGGGTAAAACCGATGTTTCGAACTAATCAGACGACGTCCAACTCCGTAGCGCAATTGCAAATGGAAGAAGAGAGGGAGCAAAGTGCGAAGTGATGGAAGCTCGAGCGGGACGAAAGACGAGAGGACCGGCACGAGCTTCGCTACGTCCCGACCCATTTCTAACCCTTGCCAACCCCCAGCGCACGCTTTACAACTCACCGATGGAGAATACCGCGCCAGATCCGCAACCTAACACAGTAACACTTTCTACTCCTCTGCGTCGCGGCAGCGGCCTCTGGTATCGTGAAATCTACTGGTCGACCTGCCAAGTCCCCTGCAACTCGGTTCCTCTTCATCCACTCCTTCTATACCTCGCACACACTTTTGCATTGCCATCTTGTTCTTAACGGTCTCCACCTTGACGCCCTCACGTTTTGTCTCGTCCATCGACGTTTCCACATACATTTAGAGTGGGGCCGGATTAGGGCCTTATTAGGACCTTATGGAACGCTCTAAAAGGACTAGCAGGGAAACATTCGTCATCAATAGATATTGTATTTATGTCTTGATACTAGTGTGAAATTATTGTGACAGGAAAATTGAAGGAGTCTCCTCGACGTCAAAGCTTCACTCGACTCCTCGAACGTTACCGTCTAAATGCGGAAAAGCGCGAATTATAATCGTCGCTTTTTCAATGTAAGTCGTGTTATATTTTTGTATGCCTGTATATTCAGAATTTAATTGTACCCTATAAGTAGAAACTTCGGGAGCGTAAGTTGGATACCTCCCTACCTGCCCGAGTACCTGCCCACCGTCCCTTTCCCTACAGAACTTTACCTTTCCGAGCGTCGTTACGCATCGCGTATGGGGATACGTATGGCCGCAAAAATTACCGTAATTTAAGCGTGCCGAAATATTATATTCACTGTATTCCGCTGCTCCAGCCATAATTTGAAACCGAATTCTTAATTTGAATATCCCGGGTAGAAATTCTGCTACGGCCCCAATACGGGCATTATCAGGCTTGCCGTAGTGCCTCATCAGGTTATAGTACGGCAGCCTGAGAAGGGCCTTACATGAAATGTAACGCAGTGGTTGATATGGCCGTGAACAGGCTGCCTGATCACGGCCTTATCAGAGTGCCTGATTACCCCGTGAGTAGTTTATAATAAATATATTTGATTTATTAGCGTTATTTTATCGGACATGTGAATTTTTTATATTTTTCGTATTAAATTAACTAATTACTACAATGTGAATCATGGAAAAATTAATTTTGATTTCATTCATGATCGGACTCGAACCAGCGACCTTGCCAATGGGGACTGGCAAGGTCGCTGGGGAAGAAGTATGTACACGACTATATATACTTTTACAGTGCCAGTACACATGCATTCCCGGCCAAAAATGAAATTCAGTGACAATTTTGAACAATTTCTAATGAGATAAGAATTGGAAAAATCAACCATGTGAACGATACTAGGAACAGTGATTTTGGATAACAATAATGTAAAAAAAATTATAATAAATAGAAAAATACGTGTTCAACAAATAATCAGGAAATTTTTTTTTAATTATCAAATCGTTTGAATTATTTAAGTTATTTATTAACTTATTAATTATTTATTCATCCAAAGTTCGTTGCAAGATTTGGTAAACATTTTTTTCCAATGAAAGAAAATTCTATAAAAAATTCATATTGACTCTAAAAAAATGTAAGAATTTATTTGAAATTAGGAAAAAAAGGTTCTGTGATTTTTTCTAAAAATTTATTTTTAAAATACGTTAGTAATGATTTTTTTTGGAAATTTCATTATCCAAAATCAATGTTCTTGGCACATTTAATACTGTTCGTTTTGACGTGTTACGAAGTACTGAAATTTATATGAAATTTAATTTTCGGTTCAAAATGTATCGACAAAGCATTCTTCAATTGTGATGTATACACTATGCAAAGTTAAATGTATAGTTTTCGTGTAAATTCGGTTCGTCAGCCCATGAAATTTGAAATATTCAAAGATTTTAATGTTGTATATTGTGATGTTCACATCATCTAGTGCTTAAAAATTGGTTATCAATCGTTAGCTGACAACTGCGAATGGAATACTATTCAACCACAGTGAAATAAGATGTTCAGAATACTGTAGAAATATCTTGAGTTAACAAAATTATTCTGAAGCAGTATGGCAGACCTGATAACGCTCCTACTATGGCCGGGGCCGAATATTCACTCAATTCCTTTACCATCGATTAACAAGAACTACCCAATCAATGCCTGATCTGGATCTGAACTTACTAGCCGTAGGCCAGTCTGGTCATGCAGACCGTGTGTATTCCCGACTCGGCGCAGGTAAGGCTTTCCATAAATTCCATAAAACGGCAAGCTTTACCGTTTCCTCATCACGACCTGATCAGTCGTATACCTGATCAAATACCCGGCATACCTGATCAAATTTCTATGCGGGTTGTTTTAATTTATTTAAAACTTTCTCAACCGATGTTCACAGTAGCGAGACATCGACTTGCGCTGGCCGACCTGGCAACGCTGGAGCAGATGGCACTTTATTCGTATAGACTCCTTCAAAAAAGTCGCAAATAAATCGACGATCTCCTGACCTGGCTCCGCTGTCCTATCTTCAAGATTCATAGCGCTTGGAAGCCCTGCATCCCTCAGACGTTCTCTGACGAAACCCCAAAATTTGTTCGCATCAATAGTGATGTCATTTTCAGGAGAGGCGATGTAGTTTTTATAATACTTATTTATTTCGAAGCATTGAATAGTTCCTGCGATAATAGTTCCTGCGATAATCTGTCCACATGCACTAACTCTGCATTGTGTCCGATCCCCTGCGAACTCTGGGTAGTCTGAAATTTATCCGAAAGTGTACGAACCTCCCCACATACTTCATCTATTCTGGTTAGACTTCCAATATTAGAACTCACGAAAATTTGCACACTCTGTAGATCATCGTTCAATTTAGGTATTTCCTGCTGCATCGCAGTGGTTGACTTGAGGGATCATGCTGCTACAGCTTCAGCTGCATGGTAGCAACCTCTTCTCCGCGTACGCTCTACTCCATCGATATTTTATTAACGGATTTAATAACATTCGGTAAGGCTCGGCTAGACTGCGTGCAGGATCCGCAATAAAATGTTAATTACCTGTCAGACTTTAGCTGCTATACACTCATTTCGTTTGCTAGTAAACCCGCGCAGCGAGAGTGAAATTGATGGTTACACCCATCGCAAGCAAACTTCTCCTATTCATCACTTGAACCACAATTACGACAACAACCTTCGCTTTCTATTTCGATAGAGACACTATTGTCCAATGCCATGTTCACTCAGTTAACCTCGAGGTGATAGCCGTTTGGTGGCCACGGTTAACCTCACGTTCACGGCTCTGCGATAAATCCTGTCCGATTTTGCAGGAACCGCCGAGCCCGTTTGGATCAGAATAACCAATTTGTAGGGTATACATTTTCAGTCCGATTTGCTAATTAATGAGCTGTTGTTCGATTTCTCCAAGGCGTTCGTTGTGACGTGAGTTGTCCGTTGGTTCGCGTCTTACCTGTGTAGACGCTCTCACCCCGTGTATGATCGGGATGGAAATCGCTCCGCGTCGGGGGCAGCTCCGGGCGGGGGTGCCGCAGGGTTCCGTGCTCGGGCCTCTATTATTCTCGGTCTTCCTGGGTGGTTTCGGGGCCTCTCTCTCTCTCTCTCGAGTTGCAGTTAGAGCTTTTATGCTGATGTCTTACAGATCTATCTGTCGTGCTCTCATGCCGAGATTGAGAAAGAGGTGGGGGCCTATTTTCGAGTCACTCGCTTCGAGAAGCGTATAAGTTTAACGTATACGGTTATACGTAAAACGTATACGCTTCTCGAAGCGAATGACTCGAAAATAGCCCCCGTGGTCCACGAGTGGGCAGGCTCGTGTAGTCTGCGACTGAATTCGGCAAAAACCAATCCCATTATGATCGCGTTGGCGCATTACGAACGTTCTGCGCGAGGCTGAGCTTCCGTATATCTGTGTCGGGGGAGGTCATTCTACTATCCGATTCGGTGTCGTGCCTCGGTGTGACGATCGGGAGCACCTTGTCGTGGCGCGAGCACTTTGTTCGTGTCTCCCGTAGGATAAATAGCATTGTGTGTCGGCTTAGTACGTGCCGAAGTCGGTTGTCTCGGGAGGTTCGGCGGGTGCTGGTGAGGTTGTTGGTGTTGCCCCCACATCGACTACTGCTGTCTTCTCTTCACCGATGTCACCCAGGAACTCGACCTTATCTTGCAGAGAGCCTTAAGTCGGGGTGTGCGCTTGATTTTCAATGTGCGGTGCGACGAGCACATCACGCCGTTTTCTCGGGAGCTTGGGTGGTTCAAGATAGCGCAGCGCCGGCTATTTTTTCTGGGGTCGCTGATCTTCACAATTCGCTTGCGGGGGGCAACGCGCCCGTTTACCCCTGCTGCTGTGTACGGCACTCGGCGGTTGCGTCATGAGCTTGATTGTCTGGTGCTGGCTTTCCGCACGGAGTGCTACCGAAATTCGTTCACGGTGTCGGCCTGCACGCTCTGAAACGCTTTGCCTATTGAGCTGAGGCAGAGGACGTCGCTGGTGGCCTTTAAGACGGCTTTTCAGGCGTCTCTTCTGGCCGTGATGGGGGACGGGGGTGTTGCGTGTCGGAGGTGTTTGGTTGCCTTCACATTATCCTTTATCGCGCTTAGTCACACAATCCTTTGTCGCGCTCACTCTCCGCTCGTTACGCTGGTGCTTATTCTTGTTTTTCTGCATTTATTGTTTGATTATATCTTTTTTTTGTTCTTTATTCTTACATCCGTTTCATCTTCTATTTTCTTTACTGTTATATCTTTCGATTTGTTCTTCTGTGTTATATACTTTTATGTTTATTTTTTTTTTTTTCTACATAATTATCGTAATAAATATATACAGATCTACATAAATCTGATTACAACCACTTGGCTTATGTGATGTCATTTATTTAAGATTTTTTTAAAGATTGTTACGATTAACATATTTTTTCACAGATAACAAATTGTACGTACTTGGCGTACCGTTTTCATAAAAAAATGTGACGTTTCATTAGACGCTTCGCGCTGCCGCCACGGATGTATGTAATTTTGCGTGAAAAATTGGTTTATTGGAAAATTCCTTGGTATGGTATTTTACTTTCGAGCGGTTGGATTTTTCTGTAATAGCAGCAGGGTAAGCTGGACGCGGAGATAAAATCAAAACTATTTTACGAAACTATTGCGAGCGCGCGAAGAAAAAAAAAATTGAAATTTTCTTATCGCTTCCTCATAAAAGTTGAACATCGAAATTATCATATCACTTTCCCATAATGTTCCTTTATTCACAAAGTTTCTTCTATGAGAAAGCATGCGAAAAAAATGATTTTAAATTGTAAAAGTATCGATCGGATCCCCGAGTTAAATACACAAAAATAAAATAAAACAGAACATTTTAGGCCGAACGGCTAAAATTGCTTCGACTTATTTTTCGAGATGATTAAAATATTATTTGAACGACACACACCGGGTAACACCAAGAATAAATATAATGGGTGGCGGCTCTCACGGCAATTTATTAAACAAATTTTGTATGATTCTCTTGCTGAACAATAATGATAATAATTTCTTTCAAAATAGCCGATAAAATCCAAGTAACACAAAGCGATTCAAGTCAATGAACAGTAGTCATACTGAGTTACAAAAAAAAGAATATTAACTCCTTCACTCCTCATACACAAACAAAAACAAACAAAAAAATTATATCAATACAAAAATAAGAATATCACCCACTCTCGACACGTTATAAATTAAATTATACAGGCAATAAGAAATCCCGGTCTGGATACCGTATGCGATCGGATCCGGGATCGCAGTCGAATATACACATATATTAATGACAAAAATGAGTCGAATAATCAATTTTGGGGTTTTACTGAACTTACAAACTCTGAAGCTTCCGCGTTGGCTCATTCTTTATCCCCGGGGCTCTCAGGGTTGGCGTGGATAGATAAAATCGTTCAAGATTGCCTGGCCAAGCTCGATCGAAGGTTTCAGACACGAGACCGCTCGCTATTCCTTCCTTGATTGTCGTAAATACACAAGACCCTGTTGACTCCTCGACGTCCCCGGGGAGAAAGAGGCCGACTCTACGCGTAAGTCTCGCACCTGTGCGTGCCCACATCGATACACTATCGATATTCGATCACTTCTATTGTTTCGACCTTTTTGTCGTACGAGAGTCTCTGGACTCGAAATTTTTAATGTGAAATTATCTCCTTACAAGCATTTTCTGTATGCTTGGATGCCCCATAGAGGAAGCTTCGCGAATAAAGGAACGTAACGAGCAAGCGATATGAAAATTATAATGGTCTACGTTCATAAGGGAGCGATATAAAAACTCCGATTTTCAACTTTTTTATGATTTTTTATCGTGTAGGTTTTTAGCAATGCATTCACAAAGTCATGCAACTTATCCTTAAAAATGACGAAACCTATCAACAAGAATATAAAGTAGTAATATAAAGTAGTCCTTCGTTAGTTTCGGTTCGATTGGAGTAAATACAATAGCAAAGGAAAGGGATTCGTCTCTTCAACACACGATCGTGTCCACAGTAACACTGACAGGTTCCACGATGATCAGGATTAAGCATCTGCGGGGGTGTTGTTTCATTTTTTTTTTTTTTTTTTTTATTCTGAAAGAAAATGGAACGCGTATCACACAAGAGAAAAAGGCGTAAACCGAACGGTACAGCCAGTGACAGTTCCATTGGAGCGAAAACCTGTACGTGTCACGCAGAGAGAGTAGGGTGTTTGTGAGTATACATACTCTGTAAGCGAAAGGGCAAGAGAATTCGAGCGAGCTAGACAAAGATAGGCGGATAGAGAAGGCGGAGAGATTACGATTCTCCATTTCGTTTTATTGTTTCCTTCTTTTTCGTCTTTTTTGTTTTTCTCACCTATCTTGCGAGTGCGCGAGGCAGCTCTCTCAGCACGTCGACATAATATTTCACTCGCTGGTGCAAGAGCTCTACGTCGTAACGAGTTCAGAGTTATCCGTAACTTTGTAGAATAGACCCTCACGGTTCGGGATGTTGGATGTGACGCACGATGAAAAAGAGTTAATTGAATGGACGAAGAAAGAACTCCTGTATATTGAAGAATGGGGTCGATGGATCGCTCTAGGACATATTTTCTCTTGCTTTAGCTCTTTTTTTTTTATTAATATACTCCTTGCTTTGTTTTCATAATTTCTTATGCAAAAGTTTTTGCATCAGGAGGTGCTTCGGACAAAATGGACCCGTATGGAAATACAACGAAATTTTGAAAACGTTAACTTTGAGTCTCCATTGTGACGGTCTACTCTCTCACAGACCTATTTGGTTTATAAAACAAAATTGGGCCCGGAGGGCAGAGAAGAGGGTAAATAGGGTCACCCTACATATGCGGTGCAAACTGGACACATCACAACATTTCATGAAATGTGAAGAATTTTAAGTTTGTATTCAAACGTGGTCTCAATCAACTTTTGACTAGAATATACGGTCGATAATCTCCATTCATTCTATGCAATATTATTTTTAATATTTTAAGAATACATGCTTTATCAGGATGATCATTTAAAAATACAGCACGTAAGTCGTGAATTTTTAAGAATTTACATTTATTGATTTCTGATAAACTTTGTAGGAATTTGTTTTGGTATTTGCATATTTTTTTTTGTTATTTAGTCCACACACACCAAGTGCAGCATATTCATTTTGCGTCTTGAAAAACAGTTAATATTAAAGAGATAAAAGTCTCCGATCGCCCAGCTTGTCCATTTTGCCTGACTATCATGCAAATGACTTGTTTTCTGGCACATCATATATGGGCTCCTTCAATCCAGATATTCGAGTCAACATTCATTTTTGTAGCTTCTAGGAAAATTGTACTAAAGTCGCCGCAACGGTTTATCAAGCTTGGGAAAAAATAAAAATTAATAAAATAAACAAAGCCTCAATGATCAAAAGAATGTGACAAATAAACTGCAGGAGTTTGTCAGTTGCAGACAATTCAGTGGAGAGCCCGAGCCACCTTGGGAAATTATACCATATGAATATTCAGAAGTAACCGCGCCAAGTGTAAAGAGACGAGTCTAACGAGAGCCAGCGAAAGTGTGTATGTCGCGTGTATGTGTGTGTGTGTATGTATGTATGTATGTATGTATGTATGTATGTATGTATGTATGTATGTATGTATGTATGTATGTATGTATGTATGTCTGTATGTATGTATGCATGTATGTATGTATGTATGTATGTATGTACGTATGTATGTATGTATGTGTGTGTATGTATGTATGTATGTATGTATATATGTATGTATGTATGTATGTATGTATGTATGTATGTATGTATGTATGTATGTATGTATGAGAAGCTACTCAGATTATTAGGAGTAGCCGGACAGTCTGAGAGGTCTGATGGTATCCGTTTTGCCAAGTTCCGTGTGTCTGACCGCTAATGCCGTAACCACTTGGCAAGGCTCGCCAGGGACCGAGTGATACTCGTGGCGTCTCCTCCACGCGTCTACCCTGCGGTTCAGGCTCCACAAATTACTTCGCTTTGCCTAATTAAGACATTCTTCAGAAAAGGACGGAGCACGAGTGAAATATAAGATTACAAAAGAAAAAAAAAAAATCAGGCATTTCCTCTCATGTACTCCATGGTCAGGATTTGTCATAAAAAAATTTCACGATGGTTTAAAGTTTTTGGAAGCGTCGAAATGGGAGGGTGTCAAGAAGAATGCAAAGGAACGAAACATTTGTTTTCGAGTGCGAAGAATAAATAAAAATTTTACTTCAAAGGAATCTTCAGTAAATTCAGAATTGCCAGTGTTCGTCGTACCGCGGGGCGTTTCATCGCTCTCGCGACAGTACTTTTGTTCGTCGTCGTCCACCGCCGCACAGCAGCCAGCCACCTTCCCCGGCCCGCCGGTTCTATGCTAAAATCTTGGCGTAATTGTTATGCAAACCTGCGCTGAATAATGCAGCTCGCGATATTCATACGCAACGACTCGTGCCAGGGCCTCCCTGGGCCTCGTGTGCCAGCATCGCAAAAGCAGAACCAGCGGTGGTAGAGGAGAACGCCAAGCCCCGTAGCCCGCTCGACCACGAAGACCCCCTCTGTACGGGGGCTCCGTCGCCCGTATCAAAATAATTTTATAGTCCGTTTTAATAATTAATAAAGTCACCCTGGACGCCGCGGGGCTCCTCGAAAGACTCCTGAAATGCAGGCAGCTATGCACGCGGAGGCCTCTTATATATCTTTTACTGTGTGTAGGTAACGCGCCGGAGGGTAAAGAAAAAGGTGGATGGTATGTAGAGGAGCGTGGGTGGAGTCAAGGGAAAAAGTTGCGGGAGTTGGCTCTCTTGGTGACGTTATTAATTTTCCGCTTCTATTTCGCCACCGTCGTCGTTGCCGCCGCCGCAGGGTTATCGGAAAAACCTCAGTTACTTGCGCGGGGAGCTTTACCCGCGCGCCACGTCCGGTTTATCCCGTTCCACTAAGGCGCGAGATTCCTCGACGGAATTTTCACTCTCCCTCTGGCTTCGAATCCGGACGCTCGAGGTACCCTCACGAGCGACCGAACAAACCCTCTCGGTTTTCTCACACTCGTTCGCCATTATAGTGTGGGGGTTAGCCTCAATTCCCTTTCTTTTCCTCTTGCTCTTACTTGGCCAACCATCCCGCTCGTGCTCACCTACGACCTCGACGAATAAAAATGGCAGCGACTGGCGGAAAAAGAAATCGTCCCACACAGGAAATCACGGTACCTGTCAGCCATCCACGTCCCAAAGTTGAAAGCGACAGATTTCACCCTTAGGCTCTCTTCTGCTTCTTCGTATATATATATATATATATATATATATATATATATATATATATATATATTTTTCTACATCAATTCTCACTAGCGTGACAGTAACTGGGATAAATTTTCGTCGCGAGATCTGTAGACTAGTTTCAATCTTTGATATCATATTAAACTTACGATTTTATTACACACGGATGACGGCGCACTAATTAAGTGAAATATGGTATGAGACATTAAAGTTTTACAAATACGAGCATGCGCCACCCTAATTAGTCGGGCTTCATTATACGAAACTCTGCCGTCTAGGCGGATACACTGTAGGGCGCGGAGGCACGGTTGATGAGAACAAAGGGGAAAGAGCGAGGGGTTTGAAGATAATAGACCTTCATTATTAATTATTGAACAATAGACCTTATCCGAGAAGTGGGTATTAAATGGTCAATCTGTTCCCTATTTAAAAAATTCTTCACCCCAAATGTATCATAATAATCGAAAGTGTTATTGTCTATTTACTCGCTCGCTGATGGGCTTTCACCTGAGGTTGAAGCTGAAAGCTCTTTCCGAGAAACTTTAACCGCGACGAAACACACAAAAAAAAGTATTTTGTCGACAATGGTCAATGCCCGGCCTGACTTTGGGCAAAACTGATAGTGGATTCGTGTTCATACAAAATATTTCTTGGGACAATTTCATTTTTCGTCAAGAAATTCTTTATTATGATTTTGATACGTTTTTCTTCGCTCTTTATCGGATCTATATAGCGATTCTGTAACTCCGCCAGCTACCCTATATCTTATACTTTTTCCCGTAACCCTCGGGATTTTTCGCAATTCCATCGGGAAACTGGCATGTCGCCCTATTAATATACCGAACGAATCTGACAATTAATTTCCCTCTGACTCAATATTCGATACCGAAATCCACGTTCGAGGCAAACAAAATAAATTATCACTGCCTCATGGAGGTAGCTTAGTTTATATAAATCAGAAAAAAATCTAAATTTTTTTTTTTTGAAAACGCGTTCAGAATGTTCCAACACATCCACGGTCTTACATACAGGTCTGGAAACGACGGCCGTTTTCCATAGGCGAAAGTGGGCCGCCTAGTGTACAAACTTTTTTTACTAATCGCTACCACCTTGCGGCGCTGTGGTCGGGGTATGTTGCTGGACTAACCTAAACCGCACAGTTCTGTCTTCGCGTTTCGTGTAAAATCGTGCGTGTAAAAATTTAAAAAATTCTCATTGACATATTGATAGTACGAAAATGACGAAATCCTGTGTGGTACCTCACTGCAAAACAGGGTACAAATCAAATAAAATGCGCTGTGAGCAAGATCGAGACATATGATTGTCTCTTTCGCACTCGACATCCCCTTTCCGATGCGCACCATAAGGTCGAAAATTGAAGCTGCGAAAACTGGACACTAAGCGACCCATCACCCACCACCGTCGTTTCCAGACCTGTGTGTAAGACCGTGAATACATCTGAAAATCATATTTGGTATGCGTGTGCGTGCAATCAAAACTCTTGTAACTCGAGAACGACTTGAGCTATCAAGTTGTAATTTCTGAGTTCGGTAGATGGGTCAATCGTCAATGTTTGGTTCAGTTCGGAGCAAAATACATTCTGACAAAAAAAATGTTACGTGTTCTGGAATTTTGCTGAAGAAATTCTGTTCCCACCCTAGGCCTTACCATTTTAGAGCTATCAGGCCGAGAAGTTTGTTTGGTCTGCAATAAAAATTACACTCAGTTAGCCAGAAAAATTATCTTATCACGTCACTCGAATGAGATAAAATCAAACCATTAGTTATAAAAAATATGCATCGAGTGATATATGATCACAGAGTGAGAAATCTTAAGCGGATTTCGACTAGTAATATACGCATGATTATAGTCATACACAGTAAAAAAAAAAAGTTTGTACTTCTCACAACAACTTATTGTTCGCAAACGTCCACAATTTTTTATTTGTTAATTTTCTAGTTTTACAAACAAAAGTACAAATAAAAAATTATCGATGACATGGGAAATAAAAGGACATGTTGGTATATTCAAATAAATGACAAACGAGTTTGTCACTTATTTAACAAAATTAATTTTTACGAAATTTAGCATTCAGATTTCACGAATTTATTTTTTATTGTGTACCCAGTTTTAATCTCGCAGTGGTATGACACCTACGTAGATAAGATTTAATGACAACCAATTCGACGAATTGAATCTCTCGCGACTGTATCCATTTTTTTTTCTCCAGCCCATTCACCGCTATTCAATTACATAACTTCGTCCTTTTCCGTCCCGATCCTCAAAGTCCGGGACGAGCTCTGTTCTAACCTCGAGCCACGATAATACGGATAGTGTGGCCTCGTGGATCCTTCATGAAAGATGTAGAAAATTACGGCAGTAGACTGTGTTGCAAAGAAAAGAGAGAGCCTCTCGAGTGAGGTAGAAGTAAGGTATCTTCTTTATCTCTCGAAGAATAATGCAAACATTCAAAGATGGAGCCTCGTACGTGTGCAAAACCCACGCTCCAGAACGTAACAGAGGAAGCCCGAGCATTCCCTTAATTTAATAATTCTCATTTAATCTGTACAACCTACCCCAAAGGTTTTTGCAAGGTTAAACTGTATACAGTTAAACGTTTCAAAAGTTAATATATTTTTTTTTTTTTGAATGTATGCTGCGTTACCGTCGAAACTTCATCTTAGCTGATGCGAAGGTATTTTAACACTCGGCCTGTTACGGTTTGTAAAAAAAATATCTTACAGTCAAAACTCGAATTTCAATACAGCCTGTGGGTAATATGGACGAATGTTTCCATCATTGAAATCGATAGTCGCTCGAACGGGAGCGAATCTCCCGATAGTGCCGTTGTGGGAGTAGCATACAGGGCCAGTATTGGCACGGGGTCGGCCAGTGTTCGCCGAACGTTCGGCGAATACCGTTCCTGTGAGTCACTACTACTAGGGTGGCGCGCATGTCCGAAGCGTCACGACATCGATTTGCGAAGAACAGATTACCTCTTAGCCTCTTTCTCTCTGGGGACGTCGCGCACAAAGGACGCTTTGCATGTGGTATGCAGCGGAGTACAAGGAGCTTAGCGAGACGCTCGCGTCTTGAACTCTTCAGATCGGACGTCGTCAGGGGATTTCTTGAAATTAATGTTATCGGACAAGTATCGAAGATTCTGCGAGCCCCAGAGTTAAAAAAAAAGAGCCATCGAGAATAAGATAAATTCTCTATTGTCAATATTTATTTTTGTACACGTGACTAAATAAAAATATTGCAATTTTACTAAAAATTAATTTTGTTCTAATTATGGAATATGCGTTGAGTATTAGATTGAACGATTATGAGTGGTTATTGGATCGAGTAATTGTTATATAAAAAACTGGACTAATATTAACGTAAGCGACTCTAATCGATAAACTGCATAAAATGTCGCAAATTACTATTATTTATTATTGTCGAGCAAGTCGGAAGAGGAATATTTGTATTATTTGACTATACGACTGGGAAAAAAGGTAACATTTCGTGATTATTATTTACGATACTCGTTTCGATACACATTATTATGTATGTTCCTTGTATATAAATTATTTTGCAGCTGCTCCCAAGACACTATTCTCACTTTCCTGAAGTATACATTTTATTGCCGCTCCGAAATATTAATGGTCGGAATAGCGCAAAATTTTCAAGTTTTATACTTGATAAATGACCCGGAAAAACGTTAATGGTCTGTACGAGAGTGTCTCGTGATGGTTCTGTACATGAAACGAGGAAACCGGAGGAATACGTATCACAAGTCTAAATATAACTTGCTCGGCTATACATTTCATTATTAATCTATGTAACCGGTACAATATCTCACCGGTGTGCGATGTAGCCCCCCCGTGTTATATTTCGTCTAGCAAGAAAATGCTCACGGAGCAGAAGGATTAATTGGAGAGTAAATTAGAAACCGTCTGGGCTCAACGGGTGAAGCTCTCTCTATCCCCCCCCCCCTCTTCCCATCTCCAGTTTAATTTTGCAGTCATCCGAAACGTTAACGACCTCTCATCCACTATAGCTATAAGGTCCAGAGCCCAAAAACATTTATTTCGAATTCGAATAGTGCACACTCATGCCGTTCGGCTGTAGACACAGGTATATATACATTAAGTAGATCGTGCCATTTTGGCCTAACGTTCAGGAGGGCGTCCCAAAGGTCAAAAGAGACACGAGATCGGTGAAGGGAAAATCGAGAACTTCGTTCCCGAGGGTGAAAGCGCCGATTATCAGAGCTTCCCCACAGAATTTGGCTATCGTACAGTCGAATTCTGATTATTGTATTGATCCCCATCGGGGGAGATGCAGCTCGTTAATGGCCCGGCCGTTTCCCTGCTTCCCTCGGGACCGGAGATCGCTCAACCGTACCGCGTGAGGGAATTGATCCAGGTCACCGCGAGGCTGTCGATGAGGAATGATTTGGATAGGAGAGAATGGACGATATACCTGCAGGGATTAGGGGCACAGACACGGAAAATCGTTGAACCGCTGTGCACAAAACGATTTCTCGGTAAATTGTTTCTCGTTTGTTTTTTCTTTTACATATTCTGAACATTCAACCGTACAACCTTTACAAATTCCGAACACACCTGTACAATAAAAAGGCGAATCAGGGGCTGAAGGAATTAGATAAATTGCGCGTTGGCAATAGAAATATAAATGTATACGGTAAATAATCTCCTAAATGTATCCAATCCATACAAAACTTTGCATGGTGTCCGTACCATGCAAAACATTGTTAATAAATACAATTTCTACCAATGTATTTGTCATCAAATTATGTGTGATGATGTCTGTTGTTTTTTTTTTTTTATTTACTGCGTCATGCTGTGTAGCATAGATTACTAATCAATTCAAGCACTTTTCAAAGATCTAAAAAATTATCAATGTTAACGGTACACTTGCCACTAGAAAAAAAAAAAAAACTTTTGTTGGAACAGCAAGAATTTTGTTACGGTATTTAATGTATTTACTTGAGGGGATCTAAAATCGTATGACGGCGAGAGAAATAGAGTAAACATTTCGGAGCCAATTTTCTCCGAAATGATTTTATGAAACGAAAAAGGAATTAATGGTTCGTATTTGATTAACGTTCGTATTCGGTTAACGCACAGGCGTGTTGATCACACAAGCACTGGCGTCGACAATTCGTTTTTTATTCTATATAAAACCGTTTCAGAGAAAAAGGTGTTCGGAATATTTGGAGGTTTGTTGATCTTTAACCCCACCTTTACGGTGAGTCAGCAAACTATTTTAGTGCGTCAATAATAAATTACTAATGATCCACATTTTGTTGTGGTAACACAATCATGCCATTCCGTATCTCTTTCTTGAGGCCTCCTAAAAGGGGTCAAGGTACGACAGAAAACTTTGAACGCCTGAAAACATCAGGAAAACAAGGGTAACGTTTTTCGTCGGGATATTGAACAACGGAATGTTTTTCATCAGATTTAGTGGTCACCGTATTCAAGGATCTCGAGGATCGCTAAACATGAGGTGCGCACAATATTTCATTTTGCTTTTCATTGATAATTATTTTTATAGAGACTAGTCTCTATAATATTTAATCAACGGCCGTTGATTAAACTCGCCTGGAATTTGCCTTGAGGCATTTGTAGATCTTGATGAAACGTCTCGTGCACGTATACACAATTTTGTTAGGGCGAAAGAAGTTGATAAAGTTGAAGAAACCAATAACGGACTGCGCGGCGCTCAGTTTACGACGGTCGTTCAAGGAAACGTAACGTAGCGTGTAGGTTTTAGACTCGAAGCGGGATGACACAGGCTAAGGGAGGGTTTCGGTCGCGGCTTAATAACGTGGGGGTTTACCTGGCGAATAAACGCCCGAGTCCTCGCTAAATTACAACGCATATTACGCCAGCTATCGCTATCCTCTGGCATATATTGTGGACATATAGGCACATGGTACAGAACTCGGTGGTAGTATCTCGGTAGGGGGCTCGGCAGTGGAAGACAGCCGAGCACTTATAGCTCTGAGCTCACACATTACTCTCTCCCTCTCTATATCTATCTCTCTTTTCCCGTCTCTCTCTCTCTCTCTCTCTCTCTTACTCTCTGCTGGGACGAAAATTTAACAGTCTGCGAAGCCTCGTAACTCGAACGAACTTAGTGGCTTTTGCAGTTTGCCTGGCATACCTTGAGTTACGCATCCACCAGCGGCTCATCCTACTTCCGACTCTCGCTAATTAACGCTAATACGCATATGAAAGGTAAAGTTTGCAGGTAACTGGAAACTCGCGGTCTCGCGATATCGGCACCCAAAGCTGTATTAATCTCGACGCGGTCGGTGAGAGAGGAGCTTGGCGCCAAGCTTCAAGATTTTTTAATATATTTGAGATCAATGACTCAAATTATAATTTCGAAGCTGTTTGCTTGGGAATTAGCGTTCATTTTTTTTTTTTTTTTTTTTTTTTTTTAGTGTCAACTGCGTTTCTTCGTCGGTGGAACATTGTTCATTTAGGTATCCGACCGTAATTAATAATGTATCCAAAAATGCTGAAAAATAATATATTTCAGATATATGTTGAAATTAATTTCTACAAATACATGAGAATTTATATTTTTCGAAAATGTCAACCATGTAAAGACGCGGATTTAATATTATTTTGAGTACATATTTTGCATCGGTGTCCCATGTGCGAATATCTGTACGGTGCCGGAGTTATAAAAACGGCCCAGAACTGGGATAGGCTCGATTGGCGAGTCTCGTTTGCCAATTCTCGGATAGTATCGGCAAACAACATTACCAGTAATGGGCCTATGTAGCTTGCCATTACGGGGCCAAGTACAGAGCTACTAATGTGGCCCAGAACTGGGACAGTTACAGTTGCTGAGTCTTAATTGCCGGATCTGTCCCCGTACAGATGAGAAACTTCACCATGAATGGGACAACCTTGATTGCCAGTACTGGAACAAGTCTTGAGTCGGCAATACAGCCCAATACTAGAACAGCCCTTGTTGCCAAGCCTTATTCAACGACCAGGACATATAGCTGATGAACGACTTCACCAAGAGTTGGCCATCGCTAATAGACCGTATCAGATAAAAACCTTTTTTAGATCAAATTTTATATTCGTCGTAGTACTGGGCATGTGCTGGTTGCCAGAGTTCAACCAACGCTTTCTCAATAATATCAAAGTATGAAGAAGATAAATTACAAATAAATTTTATATAGAACTCACCCGCGCAAAAAAAGTATTTAAAAAATATTAAAAATGAAAGTATTAAAAGTGTGTCGTATTGGACTCAATAATACCCAAATTATATTCCTCTAATCTATCGCTAAAGAGTATTAAGTATGAATCTGATATACGTTGTAATATATGAGAGTTAAGTATGAAACAGGTATATCTAAGAATATTAAAGTTGACAGTATGAAGCTAGTATACCCAAGAATATTCGAGTAATAAGTATTAAGTTAGTATACGGATTAAGATTCGAGTATCAAGTATGAATCTCGAATGTCAATTTTTATACAAGCTTTATACTTGATACTCGAATATTCTTAGGTATACTAGCTTCATACCTTATATCCGAATAGTCTTGAGTATCCTACCTTCATACATGATACTCGTATATTACAGCGTATATCAGATTCATAGTTAATCCTCTTTAGCGATAGATTGGAGCAGTATTATTTGAGTATTATTCCATCCAATCCCACATACCTTTAATACTTCCATTTTTTATATTTTTTGTTGCGCGATTAAGTCTGTTTTTTTTTTATAAACAATCAATAATATGATATTATATGTAAATCTTACCTGCAATTAGAATTAACGCTGCAACTCCTCCCGTTCGAGAAGAAGTCCCTCTCGAGAACGCAAAATAACGTCCTCGCTCGTCTGCCTCGTATGATCTTTCACGAAAAATTATTTTTTCTATAGTTCTCGATAATTCTCGGTCGTTCATTTTCACGGCTTTTCAGTTCCACACACGGTGTCTCTACCTCTCTCTGAATATTTCGCGTTTTCGATAACTTTTTATTCAATCTGTCAATGCAGACTGTCCTTTTCTCGTGACGTTTGAATAAGCCTCCTCTGCAAAACTGAGAAGTTTTTGTTTCTATATTGCTGAGCTAACGCTGTGTTCGAGCGGTACGAAAAGTCAAGGAATACTCAAATTCGCAGTACTTCACTATGACTTTTCGTGCCGCTTGAACACCGCGTTAGTGTAGCAATATAGAAACAAAAACTTCTCAGTTTTGCAGAGGAGGCATATTCATCAAAAAACTCAAAAACGACCCAAAAACGACTCAAAAACGACCGAGGTCACGTCTGCTGCAACGTGCATCGGTCGAGTTTTCGTCGTTTTTTGGGTCGTTAAAGAAAATACGACCAAGCCGAAACTAAAAACTGGTCGTTTGTTTGGGTCGCACGGTGGTCGCCAAAACGGCACAAAACGACCGGTCGATTCTTACGTCGTTTCGCTGTCGTTTTCAATGGTCCTTTGACCTGCTAGGGAGAGAACTACAAAGAACTACAGAGAAAATGAATTTTTCGTGAAAGATCATACGAGGCAGACGAACGAGGACGTTATTTTGCGTTCTCGAGAGGGACTTCTTCTCGAACAGGAGGAGTTGCAGAGTTATTTCTAACTACAGGTAAGATTTACATATAATTTCAAATTATTTATTGTCTGTAAAAAAATAGATTTACAGGCGCAAAAAAAAAGTATTAAAAAATGTAAAAAATGGAAGTATTAAAGGTATGTGGGATTGGACGGAATGATACTCAAATTATATTCCTCTAATCTGTCGCTAAAGGGTATTAAGTATGAATCTGATATATCTTTTAATATACGATTATCAAGTATGAATCTAGGATACTCAAGAATATTCTGGTATCAGGTATGAATCTAGTCTACCCAAGAATATTCAAGTATTACGTAAAGCTAGTATACCTAAGAATATTCGAGTATTAAGTATGAAGCTTGCATAAAAATTGAGATTCGAGCTTCATACTTGATAGTCGAACCTCAATCCGTATATAAGCTTCATACTTAATCCTCTTCAGCGATAGATTAAAGGAATGTAATTCGAGTATTATTGAGTCCAATACGACATACTTTTAATACTTCCATTTTTCTATCATCAAACTTCACCCGCGGTGAAAAAACGCACTTTCCTCCCTTGTGGCATAATATACTATTTTATTTTTGCAAAATAATAGTTTTCCAAATCATGATGAGGTCAACGATGACGATGATAAGGGTGGCAATGATGATTATGATTGCGGCTGCAGTCTTATCGAAAAAAATTCGAGAATCAGGAGTTTATATACAGGAGTTTATAACAAGTGACACCAAAAGTTTTAACCATTTTGAATTTCTCAATTCATTCGGTTACTATGTCAATCATCCATCTCCGAACGAAGAAACAAACGTTTGTGAGCAACTAATCGCACGTCGTCGACACCCAACAGTCCATACGGATAAAGACCATGAAAATGCTATCAAACTTTATCAACAATTTTTCAAACTTCCTGTTACCGGTGCATTGGATTCAAGCACCAGAAGTCATATAACCATTCCACGATGTGGAATAAAAGATCTAATAGGCAATCCTAACTCAGTGGCTATGAAGACTTGGGCTCAGAATACTTTGACGTGGACAGTGCCCTTTCGCGATAACCAATTGCTTAAACTCGCTAGACAAGCTTTTGCGATTTGGGAACAATATACGCCGTTAAGGTTTCATGAGACAAACGACGATACTGCATATATATACATATTGATACAATCTAGTTCTGAAAACTATTATAAATTATTCAAACGAAAGCTTCATAAACAATTTGAGTGAGATGTACTCGCTCACGCTTTACCTCCATTTTTAAATGAAGCGGAAGTGCATATGAATAAGAATCATGAATGGTATTAGGGTCCTGATATGATTAGTTCACGAAATTGGTCATTCGCTCGGAATCGAACATTCAGATATTCGCGAATCAATGATGTATCCTTCATATTTGTTTGCCGTAAACGAAGCAAGGATTATGTCGATTTAAGTATTTACGATATTATTACTGTTCAAGACTTGTACGGAGCGACAATGTCTCCAAGCAAGCAGGACCGAGAGCGATGGAATGAATTGTTTCCTTCCGATAGGAGTCAAAATACAAAAAAAAAAAACCCGGTGAAACACCACCAGTCCCTATTCAGACTACCACAACTCCACCCCGTCGACAAATAGACACTAATCCCCCCGATCCAGAAGGAATGAAAATTTATCTGTGTCAACTGAACACTATTGATGCCACAATTATTGTCGATAAGCAAATATATATTATGTACAAAAAGTGGTTTTGGCGAAAAGATTTGATGTCAAACAGTTATGATTCGGCTCAATTGCTCTCAGACTTCTTTTATTTTCTATTAATAAATTTCACTCGAGTACAGGCAGTTCATCAAAGAGTTCACGACAAAGACATTATCATGGTTGTTGATGATGTGGTTTATTCAATTAGATATCCACGATTCAAATTGAAACTAAATTTTTCAAAAAATCTCGAATATTTTGGAACGAGGACTAGAAGCAATGTAAAATTTCGAGGTGTAGTGGCTACCTATGTTGGCAAAACTATAATTTTTTCAAATCATGATGAGTATCTTGAATGGAATGAACATACGCAGTTACCCGGAGTTATAGGATCAACTTCAGTCACGTTCCTCGATGCGATGCTTGAACCTGAAACCGTATTTCGGTGGATCGATGGAAATATGTAATTTATCGATGAAAAAAACAACTGCAATGCTTACATCGAATTTACCAAGTCCATAGTTCAATCCGGGAAATTCAGTATAGAAATATTTGGCATTGAATGTCTACCGCAAACTGTGTCATTATAATTAAAATATTTCTTCGAAAAATTTGACATATCACCAATTTCAAAAGACCAATCTCGATACGGGTGTTTTGTGCGGATTGTTGAATGTAACAACGTCTTACAAAATGTATAACAAAAAATGTGTTAATCAAATTTGTTAAAATATTTTTTTATTATTGCAAAATGCAATGTACAATGTTGTATCTCGGTGAAGGAGTATTGAATATAATTTTAAAAAACCATACAACGCTTACATGAAAAGCTAAAATAATTGATGTACCCCATTAGTCAGAGGATTGTATTCGGCTAGTCGATCATGAATAATGAGACAATATGCCGATGTTTCATCAAGAATGTTTTCCATGAATTCCACATCAATTTTCACATCAACAGTACCACTTTTAATAGATTCATTTTGTTATGAAAAATCAATTACAAATATGGAGTAGTTGTTTCAAATTCCTGTTTTGTTATCATTGGTTCGTCAGGCGATTTTGTTTTACAGTACGTCCTAATGAATTTAGTATAGATATCACATGCAATTGCATAACGCCCGCTATCAAAATCTAAATTTAACTTATCATACGGATACGATTCCGAATTTAAATACAATTTTATATCCGTGACTTTGGAATGATGAAATTGTGTATTATGATCGCTATTTTTTGTCTTTTTCTTGGTTCTAAATGCAACAATAATGTATCGTGGTTTTTCCAATTGCGTCGTAGCTTTTACCGCGAATAACGCGAATGACAAAATGTCTATGATAATAACGTTGAGCGATGAAAATTCATCGTTAAATTCAGATTTTTCTCCTCCGATTGATATTAATGATGGAGGTTATTAGAAACTCGGTTTGGTGGCCTTTGAAACATTTCATGTTATACCAAATATTGCTTCGACAAATAACAAATTCTATTACAACGAAAATTAAGTTATTACCATACCGCAAGGATCATATGAATTAGAAGCAATAAATACATATCTTTAAAACAAAATATCTAAAGAACCAACGGGAAAAGCTGCAGATGTAATTGTTTTGCGCGCCAATATGAATATATTAAAAAGTGAAGTGAAATGTAAATATAGTACGGATTTCAGCAAAGACAATACAATTGGTTCCTTGCTAGGATTCTCATCCAACAGAAAACTAGATCAACCTGACGTGTGGTATGAGTCTGATTCAATGGTGAACATTATAAGAATAAATATAGTGAGAATGGAATGCAGCATTACTTCTGGTGCATATACAAATGAAAAGTTATCGCATGTCATACACGATTTTTTTTTTCCGCAAGTACCTCCAGGTTATAAAATATCCGAAAGCCCCACGAACGTCATATATTTGCCGTTGATTGCTCGACTCATCGATCGTATCAATATTCGAGTCGTTGACCAAAACAATCGTGTTGAGAAATGCCGGGTGAGCTATAGCGGAACGGGGTTTAAATAATTTCACACATGACGTTAACGTTGACTACACCTCGACATTTCATATTGCTTCTAGTCGTCATTCCAAAATATTCGAGATTTTTTTTGGAAAATTTAGTTTTAATTTGAATTGTGGATATGTAATTGAATAAATCAAATCATCAACAACCATGATAATGTCTTTGTTGTGAACTCTTTGATAAACTGCTTGTAGTCGAGTGACATTTTTTGGTAGAAAATAAAATAAGTCTGAGAGCAATTGAGCCGAATCGTAACTGTTTGACATCGAATCTTTTCGCCAAAACCACTTTTTGTACATAATATATACTTGCTTATCAACAATAATTGCGGCATCAATAGTGTTCAATTGACACAGATAAATTTTCATTCCTTCGTGGTGGAGTAGCGGTAGTCTGAATAGGGATTGGTGGTGTTTCACCGGGTTTTTTTGTGTTTTGACTCCTATTGGAAGGAAAAAATGTATTCCATCGCTCTCGGTCCTGCTTACTTGGAGACATTGTCGTTCCATACAAGTCTTGAACAGTAATAATATCGTAAATACTCAAATCGACATAATCCTTGCTTGGTTCACGACAAACAGATGATGGATACATTATTAATTCGCGAATATCTGAATGTTCGATTCCGAGACAATGACCAATTTCGTGAACTAATACTTCTAACATGCTATAATTTTGAACGCAATCAATATCATAATCAGGACCCCAATACCATTCATGATTTTTATTCATATGCACTTCCGATTCATTTAAAAATGGAGGTAAGGCGTGAGCGAATACATCCCACTCAAATTATTTACAAAGCTCTCCTTCGAATAATTTAAAATAGTTTTGAGTAGTAGATTGTATCAATATGTATATATTTGCAGTATCATTGTTTGTCTCATGAAACCTTAACGGCGTATATTGTTCCCAAATCGCAAAAGCTTGTCTAGCTAGTTTAAGTAATTGGTTATCGCGAAAGGGCGAAAGTCCACGTCAAAGTATTCTGAGCCCAAATCTTCATAGCCACTGAGTTAAGATTACCTATCGGATCTTTTATTCCACATCGTGAATGGTCATATGACTTCTGGTGCTTGAATCTAAAGCACCGGTAACCGGAAGTTTTAAAAATTTTTGATAAAGTTTGATAGCATTTTCATGGTCTTTATCCGTATGGACTGTTGGGTGTCGACGATGTGCGATTAGTCGCTTATAAACGTTCGATTTTCGGCCGGAGATGGAGGATTGACATAGTAACCGAATGAATTGAGAAATTCGAAAGGGTTTAAACTTTTTGTGTCACTTGTTATAAACTCCTGATTCTCGAATTTTTTCGATAAGACAGCAGCCGTCATCATCATCATCATCATCATCATTATTATTGCCACCCTTATCATCATGATCGTTGCCCTCATCATAATTTGGAAAACTATTATTTTGCAAAAACAAAAAAATATTTTTTCGCTTAATAATAAAAACGAATGTCCAACCTTTTTTAAAATTTAAGAATTCAAATAGTAAAAAAAATGTGTAATTGTAATTTGTAAACTAAACTTATCAGAAGTTCCCTTTTGTGTTCTTTTGTGTTTGTCACTCAACTACTTCAGAGAAGATATTAGACACATTGTTGCAAAAACCCCTCGAGGGTGTCAATATACGTGGAAATAGTCCTTGATGTACCGATGCCTCGACGACAACTAACTTTGATGCACAACGTTGCTCAACACTTTATAAACGTCTTTGATCGGATAATTTTGTATTTTTACGACTCGTACATTGTGTAAATCGCAGTAGAAAACAATAATGTATGCATTGAAATTTTAATCGCATAGTTTTTAGTTGTCATGCTCCCTCAACCTGTTTTTGAATAAAAATAGAAACAATAGTGTGGTTTTTCAATATTTCCATATATGTGATACTTTGTAAAGCTATTTGAATAAAAGATCGCGCGGTTTCAAACGCGCAGTTCTTGCGCGAGTAATATATATATATTTTTTTATATTTGTTCCATTTCCACCGTATACCCTGTCGGGTTTTTACGGAACCCCAGCCCGATTCCCCCCTATCAGTCCCTACCCGCACTCAACTAAGCTACCTAACTTCCAGTGCGTCCGTAGCCGACTTAGCTACACTGTACCGCATTTGCCGGGGACATGGGAAAACTACGGAAAACCCATGCCGACACAGACGGCCATATTCCACTGACCCACCGGTATTTTTGCACTTGAGTAAAGTGCAGAAACACCAAAGCCTCAGAAGAAAGCGCCTCCGGCTCAACGGCTAGCGCACGGCTAAACGGTCACCCACCCAAGTACTGACCGCGAACGAATCAGCTTGACTTGGGGGACCACCAGAGCCGCGCGCCAACCGCGCATCCACCGCTGTCGGTGTTTGCGCGAGTAATAATTTATGGGAATAACAATATGCGCAAATAATAATTATGCGTGATAAAACATTTATTTTAAATGCAAAATAATGACGGAAAATGACGGTTAATTTATGCAATCAATTAAAGATTGCACGTGCTTCCTCACCGCACCGCTACTCGGTTTTTGAGCGTCAGTATTGACCTTCAATTGCCCCGCGTATATCGTTGGCCCCAATCGTCGTCACTCGCACGAGTTACTGTCGTCCCCGCGCACCTCACCTACCCTCACCACCACTTTATACTGAAGTTCCTTAGGTCCTCTACTTATGTTCTTACTGATTTTTTTAATAAACTCATAAATTTTTATGGCTACGATATTGACTTCAGTTATAGCTGAATAGAAATTCGTATGAAGTTAGTGCGCCAATATGCAAGCGTTTGCTCAACTGATGTAGAAGTTTCGAAACGTTGTTCTTCAATATTGGCATAGCTGAGTAAGTAAGATCTAGAACTAATAATCGTAGGGCCACAGGTTCGAAATCCCGTCATCGGTCGAAAAATGTATTCCGCTGGAAACTGCGCATAAGCGTAAAGTAACAATCGTACAGTAAACCACGATCAGAGAAGTGCATTAAACAAACAGGCAGACGTTAAAAACATTCATTGTTACCGTTTATTATTATCGTTTTTGAACAGTGGCTGAACATTGGCACGCGATACTGGCTTGACGCCGACATCCAGCACTGGGCAGGTGTCATCGTTTCAATGTCGGCCCAGTACTGATTCTGCGTTGAATTTCTACTGGGCATTGATTGTCTGCCAGTACTGGTAGCTCCGGCATCGGTACGAGGCCAGAACTGTGCCATTCTGATATTCGTAGATGGAATACTGGATTTCCGTGGGGGTAAAAAACAAATCAAATGTGTAACGTTTTTTCTTCAACGAATAGTTTTTTGCCGTTAATTGGAGTTTTAGTTGAGCTGAATAAGATTGATAAGTCCGGGATGAATGAGAAGGGACATCCGTCGCATGTACATGGGGAGCTGAATTAATCTAAAAAATTTTCACCATTAGAAATAATGGTTTCAACAATTATTCATGCTGAGTTTTCTGGGGCAGGACGGTATAATGGAACTCGCTTTTCCTGCGATCGGTGCGAAATAATCGGGCTACTCCTACCGGTGGAAATACCCTCTTGGAATCTTGTGAGCGGTGGCACTCCGGATATAAAATGAGACTGTCATATTTCTCGAATATTCGCCAAGCGCGCAGCCTTATCTCGAGAATTTCTCTCAGTTTCCCGATATCCAACCCGAGACGTTATTCCTGAATAAACTGCAAGCTCCGCTGTGTCCAAGGCACCGGCTCAGTGCGACCCCTCACCCCCGACTCGCCCTCCGCGAGTTACAATAATTTTACATTATAACCACGGGTAACGTACAAGGCGGCAAGGGGCAGGAGGGGGGGGGCGGGTTATAGCAACCCTCGGGATATTCCAAGTACGTACCATTGCCAATATCGGGGAATCGTTACCTTCCCTTACCTACTTTGTGCACGGTACCCGTTTATAGTACGGAAAGTACGGCATCGTCTACGACGACGACGATGTAATATCGAGCGTTTAACTTCCTTCCTGTTTCTGAACGGATTTTATTGCTTTCTCGTCGCATACGTGTAGTATCATGAAAAAAAAATCATTATCTGTAAAACGTTCGATTTACTATCAGATGAAAGTGGGAAATGAGATTCTCGTTTATTGAAGAAGTTAAAGCGCATCATACTGTTCAAAGGAGTCCATTTGTAAACTCGTTTATAGAAAATTTTATGCATAAATAGCCTATAACAGGTGATTTTATGTATTACAGCATATGTCCTCAATCTGGAAAAGACACGAATGGCAGTCGATTAGCGAAAGTATTAACTGGTTTCGGGTAATTTTTGAAAATGTAACTTTTGAAAAATTCAGTTTTATACATTTTTTACGTTAAAACTTTAGTTGTTTTTGTTTTCGCCCTTTTTCGCGCAACTCTCGTTCCGCTTCTGATGAAAGTCTCCGGTCGGAAAGATAAGAGATTGATCTAGACCACGCTCGATATTAATTATCGTGACTATCATCTAATTGCAACAATTGTGACAATTAAAAAAGATATTTAATAACAATAGTCGAATCAGAATAAAAATCATTATTAGTAAAATAACCATTGAGAGATAATTGCATTTTCAATAATTAATAATGCGCAATTAATCACTGAATAATTCTGTTCAATGATTGGCATAGCAACAATCATATAACTCACAATATTAAATAATAAGAATATTCGAATCGCTGACATAGTATCATCCACAGCGAGAAAACCTTAGCTCCATACTCATTTGAAAAAAAAAAACGCAAAGGCAATATTAGGTCCTACCCAACTCGTTAGAGTGTAAGGGAGTCAGCAACATAGTCGATCTCTCATTTCGGCTCAACGCCGGGTAGCGCTTTACCCAGGGGACGGAGATTTCCCCTTTTACACTAATAGTTTTATGGTGGGGACGATTATTGCCAGCTAATGATGCCGATGGAAACAGGTATGTGTAGGTGTGTCGTTGAAGGAAAGTTTTTCTGCACTCACTTGAATGGTTAATTACTGTTTATTATTGGTGGTAACTTCTGTCAGTACAATTAATGTTTCAAGTTGCACAAATGCCTTTTGTTTATTAGTTTACAATATCTTTACGACACTACAGTGTTTCTACTTTATACTTAAAATAAAATACAGTCGAGACTTTTTGAGAGATGAGCAGTACGAGCTACGAACTCTAACTGGTACAGGGTGTCGAACACCCTGTGCAGAGAATGGAGCCTTTTCGGTAACTCCAGTTCGATGAAAAGTGAGTTTCCGATTCTGATCCGACTGGGTTTATATACTAATCAAACGATGTCGAATATATTGATTCGACTTGGTTTATACCCAGGTATATACCCAGGTGCGATTCGCCGACGCTCGAAATATGGCAGACGATTAGCTTTTAGTTGGCAGCAGTTTGGCAGCCAATGGTCGGAACTCGACGAATGCGCAGCATCGGCTAAATTGTCCATTGACAACCACTCCAACTTTGAGCGTATCGTCGTAATGCTGCGTGCTCGGCGATATTAAGTGGACGTTCGCTCACGACGTCGAACGACTTTGCCCCAGTACCCACTAGCGACGTTCAGCCAACATCCAACACAAAGTATTTATAAACAATGATTTTTTTTTTTGCGCGAATCCTTTTTTATTATTCCCGATTCTTTTAGTATAGTTTTATCTACTGTACTGTACACTGTTAAAAATTTCTATTTAAAAAATTCATAAAATGTATATGAAGTTTTATGCATATACAGTATATGAAATTTCATTGACACGTATGTAAGAATATTGCGTTACCCGTATATTAAAAACAACATTATTTGTATAATATTTGTAATAATAACATAATTTTCATATACGGATGCCTTTATTTTCAATGCCATCACTGGTAATTTTAATATACAAGTATTGCATTTAAGATCAAATTATTAAATTTCAAATATAATGTATATGAATTCCAATTTCATATACCAAAGTTGTGTATTTCATATAACATTGTATATTAAACGTGTTGTAAATTTCATAACATTTTTACAAGTGTAGGATAGACTGCCTAAGTTTCCCTTTCAAGGAAACTGAGACAAATTTCATCAACATTATTAATTACAGTGTGAATAAAACAATAAAATAATAAAACTTAGACAATTTAAAGCAATTAGTAAGTTAATATTAGAGATGCAGTAGATATGCAGCTGTTATATAAGATCCGAAATCTCCAAGGTGCGCAGAACCGAGTGGGTATGAGCGTCGACTCGAGTAGCGAGTAGTTCCGGGGTCACGGGTTCGAGTCCCCATTACCGACTAAAAAATGTATTGTGATGATTTCAATGTATGAAGATAATAAACTAGAAGAAAGCAATTGTACGATGATAAAGAAGCAATGAATATTTTCCATTCAACGTTGGCTGAACATCGGCATCCAACGTTGGGGCAACGTTATTTGATAACGTTGGGCCGATGTTATCATCCCGAGGTTAACTGGTAGTCGGGCCTATATTGGCGACCAGAGTCGGTTTGACTTTCCAACTCAAGCGGTCATAGTTGGTCCAACGTCAGTCCGACTCTAAAATCGGACCTGGGTACTTAATAAAATGATGTTGAATTCATCAATTCAGCGGCAAAAGGAGTGCCGTGAGGCGACTAAGCACGGCGATCAGCGACGCACACGTAATTACTGGCTTGCGCTTCTCAGAAAGGGAAAATGTATATTTTCCCTTGTACCAAAATGTACATTTTGGTATACATGTAAGAACTGAATTATTTAGTTATATATTCAGATATATTAAAGCCGAAGTACGTATTTTAATATTGAAGGTTACATAGTTTGTAAGAGCAATATAAATCTTTTCCCACATGCGAAAGAAGACGGCACTTTGTCGCTCCAAATAATTGGTATAACTGTCTGGAGGCGATCGATTGGGAAAATCACCGTCTGCGCTAAGGAATGCAGCACCTGTTAGGGGATAATTATTCAAACCGTTATTAAATACATACTCAATCGTTGTGAATAATGACATCATAGAAGTTAAATAGTCATGTAGAAATGCCCAGAAAAATCAATAATCCATTATTATTCCAGTGGAATCAAATTGGATAAGTAATTTAGGTCAAGACGTTAGTATCAAATTAGGGAACTTATCTACATATTAAAAACGCATGTTTTTAGTGTCAATAGAATATTCAATAGCGGCAATTCGTCAATATCCTCCGAAATAAATAGATAAGATCACTGTTGTTTGAACAAAGTTAAATTAAGCAAGGCCATAAGTTTTGATAGAAACAAGATAGGAACTCAATTCAAATTTCTAAGTCATTGTAATTTTAAACGAAATTTATCAAAGTAAATTACATAATCAGAAGATTATTGTGAAATTCCATATTGTAAAAGTATTCAAATAAACAACTGAAGACGTGAAAGCCGATTGATAATCACCACCATAGAATGGACCAGCTAACCTGCTGATCAACGGACGGTTTCGCGCCGAAGGCCCCCCCCCCCCCCCCCCCCCCCCGATCGAAACAATAAATTGAGCTCCTCCAAGGGCGGAACGTCACTTTTTCGCCACACTCGTAACTCCACTTATCATTACCCACGGGATATATTAAGTAATTGATTTTTCAATTTGACGCACTTCCGAGAACTTCAAATCATTGATTTGTCAATTCAACTCACTTCCGTGAATTCAAAACTTTAAATAGATGTCAATCACGTATGTATAATAATACATACGCGATAGACAACTATTTGAAGTTTTGAATTGTTCGATTGAAGTTGGAAATTAATTTTCAACCAGTCATGAATAAATATTTTGAATATTTACGTCAACAATTGAAATAATTCGGCGTCATACATTATTATCATCACTAAACATCGAAATTTATCATCGATTCGATCGACTTTTCATTGAGAGAACTAATGAACGAAGAAAGGCCGAGAAATTTCTACTTTTTGATATTCTCGCTTCAGCTTCAACCACTTCATCTCCTTTGATTAATTAATGCAAATTTCAATCATTGTAAGTCATTAAATAATCTCACTTGACGTCACTTTATTTTATTTTCATTGATTATTCTTGAACATTTTATTTCGTCTATTTTAATAAACAATAATTAGTAATTTCGAATAACTTGAGAATAATTAACTGATTATTAATTATTCTGGGTTCACTAAAATGAAAGAGCGATATAATCAAAGTTTAAATTGACGTCATTGGCCTATTTCAACGGGAACCAAGATGATCGAGTACTCGAGTCAGTGAAGTTCAGTGTAACGTGCACAGTCAAGTCAAGATTCTTATTTTACTACGCTATTACCGTATGCCAGGGACATATATATATATATATATGTATATGGAGTGTCATATTGTACAAACAATACAACTTCGTATTAGACACTGAGACGTAGTAATCACAGAATGTCAGTAATTAGCACGTAATCTTTTAGCATACATTCTCAGCCAAATCCTGTATACATTTTCGAAAGGCTACATTCGAAACTGGGTATCAAAACTGAGTACATTTCCGAAAGGTTACATTCGAAACTAACATTGCTTTGATAAAGCGTCATATGCAATAAACGTGTAATAGGAAGAGAAATCTTCTTGACCGTACATGCAGGCAAATGCCGATCAGGACATAATACTGGAGGTAACACAGTAAATACGTCTTGAAACCCTAGTCGCGGGTTTAGGCCACGTTAGCCTAATCATTTCTCATAGTTACTACCACCAAGAACGCACTCAGATATGGATTGTTTCAGCACCGAACATCAGACATGTTAAAAATAAAAGAATCGAGCATACCGACAGCGGTGGATGCGCGGTTGGCGCACGGCTCTGGCGGTTCCCCAAGTCAAGCTGATTCGTTCGCGGTCAGTACTTGGATGGGTGACCGCTTAGCCGTGTGCTAGCTGGCGCATCGACCGTTGAGCGGGAGGTGTTTTTCTGAGACTTTGGTATTTCTGCACTTTACTCAAGTGCAAAAATGCCGGTGGCTCAGTTGAAAATGGCCGTCTGTATCGGCACGGGTTTTCCGTAGTTTCCCCGTGTCCTCGGCAAATGCGATACAGCGTAGGTAAGTCGGCTACGGACGCACTGGAAGTTAGGTAGCTTAGCTGAGTGCGGGTAGGGAGTGATAGGGGGAATCGGGCTGGGGTTCCGTAAAAACCCGACAGGGTATACGGTGGAAAATGTAACAAATATAAAAAAAATAAATAAAAGAATCGAGCTTCTGATATTATTTCATACACACTCCAATATTATGAACGAATGAGAATGAAGCCACTTACACTTAAACCACTTGCCACATGCTTATATGTAAGCCACTTGCTTGCATATCAAGAGAATAAAATAAAGAAGAAAGAGTTTGGTACAACAATAAAATATTAGGGAAATTGGTGAAATATTTTTCGCAGCATTGAACTAGGATCGCATTCAATACTAAAACTACATTTGGTATGTAGATAACACACAGAAAATTTCGTTGTGATCCGCGGCCTCATTAGACAGTTATTGTATGTTTGGGAAGGGCTGACAGGACAGCCAGACAGAAGTGAAAACATGTTCTTTTCTTGCTGTCCGGGACATGTAGAACGTGATTTTAAATCACAATATGATAGAAATCTTTTTCATATTACAATACTTTATCTTCTTACGTTCTTGGTATGTGATAAAAAAAATTAAAGAGAACGACCCACGCTCACGTATTAGCGATATTTTTTTGTTAAACCACAATCTCGAAACTTTCGTGCGTGGAATTTTAAGTCGACTAGTAAGACACTAAATTCTAACCTTCAAAAGTAAACAACGATTAATGCAATTGTATCCCAAGTTCCACGAAGAGAACATATTCGAGCTTTGCAGTAACAATTAGAAACGAGTGTAGCATCGCTGCAGCAGACAATTGGTGAACTCCTTGAGAGCGCCGCTATGCGCAGAATGGAAGAAAGTGTCGGAGGAAGACTTTAGCGGCGAGCTGTATCTACCCCAGTACATGACCCGAACTCTCTATCTGCCCCGAGGCGGAGCCTCTCGCAGTTGCGACGACTCTCATTTACCCTCGTCAAAAGAAGATCCCTTTTCGGTCGCTCCGACAAATGGTGATTTGTACGCGATAATAAACGTCCACTGCCACTTGTTTTCATAGAACAAAAAGGAAAAAAAACCGCCACCGGTCAGGAACCTCGAGCGAGTTGGTTTACGAGTCGGAAATAAATTGAACCCCTCTAACGGAACGATTTTGGGCCCGAACATCGTCTTTAAAGTGTTCGAGGGCAAGGTTCAAGGGACGCGGCGAAAAGTTATTGAAGACGTGGGCGTTAACCGCCCTTCGGATGCTCCGAGTTTTTTTTTTTTTTTTTTCAAACTGATGTCTATGGCTTCGCTCGCAGTTTCCTTCTCACGTCCCCTCGTTATCCCTCTAGGAGTTGTGACCCTCTGTCCACTGTCATCTATAATATATTTATACCCTGCATAAAGGGGTGTAATAGCTGAGACAGCTTGTCGATAGTACCCGTCGACGGATTGATACATCGCTCGGGAATTATTGGCTATTATATATTATTCGATGGCTTCCCGCGTGTAGATTTATATAGGTGTGTTGTACATATATTTATAGTACGTATATAAATATTCGGGTACAATATGTACACCCGATAAAGTGGGGGACAAACTCGTGGCACAGCCCGCGCCCCGGTTGACTTTTGAAAAGAACGGAGAGATACATAGAGCCGATAAAAATTTGCCTCGGGAGAAGAAAAAAAGCGCGCTAAGCGCTTTTCACTCACTCTCGAATACTTTCCCGATAAATCCGTCGCGGTACATACGTCAAGTGACAATACGATTAATCTTCCAATTAACGTGAGTGATATGTGCGAAGGGAAGAGAGTTGAAAAAAAAAAAAAATTTCATTGTTTAAAAGTTTCAGACACAAAAGTTTGATAGCCGCGTTTGCTTTGTGGAACACCCGTTGCTGTCTGTATTTTTAGTTAGTATGAAAAGCTGCCTTCGTCGTTAATTCTTTTATTTATCTTGCTGTTGTTTTTTCATTCGTTTTTAATTTCTCAGCTCCAATTAGAAATCTCATTATTTCCCCGTTTGGAGGTGTTTTTTTTTTTTTCTCATCTCGTGCATAATTTCCTGGTCGCACGGAATACTGGGACTAGGTGGAAGAAACAAAATATTCGCTTCTTTTTTTTCCACGCGCGAGATCGTCGTCCCATTTCCCGTATATATATATATATATGTATATCTAATACTGTTTTTCCTGCTACGCGACGCTGCTCACCTTTTTCTACGGTATTCTTCATTCTTATTGTTCCGTTTCATAATGTTCGAGTTCCCGACGCTGCTTTCATAGCAAACCTTTCTACCGTCAACGAGCGACACTTCGCATTAACAGCCGGTCTGTCCGCCCCTCCGAGCTGCCGCTCTCCCTCAGTAAAGACCGAGAAAATCTTCCGGTCTGACGCTCGTTTGCATTATATCCCATCGACTGCTTTCGTAACAGAAGCTAAGAGACAAATAATCCTTGCGTCGCGCCGGTTGGATCGTCGCCAATTAAGTAACTAGAACACGATTCGCGCCGAAGACGAGCGATCGGGGATTATCGATTTTCGAATCCACACAACTTCTGACCCAATTCGTCGGTGCTTCTTGAATCGTTTTTTTTTCGTTTCGCCACCGCTGCAAGTTAATTTAATTGTTCGATTGTCCATGAATATTAACGAACGTATCGGCGTCGACGGTGATCGTAGCTCCGTCACCAATCGATTTTTATTATTTTATCTCGGTCACGGTACTTGCTTCCGATGCTGGACCGCGCGCGCACTATGCTCGCGCTGGGAGCTGCTATTCACGAAGAACTCCGCTTTAGATTAAAACTGCTAACGTACTCGTGATTAGCTCAAGAAAAATGTAGCCTGCGAATAGTCAGCACGCTCGGCAAGAATTATTAGTAGACGCTCTTTCAAGTCAAAGCGATAACTCCTCACTCGGGGGCGTCGACCTCACCTCGTCGTTCATATGTTGTAACGTGGCGTTTTAAACGCACGTTATAATTGTCCCTTCCTTCGGCGTGGCTCAGGGTTTGTCTCATCTGCAAGGGGGGGGGGGGGGGGGGGAGGAGGGATAAATCGTAGATTCGTTAGAAAAATGCGATCGTGAATCCGATTCGTCGAATCGACGTAACGATATTAGACGAAATATAATTATTATTAATTACAGTGAGAGAAGGATCTAGTAAAAATTACTATATCACTTGGGAGATATTACCATATCACATAGTAGTAGAGCGTTAGGGCGCCATCTATGGTAGGAAGTACCGGATTTATAAGAATTTTTCTTAGATATTATGGTAAAAATTCTTGGATAATCTCAGACTTTCTACCATAGGTGGGGCGCTTGCGCCGTACTACTATACGCTATGGTAATTTTTCTTAGATGATTGCTTATTTTTACTAGATCCTTCTCTCAGTGTATCTTTGAATCGTATTTTCGAGTACCTTAACCCATATAGAGTGAACGAATGAGGCCGACGATCAGGCCAACCTCGAAACCCACGGTGCCACCATTGGCAAGCTCGCTTGGCCCGATCATCTATCGAGCCTTGGATGATAAGCCCAGCGCGATGGTGGTCGCTTACATTGGCCCGACGATCATTCATGACCTTGGCCGATGATTGGTTTTCAATGGAGGCCCTCTATAGGTTACTTATATAGGGCGAGAATGGTTTCATTGTATACTTTTTAAATATTGTAAACATTGAAATATCCCGATCCCTGTTTTTATGCTTCGCATGTCTGTAAGAGATGATATTTTATGTATTTTCTCTTGTGAGAACTCTCAAAGCGATCATACTCAGTCAATGTATTACCTAACCATTTACTGACTATTGAGTATGGGGCCCAAAAATAATACACATCTTTTGCGAGAATTAAAGAAGGCAACTTTGCATGCTCTTATATTGACGCCCGGGTGCACTTTCGTTTGTGAGAAATAACTTGGGTTAGCGCCATCTAGCGGCGGAAGTCGCTGGTTGATGGCCCGATGTTGGCGTCACATCGGCAAACCGACGATTGGCGGGTTGATATTCGACCGAACATTGGCCTAAAATCGGCAGACCAATGATTCCTCATTCCGTGCATCAACAGACCAACGGTTGGCGAATCGATCTTCAGCTGAGCATTGGTTTAAAATTGATTGGTGAGTTCATGCTCGGTCGAACATTGACCTCAAATCGACGAACAAATTATTAGCGAATCAATACTTGGCCGAACGTTGCTCGAAGGTTGGCGTATAAATATCATTACGCCAACACTGGTCCGCTGATCGGCCATTTTCGTCAAAAACCTCCATGGGAACGGAGAAGCACTCCAACGGAACAAGAATCGTTGAGCGAGGAGTTTTTATACCCGCGCGACTGGAAAACACCGACAACGGGGTCCTAACCACCCCGCCACCATCTTGAGGATCATAGCCTGCTGGTCAGGGTGCAACTTCAAAGAAGTGAAAGCTGTTGTGTACTCCGACCTCGCCGCCACGATTCGAGAGGAAATCGTCGTCACGAGGCATCGCTCGCTATCGTCAGAATGTTTGGCGTTCTCTTGGCCGATAAAATCGCTCGCGACGAGCGACAATGTCGAACATGCGAAGTCAGCTAAGCGACGTACGAGGCGTCCCTTGCGTACCACTTTTGTTTCGGACATTCGGCTGGCGAACCGTCACGTGTTGACTGGGTAACGTGTTGGTTGTCTGAATGACGCCTTATTGTCTAGACGACGACTTATTGTCTGGACGACGACTTATTGTCTGGACGACGAATTATTGTCTGGATGACGACTTATTGTCTGGATGACGACTTATTGTCTGGATAACGAATTATTGTGTGGATGACGAATTATTGTCTGGATGACGACTTATTGTCGGGGTGACGACTTATTGTCTGGACGACGAATTATTGTCTGGACGACGAATTATTGTCTGGACGACGAATTATTATCTGGATGACGACTTATTGTCTGGATGACGAATTATTGTCTGGACGACGAATTATTGTCTGGACGACGAATTATTATCTGGATGACGACTTATTGTCTGGATGACGAATTATTGTCTGGATGACGACTTATTGTCTGGACGACGACTTATTGTCTGGCCGATGACTTATTGTCTGGACGATGACTTGTCTGCACGATGACTTATTGTCTGGACGACGAATTATTGTCCGGATGACGACTTATTGTCTGAATGACGAATTATTGTCTGGATGACGACTTATTGTCTGGATGACGACTTATTGTGTGGCCGACGAATTATTGTCTGGATGACGACTTATTGTCTGGATGACGAATTATTGTCTGGATGACGAATTATTGTCTGGATGACGACTTATTGTCTGGATGCCGAATTATTGTCTGGATGATAACTTATTGTCTGGATGATGACTTATTGTCTGGACGTCGTATGAAATTGTGAGATTCGTAAATCATTGAAAATTCGTTGTACGCTGCTCAATTTCTCCCGAAGGACGTTCCCCACTAAAACGATAGTTTCCGGTGGGTGGCTTTCATCGAAGAGTGATAAATTACTAGTTGGTATCTGATGTACGCAGTATATCGTAGTACTTGGCCTTCCGCCCGGCGAGCGGACTTGTCTCTCACCGTTTGAATTCGCTTAATAAGTCCGGTCGATTTGTTTTGCATCGCTTCGTTTGTCGCATTGTTCATTTATTGGAACTTGTGTTACAAGTTGTACGCTCCAGTTCCCCGATCGGCCTCATGTAATTCATAGGTTTTTTAGCAGCGTTTCACAACCGCTGATTGTCAATTATTTAGTTGAACGGGAACGCTTCACGTCCCCCGCGAATAACAATTCTGGTATTTTTCCGACTGTATAAATTGCCGAATGCAGGGCGTAAAATTTTCCAATTGTAACTTTCATGAGAAATCAGTATTTCGGGAGATGGACTTCGCCTTAACTGTTCACTTATCGAAAATTTGGGCTTTTATTCTATATCGATAAAGTCAACTTAAAATTGAGAATTTATTGCGAATGAATTAAACCATTTCCTTAAGAGGTTCCTTAAGACAAGCTTAGAGGCAATGTTATGATGTAAATGAAGACGCATAGAGTTCAAGCGCCTGTGAGACCGTTTCATATGCATGCAATCAATAATGGCTCATATGCATGCAATCAATATTAAATCGGTATTTAGTTTCAGAGTACTCGCAGTATACTCGCAGTAGTGTATCAGAAGATGGATTACTGGTGAAAGAAAGATTTTACAGAATTGAGTCGACTTGCTCGTTTACATTTCAACGAAGAGCTCTGCCTCGCAGAGTTACAGCTTTCGTAGCAGAGCCTTGTTTGCGTTATGTAGATAGTGGTGACGCTGCAACTTCGGTGATTGAAGGATAACTCTTTTGACTAGTTCTCACCCTACGCTGTTAATGCCAGAGAAGGAGTTGACAATAATGCATGTTTCTTGGAAAATGATTAATGAAAACACATGAAATTTTATAGGATAACGGGTTTCGTGCCAATAAAAAATAATTCGCGCATATTTTCAGGAAATTTATGTGAACATTCTTGAAACGGCAATATATATCTGTTTCCATCCCCGGCGTTGAATGCACTTACGCGATTGCGTGTAGGTTAGTGAGTGTACCGAAATAATGAATTACTCGAGGTGTCTTTTTGTCATACAAAAATATTCTATATGCACTGTAGAAATACATTGTAAATGTAATGTACTGGAACTTGAAATTTGATACACTACTTACATTAATTGAAGATTAATGTACTTGTGTGTTAAATAAAAAAATAAAAAACAGATATTAAAATTACAAATCTTTTGATTGAAATTTACAAAAATTTTAAATAAATATAAAAAATTTACTGTCGAATTGCGAGGTACTTGTGTTTGAAATTTCAAAAACAGTTGATGTAAAAAGACTTCCAATACCGGTTAATTAATTTTCAAACAAAATTTTTTTGCAGTGTGCATATCATAGTTGACTACCGATACTTTAGAGATTGGGAGACGAATATGGTGGCACAGTAAATCTCTCTAGAAGTTCGCTCACCCAGCTAAAAGATTTGCTCTAGGAATTTTTTCCCGTGGAAGGTATTTAGCTTAGCTTCGCTTCAGAGATTCATTCTCAGGCAACCGTCCGTGCATCGTTCCGTATCTACTACATATATCGAACACTTAAGAACACTACATTTCCTATATATTGTTGTTGTTGTTAGGGCTTCCTGTTAACTTGTAATTTGGTTCTGCTCGTATGATTGTATAATAAATAAATAAATATATTATGGAATTATTAATTCCTGACACTCCAAACTTTTCGACTGTCACTCGTAATTATTATTTTACTCGATTTATTTTATTTTTTTCCATTTTATTCCGAATTAATATCACGCCACTGGACGTACACGTAAAATTTCTACAGATCCATATCGGTTCGCGACGAAACGCGAACGTTTCTGTTATTCCTATTGTTATTTTTTCATAATTTTTTACGTTCCAAGTTTTGCGATGCTGACGCGTGGCTTGCGAGCTCAGCATTTTTCGGCTGTTACACGCCAACCCAATTCATACTCGATATTCAGTCTACGATTACTATTCAAGTGGGTCACAAGTCCAAATGTATACACCCCGAAAGAGCTGGTCTTCAACGAGTTTTCTCTGTAACAGCCATAAATTGCGGGTGTCACGGATAGAGTGATAGAGTAGAAGACGAGACATTATGAGTTAGGAAGAGTACAGGGTGACTAAACTGACACAGTTGTTGACAGTGTTGCCCGAACTAGATTTTATCCCAGAAGTCAACATTCGAAGAGATTGTTATTAAAATTTTATGTACACCCAGAAAAATTATTGATTTGACGGCCACTGTTTATTTGATTTAAGTAAAATATTTATTTGATTTAAATAAATATTTATATCATTTAAGTAACTATTTACAAATAAATCAAATAAACGGTGGCAGTTAAATTAATTATTTTTCTGGGTGTAGAATATAAACAGGCCATGAATATTACATAAGACAGGCTCCGAAAATTTTGTGAAAAGCTTCCATTTTTAAGCAAAAAAATTGCGTGGCGCGCGTGCGCGCAAAAAATTACCCCTTTACGAAAAAAAAAAAAAAATGGTACTGCAACTTTATAAATGATCCGATTTTGTGTATTCTGCGAAGACGAGTATTGGTTGATATATCGGTGGCCGAAATGAATTCATTTCTCACTCATTTCAGCAGTACTCAAAGTTTCTAGCACACTATGGCTCCCAAATTCTTTGCGAAAAACGGACAAAATGTCACGCGAATCAAATGTCTAAACGGAAAATGCCTACGAGAAACACATCTGGTGGCGAATGAATTTTATAAAGCAACTGTCTTCATTCCAGCTTCCAGCCCCGCATCGCTTCCAGCAACTAACAGGCGAACGTCGGTGCTCACTTGTGCTTAATCTAGGCCGTTTTCTTCGTCACACCGTGCCGCTGGACGGCAGAGGTAATCACTTGCGACAACGGGCAGCCTCTCCTAGCGCTACTCGTCCTTCCAGGAGACAAACTTATAGGCAGTCTAAAATATCTCCTACTCCGCCTGTGATATTCTGCTTGCACGAATTCAATTAATACTATCTAGCTTATATAAATCTGCCTGTATTACCATATATGCTACTTGTTCATAGGAGATGACGTCCTAAGAACAATAATAAACACTATTAGTATCATTATATAAGCACAAATTATTCTCTTATTGCGATCTTAAATATACAGTAAAAAATAATTTCGTAAAATCGGAATAAAAAGTTTCGTAAAATAATTTTGTTAAATCAGTGACAAACTCGTTTGTTAAGATTTGAATATACAAACCTGTCCTTTTATTTCCCGTGTCATTGACAATTTTAGTTTGTACTTTTGTTTTGTAAAACTAGAAACCGGATGGTAGGATCGGAAAATTTATAAATAAAACACTGTAGACGTTTGTAGACAATCAATTTTTGTAAAAAGTACACATTTTTTTTTTACCGTGTAGCGCTAAACCCATCAAACTTCTTGGAGAAAATAAAGAAAATTCACAACAACTCTACGATCGAAGGTGCCTTATCGGGGATTATACACCTGCATACGAAAAAAGGTAATTTTCACGATTTTCTTTTTTAGGGACATTATTGGAATTACAAAATCGGGATTTTTCTAGTAAAAAATATACAATTTCAAGAATGTTGCAGCGTGTGCAGCGTATACATTTGCGGTCGGTCCAACAGAAATTCCCATCACGTTCCCATTCATTATTTATAATGATGATGTGACTTCATTGTTGAATATGCTCGTTGCTGTGTACGCAGTAATTTCAACAATTGCAGCGCCGCTGTGCATCGTTTTTGAAGCCATCCTCCAAATTTATTGGTTAAAACTTTCCTTGCTGTTCTGCGTATAGCCACCAATACTGCGTCTAGCCACCAATTTGCAATTTTTTGTAATTTTTTGAAATTTTCACCAGATATTCTTAATATAAGAAACTTTATAAAAATGTAAAAATTGAAGAATCCATCATTCGGACACTGCTAGATGTATATTCCTCCTTTTTGGGAAGCATTCTCGATCTATAGCACTTGATTTACCGCAAGGCGATTGGTCGTTTTCAAATTTACCCCTAGATGGTCGGTCGATCGATTATATTCGGGGATACCTTGGGATTGATATGACTCTAATTGCAATAAGAGAAACGTTCGAGATTATACGGAGACAGTTGCTTTGTGTAATTCATTCGCCGCCGGATGCGTTCCGCATCAGCATTTTCCATTAGGAAATTTTGGTCACGTGACATTTTATTTGTTGTTTGCCAACGTTTTGACAGTCGACGTGTGTTGGACACTCCGCTGTAAGGTTAAGCGGGTCTTTGGACAGGATTTGCTTTCAGCTACCTATATGTTAAACACTGTTGTTTATGCTATGGCTGCAGTCGACTCTTCGGCACTGTCAGATGGAGGGACAGTCCGAAACTCCTAACCTCGTTTTTATGTTTCGGCCATAGGTGCTGGCCCTCTTCAGAATGATTTATTTATAAAATGACATATTTGTACATATACAGATTTACAATAACATTCAATTATATAAACAAAGAAAAGTTCATTTTTAGTTCATCTCCTATCTAACATAATGTTTTTATGTCTCTCCTTAATATTACTTCACTATAAGTTATTTGGGATCTACTCACAATCATACTCTGCATATTATTATTAAATAACTTCGACATTCCTCGGCAATGTCGAATGTTTTTGCGAGCTGTCTACATCGTGTGTTGACTTTTCACGACTTAACGATTATAATATGGATTTCCATGTAGCGTCACTTACTATCGGAAATACTGGATTATTTAAATTCTCGGAAATATAACAATTGGAAATGTCTTGCTTATGTGATATCTATCAATTGTATAAGTATATAATTGTTAAAAACGCACTGATGAGGTAGATTTATAATAAGATAGAATTATATGTTGCCCTACATTTTTCAATGTCGTTTCGAAAATTTAAGGATTTTTGTTTTTTTTTTATTTGGATCATTTCCAGGATTAGTGATTTTCTTAATGTTGCTTCGTAATTTAGTATTTTTACATTATCAAAGTCAAATTAATGTTAGGTTCATGTGGTGTGCACTCAGTGCTGTCGGATTTTTTTGTACAGTTTTTAAGCTCCTTTTATGTTCTTTCATTCTTTCTTTAAGATATCTAGAAATCTAGATGTTTGGCCAACATAAATGTTAAATGATCATTGCGGTTTCGAAATTACGGAAATCGCCTCTTTTGTCAAAGTCGGTCTTAGAAAAAAGAAACTGTTCGCCACTCATATTACTCTTGGCTTGATATTTGAAACGAAAACCTGCACCGAAAGCGAGGGGAAAAAATCATAGGCGACGGATGGAATGATTTGCAATTCAGCAAATTCAACGTTTCGGTAATATCCGTAAAATCGAATTAAAGAAAGGTAGCAAGCATATTTCGCGAAAAAAAATTAAACACATTCCAAGGAATTCGAGCCTACTATATTATATCCTGGAAATACACTAATATTACAGCAGAAGTTGTTTGCTTGGTACTCGGCGGCAGTGCCAGCCCGAATCGTGTCGGGTGCATCAAATTGCGCCAATTGTGAGCGCAGCACGAGGGGGATGAAAATTGTTCCGTTGCGCAGCGTGCATACAGAACTTCTGATAAATGTCTGTACCAACATATATACGTAAAACACATAGACGCATGCACACCCTTAATAATAAAAAAAAAAAAATCACACAGACATTGAGTTACATTGAGTTATAAATGTAGGAAACGGTTATGGAAAGTCTCTCACGGTGATTTGCGGAACAAACGCCTCATCGAGTCTTTTTCACCGAGGCGGGGTTCCCGGAGCTTGCCGGAAGTGAATTAACATACGGCCGGCGCGAAATTCGTTTTGCGTTGAGAATTAAGGCGCTTGGGCAGGGAAGGCAGTCAAACAGTCAGACGGTCTCCCTTTGGGGGTGGTTCATGCGGACGTCGAGACTGTGCGGAGTCGGGGAGGAAGTCGAGCTTGCCGCGGTGCAGAAGAGACGGGAGAGGGCGCGCGAGACACGCCGGCAATTACTCCATTCGGGCGAGTGGTTTAAATTTTTGTTTCGCCTCGTTCTCCTTTTTTTAGCGTATTCTCATGGGTGTCTGTGTGCGTGTATGTGTGTTAGCCCAGAGAGCCATAGTTAGCTAACCAACCCGAGTGGAGAGCTAGTGGGCGCAGCGTCGGCGATGGTTGTACGTTCTGCTACGAAGCAATCATTCTCGCCCCGGACTAAAGTAATTGCTCGCACAGAGCGGAAAAAGGTACGTGGAAATAGAGAGAATATAAATTGTAGAGTTGTGGATTAGACTCGGGCCACGTACCTGCCACACTACGCACATATATGTATCACATATATGTAACCTAGCGCATATGCAAAATTAAGGCTCTTATCAATTAGTGTTTCAGGAATTTGGCTAGGTGGATGTTACAGTCGAAGGATGCCGTCTAAGGGGAACCGAGAGGTCTATCGGTATAATCCCCGTGGGCTATTAAGCCTGTGCGAGGCCTTAAAGCCTTTCACTCGAATCCGGATTAAGCGTCCATTTCAATTTGATGAAGACGAACGGTCTCTGAAATCGAAGTCCTTATCTGCTTCTCCACCCTGTCCGACTCTTCTTCCACCCGTCTCTTCTTCGTCGTCCTCTATTCGTCCACCTCGCGTTTTCCGGCCGATATTCGCTTCCTTTCGACTCTCTCTTTCTCTCTCTCTCTCTCTCTCTCTCTCTCTCACCGTCTATTTCTCTGTCGAAGCACCCAAGCTAGCTCGCGGCCATCGTTAAACTTTTACGACTTCATAAAGTTCATCCGGATGGCCCGTGCTACTACGCGGGGGGGGGGGGGGAGGGAGGAAGGAAGGGTAAGGTCTACGAGCCCAGAGGATAACCATTTCAACTATACGATTGTCTTTTTAAGTTACTTCTCCATTACAATTGTTCGACCTTTCTGACTCGTTCCGCCGTCCCTGGCCCGTCGAAGCATCGCCCGCGGCTTCGGCGCTATCAACGGCTTAGATATTTAATTCCATTGGAATTTCCTTGCCACTGTCGGATCTGTATTTTATAGCTCGGAACAATTGACGTGGCGCTATCTCTTTCGGCTATGATTGAACGCTTAAATAACATCGTTCCTGGAGATAGTAGAGATCGTAATTAACATATAAACTTTCCAAACAGGTCTCTCACTTCCCGACCCCACACGACAAAATCGTCAAGTAGAATTTTAGGTGCCATAAACGAAGCTTTTAAAAGTTTGCGGGAACAACTACAAATGCCTCAGATGGAAGCTCATCCACCAGCGGAGCACGCTAATGTTGCATCATCGACGGTATATATTTTGTCGTGATAACTGATCTTTAAATTCAATTGTCAACGGACAATGATGCAATACTTCCGTTAACTGCAACCGCACAGATTTCCAGAGCTTTTAATCATGATGCATCTTTTGCATTTTTTTTTTTTTTTTGTGCTAGAATCAACTGAACTAACAAGTCTAACTTAGATATTCGTATGACGAATAAGATGAAACTTTGAAAAGAAATATACCATCCCACAGTTCCGACTTTGGTCTCGGTTGACCTCCCGGTTCATCGGACGAACGTTGCGCAAGATACACTACACGGGTGCTCATTGGACGTCCCTCTTTGCTCTCTCTGACAAACCGGTTGAAGTCGGAAGTCGTTGAATTATTCAAGCGAAAGGAGGACGCTGAAGCGGAGGTCCGGCGCATTGATTAACACAGAAGTTTCACGAGTGCAGCCCGGGATTGAATGCGACGACGCGACGCGATTCGGCTCTGCGGATGAGGTATGACGGAATCGGTGGCCTAGGTGGTTGATGAGAATGGACGGACGAATCCGAAGCAAGTGCTATGCACGCGAGTTCTCGCGGTCCGTAATGCCTTTGATTAACGCCGGCAGTCACGTTCACCCATAGCAGGGTAAGCCAAAAGCTTCTGTTCGAAGACGACGGTGAGGGGGACGAAGAAAACGATGGGGAATGAACGAGACCGTCGATGTTCGCTGTAGTCTCGTGTCCCTCTCGACCGAACCTCGTAAACAGATCTTGGAACTACTTGTAAGTTGTACCATTGGCGAACCTCCTGTTGTAAGGTAAATAGGACTGAGAGGAACGATTCTCATTAGGAGTCGGTGATCCAAAGTTCCCACAAAGTTGCGGAGGCCATTGAATCGTTGCCGAACCCCGAATTCCCTTCTATCGGATAAATATATTGGTACGGAATCAACAAATTACCGTTAAACCATCAATTTTTTTGGGATACGAGTCACGTTTGTGGCAGCAGATATGCGCCGCAATGCTTTCTGAGCACTTGTGTATGTATGAGAATGTAGGGCTGACGTTGGTTTAAACTGAAAAATAGGTAGGCGGAATGAGTGAGAGAGAGCGGGCGAGATCGACGACAAGAATGATTAATTGAGGACCAATAGCTTTCATCGGCATCACCGGACGATTATTCAATAATTACGGACACGCGCACTTCTTCTCTGTCAATCGGCGAACTCGGATACTGGAGACGTACCAACACAGTGAGAAGGATCTAATAAAAAGTACCATGTCACCTGGTCCTATTCGCCAGTGGTGTCATCTGCCACCAACGTTCCAGAGATAACTAAAATTTCTACTACATATATTTATTTATTTATTTATTTACGGGACGAACCCTTTTACACTTGCAGTTATTACAGTTCCAATAACATTTCATAAATATAGCTTGTAGCATGTGTAACAGTATATAATATATTTTAAAAAAATTTCATTATTATTAATTTTTACATTATTTCTCTTTTTCGTAAACTTTTTCGAGATCATATTATGACTAGGGATATGATTTCGAGTAAAGCAATCATTGATATCTTAGAACTCTTGTTCCAAGCTGCCCGTTGTACGACGTTTTTGGACCAGCAAATAGGCGCGACTAGTCGAGCCTTTTCGCAACACTTGTAAGTAGATAATGAGCCGATCTTTCAGTTAGTTAACTTCTTATCGTCGGTGTTCGGAGTACCGTTTCCCTTCCTCACGGACGCTCAGGTAAAATATCTCGAAGTTTGGTGAGGATCGTATATATAGTAATTTTTACCACAAATACAGTAAAAATTGCTCGCTTTATGGTAAAAATTCTCATTAGTTCTCCATCTTTTTGGAAAGAGGCAATGTTTTATATGTAGATGTTGCGCCCTGTGAATGTTCTATAAAAATTCATTGACGCAACTGGTCAGAAATCTATAAATATTCAATAATAAAATAATAAATTTGCAAACGATTTAAAAAGAATTGTCGAGTCATAGTAAGAATCATATTAACGAAGTAGGGCAAACCAGCGAATGAATGGACAGGACCAGTGATTGGACACTGTCCATAAGATCACGTGTAGAAAAAACGTTCATTCACTAGGTCTTATCGTCTGCTTAACTGACCATTCACTGGTCGGTTTACCCTGACCACTGAAAGGTGATTGGACGTTAAATAATTGATAATTACGCATTTAAATCGGTGAACGATTTTATTTAGTGATTGGCGTAGCAACAATCACATGATTGACAATGTTATACAAAGAGGCTAGTTGACTCGCTCTCGAAGGTCGTCGACAGCGAGAATACCTCGGGTCCATACCCATTGTTTTAATTAAAACGCAAAAGCAACATGAATCTTTCCCACATCCGAAAGGAGACGATACCTCATCGTTCTAGGGGGCAGAGCGAGGCAACGCACGAACGCATAGAGCCGTGCAGCCAAAGAATCGGTGCGACTGTCTCGAAGCGATTGATTGGGAAAATTACCGTCAGCGCTAACGAGTACAGCACTTCTCGGAGGATAATTATTCAAACCGCAATAAGAAAATATAATAATTAATTATTAATAATAGGCTCATTTGAGTTGAATATTTGTGGAGAAATGGCCAGTAAACAAATAATGAAAGATTAATCCAGTAGAATCAAGTTTGATGGATAATTTGTGTCAAATCATCGATATAACGTTATTGTAAAAATTAAGAATTATTACTATAATAGTTGGGAAAATTATTTCATACGTTAAAATTATATTTTTATCGTCAATAAAACAGATAATAAAATAACCGATAGCGGGGAATTAGTTAATATCATCCGAAATAAACATTTAGGGTTTTATTGTAGTTAAATAATTATTTGTTGAACATGGAATTTATATGAAATATTTAAATAAAGTCAAATAATTAAGGAAATAACTTTTGATAGAAATAAGATAGAAAAACCGTTCAAATTTCTAAACCGTTGAAATTGAAAACGGAAATTAAGGGAATAATTTGTTAAACCTGGAAATTATTGTAAAGGTCGATATTGTAGAATTATTAAAATAAACGACTTGAGATGTCAAAAGCGATCGATAATTACCGCGGAAGGGAATCAGTCGGTAGCTTACTGGATATCAGCGAATGCAACGGGGAGCTTGGTGGCGCGGGCGCCCTTCGATCGAAAAGATAAAAGAAACTCTCCAAGGGGGGAACGTCGGCAGTCGTGGAAACATTATTGTCAGAGGCTCAGACCTTTGTGGAAGTTGTAATTGTCAGAGCATCAGTGCTTGTCAATCATTTTAAGTCTTGGACTATACGATCAAAAATCAGAAATTCATTTTGAACCATCGATAAATAAATAACTTGAACATTTACATCAACAATTGAAACTATTTGGAGGTATAATTTATGACCATCATTGGTCATTGGCATTGGTCATCTATTGCACTGATTTTATTGAAATAACGAAGGAAGGAAGGAAGGAAGGA